>QEPC01005433.1:675764-695798 GCA_003113815.1 Sphenodon punctatus | reverse complement strand
TGTGAATGAGCCCCCAGTCTTGTGATTTTCAACCTCAATTAAGCTCATTACTAAACCTGGAATCCCCTCAGCTCCCTCTAGGAGGGACCTGGCATAGACAGGCTCACCTTTCTAGCTCTTTCCCACACACCCCTGCTTGCTTCTTTCTTTGTTATTCAAAAATAATTGATATGTTTGTGGAGCTAAAGACAAGGAAGAGCAATTACAGTAGCTGAGTACATGTTTTCTTTACACTGTAATTTTATTTAATAAATAATGTTTGGTTTAATAAGTACGTTTGACAGTTTTATGCAATAAGGACATTGAGGGGAGGGAGAGGGACAGGGGAGTCTATGGTGATTGGGCAGGGGGGGGGCCCCACAGTATAGATCTTGTCCCTGGGCCCATTCCAACCTAGCTACGCCCCTGAAGCAGAGTAGGGCTGCCCTTCACTGTCCCTGATGGATCGAAGGGGTTTGCTCACAACTCTTGCTACTCCCAAATGGTCTTCAATGTTGCTGGTCCTCAGAATAAAAAAGCTTGTGTACTACTGCCGTAGATAACTCACTGGGATCACCCTGGCATTGGCCAATGGCTAGCACCACCCGAGGCCCTGAGTTTGGGGGTGTTTTGTCCCAGACCAATGGGAGCTTCGTTAAATGCTACAAGGGAGAGGTTCCCTCACCCACCTTTATCAAAATTGTGGTTAAGTACCTGACAAAACCCCAGCCTGGCCTTGAACCCTTTACACCCACATAACTTAGTGTTGCCAGGGGCGTTGCTATCATAGGGACAAGAGGGACATTTGCCCCAGGGCCCAAGCAGGGTAGGTAGAGGCAGAATCCTGTCCTGTTGTGGGGAGGCCAGATGGAGACTTGAGCTGAGCGAAGTGCCTGCAGTACACGTGGGACCTACCCAGCAGGCAGCAAGCCCCAATGGTGGCAGGCCAAGGCAGGCAGTGTAGCTGCAGCCTCCAAGACTCAGGCATGGCAAGCAGAGGGAGGAAGAGATGCCATGGTCAGGAGTGTCTCTGAAGTCACAGAATCAAGTTGGACTCATCAGACTTGGGCGGGGAGTCCATATCTTGTACCTGACCTGGCCCATTCCAACCTAGCACCACGGAGTAGTATCTGTGGAGTCAGAGCAGCAGACTCGCCAGACTGGATGGGGGGTGGGGAGGAGTCCATTTCTTGCACCTGAGTCCATTCCAACCTAGCTATGCCCCACTGTTGGTGACTAGTGAATGAGGTTGGAAGTCTTGTGTTTTAAGGGGTGTCCCTTAGAGCAACAGAGGTCCCTAGACAGCTCAGTGGAAGGACCTAAGGAACATACACAGGGCTGCTTAGTCCAGCTGCTCCAAGACCATGAGTCAGGCCCTGAATTGGGAGACTTAAAAAAAAAATCATAAGATTGAAAGAAACTAAACTGGGAGTTGATTTTTGACTGTTGGTTTCTGAGCCTTTGGTGCACAGCTTGGTACCTTGGTCTCAAGCGTTTCTCCACAATCAGGAAGGCCAGGAAATTTAATCCTGCACACTGGCAGCTTGGGGCGGCGAACAACACAAACAGTAAAAAAATATAAAATCCTTTTAAAATACTAGACATTTAAAATATGAACATACCAAAAACAGAAGGCTAAAAGGCAGGAAAAAACCCTCCCCACAATCCCTCCACCCTCCTCCCCGAAGGCCTGGCAGAACAACCAGGTCTTACAATATCTTCGGAAAGAGGGGAGGTCTGGGGACAGATGGGCCTCCATTGGGAGGGAGTTCCACAGCCGAGGCGCAGCCACCGAGAATGCCCTCTCCGCCGTCGCCACCTGGGATACCTGGGGGACTTCGAGTTGGGCGGCCCGGTCAACCACAAGGGTCGTGAAATGACCCGGGGCCTGAGGCAGTCTCACAGATTAGCAGGACTCAAGCCGTTTAGGGCTTTATAGGTCATCACCAACACCTTGAATTGAGCCTGGAAGACAACAGGCAGCCAGTGCAGAGCATGGAGCACAGGTGTAATGTGCTCATGGCATCCCGTCCCCATTAGGAGACCGCCGCCACATTCTGCGCCAGCTGCAGCCTCCGGACCGTCCTCAGGGGTAGCTCCACATAGAGTGCGTTGCAGTAGTCCAGTCAAGAGGTAATGAAGGCATGGATGATGGTGGCCAGATCCGAGTCTGAGACATACAGCCGCACCCATTGCACCAGATGTAATTGGCAAAATGCTCCCCTCACCACAGCCTCCACCTGACAATCCAGGTGGAGCTGTGGGTCAAGGAGCACCCCCAGACTACGAACCTGAGCGGCCAAAGGGGGGCAGACCCCACCAATGATGGGAGCCACCACCCCCTCAGCCCTACCCACCAACATCACCTCTGACTTGTCAGGATTCAGCCTCAGATGGTTTGTCTTCATCCAGTCCCCCGCAGCTGCCAAGCACCGGGCAAGCACGAAGATTGCCGGGCCTGGGTCTCCAGAAAATGAGAGGTAGAGTTGTGTATCATCAGTGTACTGATGACATCGCACGCCGAACCCTCTCATGACCTCACCCAAAGGTGACCTAACCCTAACAGGAGAGGGGACAGAATAGAACCCTGCAGGACTCCACACATGAGGTTCCAGGGAGATGACGTACATTCCCCAAGAACCACCCATTGAGTTCTCCCGGCCAGGAATGAGCGGAACCATTCAAGAACAATCCCACTCACCCCAGTCCGGTCCCACAACCTTGTCACCAACTTCTCGTGATCAATGGTATCAAACGCCGCTGACAGATCCAATAATATCAAAACAGATTATCTGCCCTGATCCAATTCACGGCGTAGGTCATCAACCAAGGCCACAAGTGCAGTCTCCCTGCCAAACCCAGGGTGAAAGCCAGACTGCGAGGGATTTAGAAAACCGACCCGGTCCAGATGCCCCTGTAACTGCTGGACCACCACCCATTCAATAACCTTCCCTAAAAAGGGAAAGTTAGAGACTGGCTGATAGCTGGCCAGGGAGTCGACATCCAAAGATGGCTTCTTGAGCGGAGGCTGCACCACTGCCTCTTTGAGATGGCTCAGCACTCTGCCCTCCCTAAGGGAGGCACTGACCATCCTTCACCAGCCAGGATGGGCACAGATCTAATTCACAACGGGTGGCCCGTGCTGTCCCAAGGACCACTGCCACATCAGCGGGCGATATCCACTGAAGCTGATCCCACAACAACAGACATGGCGGGGCTTCTCCTACCTCTGATTCACCCCGTCACGAGTGCAGTATCGAAGTCGTGATGAATCTGAGCGATTTTATCCGCAAAAAAAGTCAACAAGCATGTCACAGCAGGCACTGGAAGATTCCAGTTCCAGGCCAGACTGACCAGCCTCTGCACCACCCGGAAAAGCTCCACCGGACATGAGTTTGCAGATGCAATGAGGGCAGCAAAGAACTCTTTCCTTGCTGTCCACACCACAACAGCATATACTCTTAAACTAGCTTTATGCTGCAATTGGTCAACTTCAGTGCGAGTCCGGCACCACCAGCATTTCAACCACTGCCCATCCTGCTTCATCCGGCGCAGATCCTCCGTGAACCATGGCAACCCCCACTGTCGGCATTCTGGGAGCGGACGCCTGGGAGCTGTTCAGTCAATGGCCTCAGTCAACAAGCTGTTCCAGAAGGCAATGAGATCATCAAGTGAATGATCATCAATCAATCAAACAATCAATCAATCAATTCAATTTATTGCATGGTCATAAACCAGCTATACAGCAACAATCTGCGTACAAACAAAGAAAAACAGCAAGACATACACCTATGTCCATAGATTAGCTCTCAATTAAGCATATAATGTAACTCAGAAAAACCGACATACATAATAATTTGTCTAACAGTAATAAAACAGAACCCTCAAGTTCTCTGGAGCACACCAGTGAGAGCCACCTCTCTATGCCCTGTATGCGTGTCCTATCATGGGACCTTAAAATCCAGGAAATTTTCCCTGTGCTTGACCATCTGTATCAAAAATTCTGCAATGGCCTCTATTACCTGGGCCTTAGGGTTATTCAGTAGGGAACTCAAAATAAATACCTCCGAATGTCCTGGGTACTTATCCAGATGTCCGGCTGGAAATTTATCCCTGGCCCTGTCATAAAGGTGGCAGCTCAAGATCATGTGCCCCGCCGTTTTGGCAGTGATCTGATCAGCAGGGCACAGACGCTCGGCAAAGGGCACGCCCCGAAAGCGTCCCTCCAAAACTTGTGAAGGGAGAGCATTTATCCGCGCGCGGAACAAAAGATGCTTTGCCCTTAGGGAGACGGAAGTCCGGAGGTAGCCAGCCATGCAGCCCTGCTCTGGTACCCAGTCCGCATAGCCCCCTAGATGGCAAGCGGCATTTATAATCCCTACCTCCCCCTGCCTGTGTATGTCCCTCAATCTAGTGAGAATCTTCCTCCTTACCATGCCTGGTGGCTTATGGGTCAAATAGTCCCTGGGGATCCTCATCTCTGCCAAATGCGTCTCCCATGATACTTGCCAAGGGCTGACAAAAATATCTCTGGCAGCCTCCTTCATAAGTTCCGAGCCCTGCCCTAGAAAGAGTTTGCACCAAAATTTAGCCACTGCCTCCAGGGCTGTTAAATGCCACGCATCCTGACCTAGTTCCAATCTGAACGCTGCATGAGGGACAGATTTGGGACTTCCCAAAAGCCTAACTAGGAACTTAGCCTGGATGGCATTCAGCTCCTGAGCAAAAGGGAGGGCCCATAACTCTGCCCCCTAGAGTAACTGGGCCCTCACCTTACTATTCAGGACCCGCAGGGCAAGATGGATGGTATTCCTCCCTTGGTGGAGGAATAAGCCAATAATTGCCTGCAGCGGGGCTTTAGCTGCCACAAGGGCTCTTTCTAAACGCATCCTCCAAGTACCTGACTTATGGAAGTTGTGACCAAGGTAGCAGAATGAAGTAACCTCCTGCACCTGGTGTCCACCTATGTCCCACATGCTGGGGCCCAGTTTTTTACTGGTGAAGACCAGAACCTTTGATTTGTCATAATTCAATGTCAAGTGATTTTCTGAGCAAAAGGAGGCAAAGGAATAAAGTTACCTCCTAAGGCCTATTTTAGTCTGAGATAGCAATACTATATCATCGGCATAAGCCAAACATCCCACTGCCCTGAATCCAAGTTTTGGCGGAAAGAACCGGGAGTTCGCCATTAAAGGTATAACCTCATTGATGTAAAGGTTGAACAGCATCGGGGCCAGGACGCAGCCCTGCCTCACACCCTTATGGGTGTCTATTGTGGCCGTGACATGGCCCCAATCGTCAACTCTCACCACCATCGAGGAATTCCCATGGAGGGAGCAAACAAGAGCCACCAGCCTTCTATCCATAGTGGATTTCTGCAACTTTTCTCATAGGATCTCCCTATTAATAGTATCAAAAGCGGACTTGAGATCCAGGAATGCTGCAAAGAATATTTTGTTCTGGACTCTATATTTGGCCTGCAGATGGGACAAGATGAAGCATAGCTCCATAGTGGAGCGACCACCCTCATCAAGATCAGGAGGCAATTTCCCTAGAGCATTCTGGAACCTTTCTGGTTCCATAAGACTCTGGGGGCGGACCCATCGAACTGGTCCTACACCTTTCCGGGGGCAGACATGCACCAGGAGACCGGTCTGGAGGAGGTAATGATCTGTCCATGACAGGGGTAAAACTACTACATCCCCCACCACCGGATTCCCCGCCTCAAGGCCAGTGCAGAACATCAGGTCAAGGGTATGTCCCCCCTCATGTGTCAGGCCCCTAACCCTCTGAGACAGTCCCATGGTTGTCATGGCATCCATGAACTCATGCTCTGCTCCCCAAAGATTGGCATCGGTGTGGATGTTAAAGTCCCCCAGGACTAAGGTCCTCGGGGACCGCAAGACCACCTCCGATACCAATTCCGCTAGTGTGTGTAGGGATGCTGCTGTACAGGTAGGTGTGCGGTATATCAGCAGCAGCCCTAAGCTGTCTCCAGCCAAATCAGAGGTTTTAGATCTTAAGAGACTCCCTGGAATGAGACTAGCACAAAATTGTGAGAGTTGGCAACCCTGCACCTCTGGAAATTCCTGGAAGCCATGTGACCCTCACAACATATGAGAGGCTGAAACTGTGTCCAACATAGCCTGGCAGGGCCATCCCAGCCCTTTTGTACGCCAACGACGCTGTACTGGTTTCAAACTCAATGGTGGGTCTGAGACGAGTGATGGAACAATTTGGGACCGATTGCATCAGGGAGGCTCTGTCAATTAATTACGATAAGACAAAGGTATTGGTCCTGGGGAATCCTAGGCGACATAAAAACCATTGTTGGTTTATAAGGAACAACCTGGTAGAACAAGTTCCCTCGTGCAAATATTTGGGGGTGATTTTCTCATTTAATGGCCGTTGGAAGTCCCATTTGGATGCAGCAAAGGCCCAAGCTAGGCGTACAACTGCAGCAATTCTTAGCTTTTTCTTTGACCCTGGAGGAAACCTGGTTTTGCCGGCCCTTTGCCTGTTTAGGGCAAAAGTAATCCCTCAAGCTCTTTATGCTTTTCCGGTGTGGGGTATAGCCCATATGAACAACCTGGAAATAGTTCAAAATTGATTTCTATGTGCAGTTCTGGGAGTTCCCAAGGGTACTCCACTGGCAATCTTAAGAGCAGAAACTTGTAGCCCTACAAATAGGCAAGTCGCCTTGCGGTCTGTGATTAGATACTGGATTAGGATTTCCCTGTTTCCGTTTCAGGACCGGTCACTTCTCTCCCTAGCGGCTGCTCATGGATTCCTGAGAGATTGGGACTCAGCGGTGGAGTTAGAAGTCCTAACATTAGGTTTTTTCCCACGAGTCCCTGCTTGGGGTTGGTCCTGAGGTAGCTGAATCCCTTCTAGTTAGGAGACTAGCGGACCAAGAACTTCAAGCAGAGAATTCTCTCCTAAGAGCTCAGAGTAGCCCCTGCCTACTTTCCCCCAGACCCTTACCAAGCTAAAGTTAGTTACCTTTTATCCTGGATGAAGGATAAAAGGTAAGATGGGCCTTTAGAAGGAATCAGATGTGATTCCTTCTCGTCGGCTGTTTTGGAGGGCCGGTATGCGGGGATCCCCAGGAAGAACTGGCACTGCCCACTTCGTAAGCTGCATGAGCCTGACTCCCTTTTGCATATTTTCTTCCGGTGCCCTGCTCTGGCCGATTTAAGGGGTAAATTGTGGGCTTCCTTTCCCCCACCCATGTATGCTGATAGCCCAAACTCTTTTTTTAAAGTGCTCTTAAGTCCACTAGACTCTCGTATGACACGTCTGGTGGCATGTTTTGGCCTGGCTATGGCCCGCAGACGTAAAACCCTTGCATCCTCTAAGGCCCAATAGTAAAGAGCAGTATAGCATTGCTTCCATTGTTCAGATCGGTATTCTGGGCATGGTCACGGAGTTTTAGGGGATGTGTGTTTGGTTGTTCTGTATATTCACTCAGTATAATTTTGTTTGTATTTATAGTATTTTGTATGTTATATTTTTCATTTGTTGTACTGTTTTGTTTTATGAAATTCCCAGAGGACCTTAAGATTGTAATAGCCTCGGCTTCACAATACATTTATTTATCTGTGTCCAATATAGTCACAATGCCTGTCTAAGGCTGCTTCTGCACTATCAGCTTCGTGGGTGGGTTTGCATCATGTTCTGTAAATCTTGGGTAAGCTGCTAGTGCCCGGGCCAGCCTTTGCCCCAGGAGGTCCTCTCTCCTCCCCAAACTGCACAGGTGCTGGTAACTGTGTGTGACACACACCAATTGGTGGCACCCCTGTGGCTCTCAGCCCTAGCCAGGCAGGGATAGGGTGTGGGTGAAGGACAGAGTGTGTGGTGCTGGACCTTCTTTCTCCCTCCATCTTGCTGGTGAGTTTGCTAGCTGTGGAGACTTTAGGGTAGGGGTGGGGAACCTCAGGCCTGGGGACCAAATTTAGCCTGCAGCAGGTTTTTATGTGACCCCCTTTCCAGTTTCTGGATCTGGCCCCTGGATCCAGTTCCTACCTCCAACCACTGAAAAACCAAGCTGAAGGTAAGGGATCAAATATGAGGACATGCACACGTGGATAGGTGACAGATCAATGGCACAAATCCATTATCTGAGCCCTCCTTTTCTCAAGTGCACCCCCAACTTGTATGTGGCCCTTGGAGCTTGTAGTCATTTTCAAAGTGGTCCCCTTGACAGAAAAGGTTTCCTAGCCCTGATTTAGGGCTGTAACTATGCAACTACATGGGGCAGTGGAACCCTTTGCTGGCTCAGGGCTCTGTGCAGTTGTACAGATTGCATAGCCCTAGTGCTGTCCCTGACTAGCAGAGATTGTAGCTGCCTGGGCCAAGTGCCTGATCACAGGAGCGGGATGCAGGGCCAGAGGATCCTCAGACATACAAGAACCACTAACTACTAATCACGTGTGTGCAATCACCCTGAGGCAGTCCTTGAATGTGGACAAAAAACAAAAAATTAACCCATACTCTTCTACCTTTTTAATCCAGGGCAACTCCCTAATTGTGAACACGTCTGAAACTTTTCAGCTTGATGACCCACAAGATAGACTAATTTTGTATGTAAAGCACTCTGTGTGGCATGGCAGGGGGCACTATATAAAAATAAAGATGACGATTGATTATACAGGGTAATTTCAGGCATTATATGCTCCCGGGTCACCACAGTGGATCCCCAACCATGGCAAGCTGGATAATCCCCTCCCATGGTCCAGGAAATCCCCGAACAGACGTGACGGGAGTGGGTCCACGGCAAGGAAACAGACGAACAGACCACTGCCCAGGGCAGCACAGCAGACATTATGCCGATTCCGGACCGAGGTGAGAACACCCAGAAGACACCGGGGCAGGGCAGGAGGCAGACATGGCCGACTGAGGGCAAAGGAAGCCAAAAGCGACAAAAGGCAATGCTCAAACAAGGGAAATGGGAAGGGAGGGTGAGGAGGGAGAAGAGCGGCCGAGGCGGCACACACAACAGGCACAGGGAGGCCACACACACAGCAGAACACAGACCACACACACACGCCCTGCCACAAGCACACTCGAATGGGAAAAGGGAGGAAGGCGGGAGCACACAGGGAAGGTCAACACACACAGCACCATGGACACGGGGAGGGGGGAGCCCTGGGCCAAGGCAGCAGAGGGGACTGGACCAGGAACAGACCAGGACACGGGGAAAGGCACCCAGAACCCCAATGACAGCACAGGGAGCACAGGCCACTCAACAGCAACACAGGCAGCGCAAGTCACAGGGGTCCCCACAGGGATGGAGCAGGGTCACAGGAGGAGGGCAAACAAGCCGGGGAAGGCACCGGAGCGGTCTGAGGCAGGTCCAGACGGCAAGGATCCCCTCGCTGATGCAGAAGCACGGCTAGGGACGGATGCGAGCAGGAGCCTGCGGGAAGCACATGCACCCCCCGCCCCCGGAGGAAGCCGGCAGGCACTGTTTAGTGGTCCCAAGTCCCGCACACTCAAGGAGGCACCCGGGGGTGGGGGGGCAGGGCACGGACACAGGTGAGCGGGCGGCTGTGCAAGGGAGGAATACACCATGGGGAGAGCCGGTAGCAGTGTCAGGCAGCAGGAACCAGCCAAAGGGGGGGCCGGGCATGGAGAGGCGCACCACAGGCAGCGGAAGACAGGGGGTGCCCATGGAGGGGGCACAGTGACACAGGCGAGTGGAATAGAGGCAAGCGAACCAGCCAGAACAGCTGCGAGGCCGGAACGGCGCAGAGCGAGTGACCATTGCCCTGAGCCGGCAGGGAGGGCCAGGGAGCACACGGTGGGGCTGTCATCCATGACACCGAAGACACAGGGGGCCTCACAGACAGCTGCAGGGGGTCACGAAGGGGGCTGGGACCGGTGGGCAATGAGGTAGAAGGCCTCAAATGGATCCGGCCCGGCGAGCCCCACCTGAACATCAGCATGGGACCACACAGCAGCCAGCGCTGCTAGCTCCGGGGCGGTGGGCTCCGACAACGTGTAGTCAGCAGCAGGAGGCAGCTCCAACAGGCGGTAATATGCTGCCCCATGAGACCGCTGGTAGCCACGGGCCCCGTGGATGCAGCAGAAGGAAACAGCCAAGGCAGGGCCCCCCTCCTCCAGACAGGTATTGAACCCGGCCAGGCCACAGACTGAGAGGGTGGACACTGTCTCCGCCACGGACCACGCCACATGCGAGCACCGCATCTCCGGAACACCCCCATCGGGAAAGGGACGGAGGCCAAGCACCTCCGCATGAAGCCAGCATGTGCTACTGCTCGCCTCATAGCCAAAGCGGCGAAGGCCGGAGCTCAGACTCGCATAGGCACCAGAGAGGGTATCCGGGCAGCACAGGAGCAGTTGTACGGCTGGGGAATGCCACAGGTCACATAGGGCCATGGTCTCCCAGAAGGTCCAGCTATGGGGGGCGCCAGGCGATCCGGGTTGTGGGAGCCGGAGCCCTGGGGCAGCACTGCTGCCCATGATCCAGTGGGTCGGGGGTCTGAACAGCAAGGAAAGAGGGGCCCCATGATCCCATGTGGACTGTGGAGGGAAGCAGGGGAGCTCCAAGGACACGCGAAAAGGCTGCAGGCTGCAACAAGGCACGGCTAGTGAGCGATGCGTGGGGAGCGGACCCAGCACAGCTGCAGGATCCGAGCGCACAGACTGTCCAGTAAGCACTGAGAGCAGGGAGGTGCTGGCAACAGGCAACCAGTTGCGGACCGCACTGATGGGAGCGCAGGTTCACTCGGGGGAGGGGCGCTGTCTGTAGGTACACACCGGTCGGCAGGCGAGTGCAGTCGGCATGAGGAGCCCAGGGAAGGCCACACTGGCACAGCTGAGTAGCCGCCCGTCAGCTGGCGGTGGGGCAAGGGCGGCCAATAAGGGCACGTTGAGGCCTGCCATGGGGCCCCCGCGGGCTGCCACAGGCCACCTCTGGTCCCAGGCTCCCCACCCCGTCTGCACAAGCGGGTCACATCACCAGCTGTCCCGGCACACGTACCCACCCACAGCTGTGTGAGGGCCTCCCCATGGCAGGCCCCACCTGTCTCCAGCCCGAAGCCGATCTGATCCCCTGCCCCCTTCCTGTTACCATGAAGCAGATAATAAAGCTGTTGTAGCTACACCTCATGTTTATTGTCCATACAGAGCCCCTTGTGCCCTCCCCCTGCCTCGCTCGCCCTCCACTCTCCTCTCCCTTCCATCTTGCTCAGTCCTGCCACGTTCCCCTGCTGCTGTGCGCCCTTTAAATCTCCCTCCCTGGTCTGTATGTTGTGCGTTGCCTGGCAGCAATGCTGTGTGCTCTTGCCACGGCTGGGGATTGTTTGTTCTGCTTCCGCCTGGTGGTTGGCTTTCAGTCATTACGTTTGGCAGTTTCCCAGTGGGAATCGCTTTCACCACGCTTCCGGGGATGGTCCCATCCCAACCTCTGGAAGCGTGGTTGGCTTTGGTCCCTCCGGGTAATTGACAGTGGCGAACATCTGGATGCCGCTGATCAGACGTTCACAGCTCTTTGGCCGCACTGCGGGATTGGCCGAGGTTCACGGTGGTTGACCGTGGTACGGTATCGTCACGTCTGAAATTACCCACAGAATGGGAATGCCCTGAGCCAAGCAGCTATCAATGGGTCAGAGGGCGCAGTCAGACGTGTGTTTAAATCGCACAGCCGCCTCGGCAGCATAGTGCGATTTAAAGAACCCCGCACTTCCGGGTTGGTGTGAATGCGCTGAGAGTGCACATTTCCACCTAGTCCGAATGTTTGGAGTGTGGTTTGGAAAGCTGCTCGGAGCAACTTTTCAAACCGCACTCCAAACATTTGGGGTAAGTGGAAATGTGCGCACTCACCGCATTCACACTAACCCGGAAGTGCGGGGTTCTTTAAATCGCACGATGCCGCCGAGGCAGCTGTGCGATTTAAACACGTGTGAATCCCCTCTGAATTAGCAGTTACATCTGAAAGCTACTATGTAGCATCCTCTGCAGCAGAATAACACAGTATTTGACCAACTGCCACATGGTGGATTTTAACAAGGGGGGGGGGGATAAAATAAAATTGCTTTATAAATCATAATTTATTCTGGTTTAATTTCAAATAAAATTTAAACCTCCCAAATGCTGAAATTTAATTTTTTTTCAGCATTCATGTTAAAACTGGGAATATTGAAAATGGTGAATAATGCTGAAAATGTCATCATTGCCTTGCTTCAGCATTCCCTATTTCAATGTGGCTGTGTTTAATCTCAAATAATTAGTTCTGACTACTCCAAAAGCTGCAATTCTGGATTTCACATTTTCCATCCTTATGAAATCCATAAAAAAAAATTAAGATAACGTTTGGACACATTTTTCACACACTTTAAAATCTAGTTTTTAATTTAAATTTGATTTAATAACAGTGGGAGCTGAAGGTCTGGGAAACTGAGTCATGACAGTCTAGAGTGGGGTAGTGAGACCCCAATCCCATGACAAACTTCAAGTCACCATTACCACAAAGTACTTCAGTAAAAACACACTGGTTTCCTCTTTGCAAAGAGGTGCCACTGGCCAGGTACCTTTACAATACAGGTGCTCATTACCATTTATGTAAAATAAATGAGATCACCGATTTCAAAGAAAGCTTTTCACTCAGTCTCACCTCTAGGACTGAACTTTAAATGACTAGAAGAATGACTCAGAAATAACATGTCTGCTGATGACCTGGCCAAACCATCAAGAGCATTCACGAGGGGGGAAAATCTAATTGTAGAGAAATAAACCTCTTGCAATGCTGGGGCCTGCAGGCCAAACTGGAAAAAAAAGCAAAAAAGCCCAAAACAAAACAAAAAGCCAACAATCCCCCAAACAGAGCAAAATGTTATTACAGAGGGTCAAAGACAGGATTGCCACTGTCCTAATCACCAGAAAGCTACACTACAAACCTATGTCACAAAGAAACTACTAAAAAAGTACAACCCTGGAATGGTAGTACTGCTAAAATAGCTTGACAGCATCATCCAGCATCCTATCCTTCTCTACAGAAGCACTATCTGTTCTAGGTAACTGGCTACATTGACAGGGATAAGACACCAGCAGAAATCCACATCCGAAGCTCTACAAGAAAAACAAATACCCTGTGCACAGGAGCTCCCGCAGTAACAGCTGCAGCATACAACTGGGCCACTTTCGCCAGCTACATGCTACAAGGAAGACCGAATCACTCATCCAAGCAGGCTGCAACACCCTACAGTTTACAGTAGAGGATTAAACTGTATAGCCAAATGTAAACACAAGCCACTCCTATATGTGGTCGCCCTGCCCAGGATTAAACAACAGCAGCCATCAAAATCAAGGATGCTCAGATTCTCAGACCAGCAACTAAAGCACAAACATGAGTCACTATGAAAAATAAATCAAAATCTGCTATGTGTCTGCACAGAACCATTGTAGTAGCAAACTAGGTTACTATGCGGAAATGTGCAAAACTAAAGCAGACTCCCGCCAACTACAGAAAAGTGACTACATCCTCAAAATATGGGGTGTGGGACCATACTGGGTGGGTGGTCCTCCTGGAAATGTCTGAAGTGGATTAGAGGTGGAGGAAGATAGATAGATGTGTTTACATTTGGCTATACAGTTTGATCCTCTACTGTAAATTGTGCTTGGCCGAGTGATTCTGTCTTCCTTGTAGCAGGCGAAAGGTTATTTCACATCTCCCCCTTAATGGTCACTATCTTTTTACTTGGAAGTCAAGTGTTCACACTAAAGCTATTTCAAAGTACAAAGCGAAGGGGAGTAAGGACTCTGGGAGGGAATATGTGGCAGAGGGTCTGCAAACCCCTGGGTGGAGGAGTCCCTAGGCTGGGGGCGCACGTGTGTGGGTGAGCCTATGGGGCAGGGGGTTTCTGAGGCCCTGTAGCGGGTTATATGGGGGTGGGGAGGGAACCGTGGGTGCACTGTTTCGGGGGGTGAGGAGTCTGAGGTGGCTGTGTGAGAGGAAGGGGCTCTGAGTCCCTGGGAAGGGGGATTGCTGAGGCCGAGGTGGGGAAAGGATCTCATGGGGGAATAGGATCGGGACTCCGGGAGGGCACAGGGCAGGCTTGACACCCTCAAGCTCAGTCGGGGGCTGCGGTTCGCGGGTCTGAGCGTGGCCGTGGGAACCCCGGGGCTAGTGCGCGGCTTTCGGCCCCTCCCTCTCAAACAGCTCTCCCGGGCTCTGCTGCCCAGTGCCCCGCCGGGATCTCTGGGAGCCGCCGCTCGCAGCGAGCGGGCTGGGTGTCTCCTGCCCCCGATCGGTGCCTTCCCCCCCGCCCGCCCCCGCTGCCAGCCACTCCCTCCCCCGCTGCCAGGCGGAGCCGGAGCAGGAGCCAGAGCCCGGGCGGCTCATTGCGGAGCGAAGCGGCAGCCGCGATGGCAACGACCGTGACCTGCACCCGCTTCACCGACGAGTACCAGCTGTACGAGGAAATTGGCAAGTAAGGAGCCGGAGCCGGAGGGGCGGAGCGGGGTGGGGGGGCTGCCTGCACCGCACTCTGCACACCCCGCCCCGGTCACCGGCGGCGGGAGAGGGGGCTACCGGGGACCGGAACACCCGCCACCCCACGGCGCTGCCTTGGCGGGTTGCACCGGGCACAGGCCACGGGGGGGCTGCAGGCTTGGGGCACGGTGGCCCCGGGTACCCGGCGGGCGGGCGTAGGAGCGGGGATGCCGGGCGGGCCGCCTTGCTCCGCTGGCAGCCTGTCCCTTCGCGCTCGGGGCGGCTTTGCCTCGGGCAGCCCCCCCGCGGGGCGAGCCGCGTGTGGCCGGGGGGCGCGGACGGAGCTTGGACTCGGCCCGGCCCGGCCGAGCTTTGCAGACATGACGCACGTTGCGGAGGCAGGAATGGCAACAACGCGGGGAATGGCCCGAGCCCCTCGGGCAGAAATCCTAAACCCTGCGCAGCCCCCGACCGGCCGCGCGTATTTATAGCTGCCGCCGCCGGCTCAGCAGGGGCTGCATCTGCCCGCTCTAACCTAGCCCCGCTCGGCCGGGCCCAAGCCCCGTGGCCCGCTCGTTGCACGCGGGGCCGTGACTGTGTGTGTCGCTCGGGGCTGGAGCGGAGAACTCGCCGGCGGGGCGGGCAGCGCGGCCGAGGCTTTGCGGGGAAACACCCTGCCGCGTGCCGTGCGCAGGCCCCCGGGGGCGCCTCCGCTGCAAGGAGGGAGCGTGTGGGATCCGGCTCGGCTGCGGGAGGGTCGCGCTGGCTGGGCTGGGCTGGGCTGAGACCCCGCTCTCCCGGCGGCGGGCTCGGCTCGGCTTCCCCCCGGGGTGGGTGGGTGCGCAGGTCAGTATCCCACCCACGGCCTCTTTCCCGGGCTTTGCCGAGCGGGCGATCCGGAGGGGGGAGCGGTGCGGCGCGGCGGGACTCCTTTCCTAGACAATCCGGAGGGGCTGCTGCGTGGCCAGGACACGCTCCCCGCGCGGCGCGGGGCTGTCACCGTACTGCAGATAGAGATCGCGCTGGAATGGGCCGCCACAAGGACTCTGACTTGGATTTTCTGCCTCTGGGGCCAGTGACTTGCCACCGGCAATCTCCCCCTCCTTGTACAGGCTGAGAGGGATCCAGCCTAGCGTCACCATCACCGCCTGTCGCTTCCCTTCCCATACGCTTTGCCTTGATTCCATTCATTGAAACATCTTTCCGGAGTGTTCAAGGCTGCGGACTTTGCAAGGGTAGTAGCCACGGCCAGTGCTCGAGAGACCCAGAATGGCTAGTCACTTGTGACAGTACCAGCCTAGGGGTCTCCTAGCAACTTAAATATTCAGTACAATCTTAATAATAATGTTCAGGCACTAACTCCCCAAACTGCCAGGGCTTCATTTTTAAAACAAGCTCACCCACCACCATCTGAGTAACCTGACTCAGCCCTCTGCATCCTGGCTCCTCCCAACCACCTGCAGAAAAAAAGCAGCTTTCCAGCATGTCTGGAAGGTTAACACCCTACAGCACCGCTGGATAGGAACAGCTGTGCCTTCCCCTTCTCCCCATTGCTTAGATGAGCAGTAACAATTGGGGGCTTTTTCTTTCTCAGCCCCTGTTTGTGACCATTTTCTGTGAATTCCTTTCAGTTTTTCTGTCTGCTATTAAAACGCCTGGAAGCGATTGCAGCATCCCAGGTGTGTCTCCCTAGAGCTCTGTGAAGTGGAAATCTACCTCTTCATTTCAAGAGTGTAAGATCTCTGCTGTCCTAAAGTTTAGCTTTCTATTTTTTTTTCTTGGAAAATCTGCCTTAGATGAGCGTGACTCCCACAGGGGCGGGCTGCAAAGGGCAGTGCAGCTTCTGCAGCATCTAGGGCTGTGAGTGGTACTGTGGAAACAGTAGCCCTTGGAGAGTCAGGGTCTTGTCATTTGTACTCTATTTATTTCTCTTTGCCTCTCTGAGTTGGCTTAACTCCTGCTACCCTCATTGCAGCCACCATCTTCCTTGCTGAGGAAAATTGGGCTTCCTTCTGAGCCCAGAGGGCTGTTTGTGAACTGGCTAGAGTGCTTACTATGGAGCCCAGTGACTGCTGTTCCTCCAATATGAATTATTTGGTTTGAGGGTGAGTAGGCTCTGAAAGCACCCTGATGTGCAGAGGTCAGATAAAGGGGGTACCCACAACCACACCCTCCCTTTGCAAGTTGCCAAAGGTTGCTACATAGTGCTTTGGTGTTCTTGATTCTTGGCAACATGTTACAACAGCTGGCCATTATGTGCTCATGAGGGAGTGCTTTTTGGCCATTGAGATGTTGGGCAAAGCAGCTCTTTTGCTTTCCTAGAAGATGCTGCTGCCCCTGTGCACGAGGACCTGGCTTCCTCCCCCGGAGCCAGTACTGACCCAACATGGGAATTGCTGAATGGAATGTAAAACTTGTGGGGAGCTTTAGGCTTGGACAAGGACAAAGTTGGAATTCTGGTCTAGGGCTGGTCCTGGCAGCGTTGCAGCAGGGAAAACTAAGGGTGGAGGGCATTAACTCAGCTGTTCGCCATCTACAGCTGCTGCAAGTGGGGCTGTAATACATCCACTTGCAGCTGGAGATGGCAAATAGCTTAGTGAAGAAGAGCCTCAAAATGAACAAGGCGGAAGAAATAAGAAGAGCACGTGTTTAGTGGAATTCCTCCCCTTCCTGCAGTTGGTGGGTGCGGGTGTTTATGGAGCAGGCATCCCGTATAGAGGAGTTTGTTCGTGCTGCAGAGACTGCACAAGATCGACTAGCAAGCAGTGGTCATATGTACATGGCACAAAACCCCCTCCTTTTTACCCCAGAGTTTGAGAAGCAACAGGAGCTCCTCGGGGGCAGATCAGGGAAATTCCTCTGCCCAACATCCAGGAGAGCATGAGAAATGCACTAGGATGTATTAAAACTGGAACTGCTTCCATGTCCTGCTGGAAAGTTAGGTACAAGTCTCTGAAGAAGCGTAAATAAAGACATGTTTTAGGCTGCATGGAAAAGTATTTTTGGGAAAAATCAAGTGATTTATGACATTGAATACCAAACATACAGAATTGCAAACTAACTTACAGAACTTATTTGTAAACTACATTGGAAGTGAAAGCACCATCGTGACCTGGACATTTCCCTTGGAAGTCATTATTCTTAATTTGGACTTCTGTTAGACAGTGAGTGTGGGGGGGAAAAGTGACTTATAGTTGTCCATGACTGAAAATAGGCAAGGGGGGAGGCAGAGGCTGCTTTTTAGTCAAAAGTTTGTCCTAGGGCTTTGTTGATAGTCGTGGCAAACACCATCCTTGTGAAGGATTGCTTCCACCAAAGGATGAATGGTAGTTCTGTGTCACTTGGATCCAAGTTGACTCTTGGGATTAGAACCTGTTCACCCTTTGCAAGACCAGTTGTGACTCTCCCATCAATGTAATTTGACTAGAAGAAGCGAACAGCCAGTCATGTTCCATTGCAGAATCCTTGTTTTAGAATCAGTTTTTTTAGGAAGATGATCACAACTCCGATCTTCAGTTGCAAAATATGGAGATATACCGGGGAGAATCAATGTGTTGAGGAATTTTACAGGATAATTCTGAGCAGTTTCTTCATCAGATGGGATAGTCAGTGGTTTTGTAGGTAACTAAGGTTCTAGTTTTTGAATAATTTTGTTCTTAAGGATCAAAACAAAGTATAGCTCTAGAGAAACCATCCCACTTGTGTCAGATCTCTGTTTCTGTGTTGACTTTGATCAGCCATTCCTTGGGTATGTCAGAAGTGCCTGTCTTTGGGAAAGTTTGACAATGACCATCCCCAAACTACAAAAGGCAAATGCTTGTTCCTCTGAAGGCACCCTCATGTTAGCTTGAGGAGTCTGATCTCAGGCCAAAGCATATTGTGCTTCAAACATGCATTAACAATGAAAGCCTGGGAGCCCCTTACTACAATGGTTAGAATCTGCCTGAAGCACAATGACTTTCCTCCAAAAAGCCATCAAGTCTTGCAAGAACCTGTCACAAGCCACATGCAGAAACATTTATGGGGAAGGGGAATTAGGGACTGTATACTTCCGTTCTTCCTTAGAACCATAATTAGTATATTTTAATGTTTGTTTTTTTAATTATTTTATTGCATGCCTGCTGACCATGCAATTTCTAATGACATCATACTCACCTCTGTACCACTTCTCCTTCATACCTAACTAATTTGGCCTCTTGTATACAATTATGTAGATGGAGTGAAAAAAGGAATAATGAAAATATTACAATGCTCTTGGGAAAGTCAATGGGATACTGCAGTCAGTTTGGATGTGCACAGGTGAGACTGACTCATATCAGAGACTGAAAAGATGAGGATGTTTTGTTTAGAAAGAAGACGACAAAAATAAAAAAGGGGAAGATAGAAATCTTGGACCAAATAATGGATGGGGAGAAGGAAGGCAGCATTAGCATTAGGCCTTTATCCCAATACAGGAACAATGGGGAGCTGAAGCTAGGTAAATTAACCAAAACAAACAACTTAACAGTTTAAAAAAACCTTAAATGCACAAGAGTTTTCTTAAAATACAAAAAACCCCAAATTCAGTACAATTACAATTAAAAAAAACTTCTACTCCATACATTGCAACAAAACATAAACGCCAAAAAACGTAGGGTGAAAACAGACATGACACTAACCACCCTGTAACCATCCTTGGTGGTCATTTATGCATGTTTCAGGGCTGCATAGGGCACCAATACAGCCCTGCAACATGCATAAATAGCCACCAACGGTGGTTAAAGGGTGGTTAGTGTCATGTCTGATTTCACCCATAGAAATTATTTCAGAATTTGAGAAATATTTAATATTTTATCCTCATCAACATACATGCAATATATGTACTTAATTCCTTATCATACATACTTTAATTCATTTTTATCAATAACTAAACTTTCACATTTTTCCATTATTAAACTTTAATTTATTATCATAATTTGACAAGGAACATTTTTTTCTGAGTACATGGTCTGTTTCTACAGAACTTCATTCTGCACAACAAATTGTATAATGTTGTCTACGCTCACATTCTTAACTTCATTGTATGAACTGTATACAATTTGTATACATGTAAATAACAGACTTAATGCACTCTGACAAAAATTGTTCCTTGTCGAATTATGATAAATTAAAGTTTAATAATGGAAAAAATGTGAAAGTTTAGTTATTGATAAAAATGAATAAATATATGCATGCTAAGGAATTAAGTACATATATTACATGTATGTTGATGAGGATAGAATATTAAATATTGCTCAAATTCTGAAATAATGTCTATGTTTTTTGACTTTTACGTTTTGTTGCAATGTATGGCGTGGAAGGGTTTTTAAATTGTAATTGTACTGAGTTTTTTTAAACTTAAGTTTTTTGTTTTGGTTAATTCCTTGGTTTTGTGGGATATAATATATGAGGACATTAATATATTAGTTGTTGCACAACTTTTAAGTGAGTTGTGAAATTATTTTACCTGAATAGCACGGGATGATAGGAAGAGGAGGGAGGTCTGGGGTCATGGAGACAAGGTGACAGGTAGGTGTAGGGGGTGGGGGATCAATTTTGGGCAGTGGGGGGATCACAGGTAG
>QEPC01005433.1:645980-669618 GCA_003113815.1 Sphenodon punctatus | reverse complement strand
GGGGCCGGGGTTGGGGGGGCAGGTTGGGGCTTGGGATGTTGCGGGGTCGGGGTTGGGGGGGTAGGTCACGGTAAATTCAGGCTGAAAGCAAGGCCCCTGTTTTTAAGTGAGCATAAACTAATCACTAGAGAAAGTTAACTAGGGAGCTAGTGGATTCTCCATCACTTGGGGTGCAGTCATCAGATTGTGCTGGCACTTAGAATGGGACTCATACCTGCACTGAATGCTAGCGTAGGTACTATCCACTCTGAGGACTGCACTGCTTGAGTCTTTACAGTGAGACTAGATGCCTGCTTTTAAAATAGATACACTAAAGTGCCTAACTGAGTCAGACCAATGGTCCATCTTTGCCAATTGTTGCTACCTGAAACACCTCCAAGCCCCCCAGCAGAGCCCTCCCTGAGGGATCCTGAAGTGGAAATGCCAGGGATTGAACCTGGGACCTTATACATGCAAAGTATGTGCGCTTACCACTTGAACTATGATGACTGATGGGGGTTAGGAAGAGTACTCTAGGACTGGATGGTTTCTTGCCCATGTTGAAACAAGGTTCTGAGCTAGATGAGTTCTTGGGATGATTCAGTCTGGTACTTCTGCTGTTTGTTGCTTGGTTTCTAGGGGAGGCACAGGGGTGGAGGTGTCTAAGCTTGGAGAGTTGGATATCTCGGATCTCTGTGCTGAACCAATCCAAATACCCTTAGTTTATCCAAGGCTCCAACCTAGGTCACTGAACTCAACTCCTGTGGATCACTCTGTATTAGTCTAGGGTAGCTCCTCTGGGACGTGGCTCTTATTTAAACACTGAAGGTCTCTCCTAGCTCAGACTCTCCCTCCCCCATCCGAAACTAGAACTTGTGTCCATTTTTATCGCAGCCCCTTGGCTGTGGTGCCCCTACACCAGTGCCAGTCAGACCTGCTGGGAGGTGCCATCCTTCCTCTAATGCTGTGCTCTGCCGGATCTGCAGCAGATGGTTGCTCCATTAAATCCTCCCTTTGGATTTGCCCTGCCTCTCTCTCTGCGAGGAGGCAGCTGTTGGAAATGACTCCCTCCCTTGGAAACTGGGCTCTCTAGGATTCACTTCTGCAGAAGCACTCAGTACTGCTGTCTGGCAGCTCCAAGTGACTCTAGCAGGTACTTAACAAGGGGCTTCTGAATGAGGTTTTCTACTCTGCATTGTTTGTGCTGCCCTAAGATGCCTGGAAAATCCCATTCTTCCCCTGCACCTTGTATCCTTCTCCCCTCAGTGGGGAGGGGGAGGGAATGGGAGTTGTTCATTGTGTGGCTGGTGGAGGGAGGCAGCGTGGCCCTCAACACCAATGTCACCAAGTGTGTGAGCACATACGTACTCTGTGCAGGAGAGCGGTAATAACCTGGGCTGCATGTTTGGGGGATGTTTTTCTTACCAAGTAGGGAGGAGAGTAGGGTGGCCAGATACGCAGATTTTAGAGGACACATGAGAAATACAGGTTGCAGGGCTGAATTAGCTTCAGTGCAGCCCTGCAACCTGTATTTCTCATAAGTGTCCTCTAAAATTTGCATATCTTGCCACCGTAGAGGAGAGGAGTGTCGAGCCACTTGAGTTTTTGGCTGGCTGGGGGATTCTGGCAGGTGGGTGGGGGGGCTGTGCCATTCTGTGGCATAAATAAATAGCTCCCTNGGCTGAATTAGCTTCAGTGCAGCCCTGCAACCTGTATTTCTCATAAGTGTCCTCTAAAATTTGCATATCTTGCCACCGTAGAGGAGAGGAGTGTCGAGCCACTTGAGATTTTGCACAGCTGGGGGATTCTGGCACTGGGGTGGGGATGGGGGCTGTGCCATTCTGTGGCATAAATAGCTCCCTGCAGGCAGTGCTGTGGTGGGGGATTGATAGCCCAGTGTTGTGGCGTTAGAAAGCATGCTGGGCAATGCTGCTTTGGGCAGCATGTTTATTAGAGGCTATAGCAGAAGACTGAATCTGGTTCAGGTTTCTAAAGTCCTGTAACTAGTGCCTTTTCAAGTATTCCCAGCATACAGTAGGTGAAACCACAGTGGTCTGGGAGATGTAGTTGTAAGTGGCTATACAAATCTAGAGGATTATAGTCCAACCTGAATGATTTAGCATCCACTCTGTGTTGGAGCTAGACAGCCAGCTCTGAGTTGGCATTACAAGGCACCTCACTCAGTGCAGATGTAGCAATTTACATAGCTCAGCCATTGGCATAGCAGCAGGGGACTCCAGGCAGCGTGGGTCTGGGAAGCTGCTGTGCTGTGCGTTTGTCACTTGGGGTAACAGCATGCTGCAGACAGTGGGTGTCATGTAGTTATGAAACGTGCTGGGGTGTGCAGGGTCAGACTAAGCAGTTACTGTCAGGTGAGACTGTAACACCTCTAGGAAGCATCATTCTGAGGGCGGGGTGTGTGGTTGCAGATGCAGTTTGGTCTCTGTTGAGATTAGCAGGTTTTGGGGGGGATTATGAACCCTCTGGCAATTACAGGGCGTGCTGGTTTTAACACACTCCCAGGTGAGGTTGTGCAGCAGTCAGAGCAGTGTAGTGTTGGGGGTTCCTAAGGCAAGATGCTCTTGGACTGTGCACTTCCAACTAAGGGATCCAGTTCTGAGCATTATAGAAACCAGCCCTGCATGCTTTTTCCTAGTGGAAAGCCTGCGCACAGAGGATGGAAAGATTGTTCAGTGGTGAAATCCTTGTACTTGGGAGACCAGCAGTGGTCAATTCCTTACACACTCTGCATGGTCCTGCAGAAGCCATTTCATTTGTGCCCCAGTTCCCCATCTGTAAAACTAACATACCAGCATTGCCATACTCTCAGAGGAAGAACATGTTAAATAGCATGATGCGCTCAGATGTTAGGATAGAATCATAGAGTTGGAAGGGACCTTGAGGGTCAACTACTCCAAGCCTCTTCTTGGATGAGAGGGTCATGGAAATATCTGAGAATTAACAGACCCCATGGTACTTCATGTGGACCACCTCTCCGCTACCTCTCCTCCTGTCCTCTCTCTTTTCTGGTTCTGTTGTCTCTATCCCTCCTCTCCCTGCTTCCTTAGTCCTGTTTCCACCCCTCCCCGCTATGCCTGGGGCGCGGGAGGCACGGTACCCTCCGCTACACGTGGGAGCAAGCCAGAGACTTCCCCTTCCCTTGCGGTTTCCCTGACCTCAGAAGTGCTGCTTGAGGATGCTTTTGAATCATAAACGGTCTCAGCTGTGGTTCAGCCACAAAGAGGTGTGTGGCACAATGCCAGTGCTGGTGCTGGGATGGCCCTGTATTTTCCCTAGTGCCTCTGAGCTCGGTTGCCTCATTCTCCCTGGAATAGCTGTGTGTAAGAAAGTTTCCTGGTGTCCAGCTCCAAGCCCATTGCAGCATTGCTAGGTGGTGTGGGTCACATGCATAGCTTGCTTCTTCTCTCTCCTGCTGTGCTTGGGCTACCAAGATCTCCACTGAGCAGGGCTTCAACCCAGGAGGCAGATCTATGCTACAAACACTCCTTGGGATTTCCCTTTGTTTCTTGCTGCTGGGTTGGTTCCTAGATTGCAGCAAATCCCAGAGGCCAGGAGTGCCATCTCAAGGAGTGTCTTTCCCTTGCCGCTCAACCTACACTCCTGGCCCTCTCCTCGGTCCACCCCTTCCCATTCCTGCTCATGTTTACTCTGCCCCCTGATCCTGCCCTGGAATAATCATCCCCATTATCAATCTGGGACACCAGCTGTTTCCATGGCAACAGACTGCAATTTCAAACATTGGACCATGATGACTCCACTCTGCTTAGACAGGAGAGGCTGAGCTGGGGAGGAGGCAGCTGCTTCTGTTTTTCATCACGTATTTCTGACACTAAAGCAATAGTATCAAACATAGGCTATGCTGGTTATTATTGTTCTGCTCCTAGCAGTCCTACAGAATGCCACTGGCGCCTTTTGCCCCCAGAGTTATTAAAGTGTGTCCAATAGCGGTTAGCACTAGGGCAGAGCCTATAAGCACACTGGTGAGCTTTTAACTGCAAGGGAAGTTCACCATTGGAGCCAAGTTGTCTAGGGATGTGGTGGACTCTCCATCTTTACAGTAATAACAGGTCCCACCCTCGCTATACATTTTTGCTCAGCCAGGAGTCCCGGGCTTGGCAGAAATTTCTGGACCAAACTCCTTGGCCTCTGGCTCTGTGTTATGCAGATGAGACTTAATGACCATGATGGTCACTTCTGGCTTTAAATCTGACTAGTAATGAATTTCTTTCAGCAGGGGGTGGTGGCACACGCATGCACGCACACACGTGGGGAGAGTCCTTCAGTAGTTCTTTCTGTTCAAGGCTCTTGCCATGCTCTGTTAGTAACAATAAAAACAGACTTTCACACTTTCCTGTGAGATGGGTATTCCCATTTTACAGATTTGTAAACTGTCACCCTGGGAACCATTCAGAGTGTTGGGAGTAGAACCCACAAGTCCTGGCTCTAACCCTGTGGGACCATCCTGGACTTCTTTAAGTCAGAGGCATTACAGACCCTGCAAAGTGTCCTTCCCCTACTGTCTCGTATGCTCTGTTGGATGCCTGCCTTTATGATACCTAATGAATGGGTGCTACCAACTCCATATCACTGATGTTGTTTTACTGCTGTTGGATCTGACCTGCAGTCACTGGAGCCATTTTCCAGAGCTTCAAAGTTTCTCACTACTGGCCATTCCTGTGCTTCTATCAGTGCTGCCTCTTTTGGATTACCTACAGGGATCTGTGGTCACTGTGTTTTACTTTACTTATTGGCAGCTGTGGGAAATGTGCAGGGAACACAGGTCTCTGGATTTGTAAGAACAGGTGCTGAGGGAAAGCTGCTCTCTGGAGCAGGAGGAGCTTGGTGGGGGAAGGTGGTTAACGTAGTGGTGGGGAAGGATGCATGCAGGTGGGGGTTCAGCTACCTGTGTCTCTTGAGAAAGTGCTGGAGTCCTTTGTCTGTCCCTGAATCTTGCATACCTCAGGGAGCAGGATCAAAACCTTGAAGGCCAGCTTTGTCCATCAGGAAGGGGTAAAGGGCATATTTCTTATAGAGCCATAGGGCTCTGAAATTGGAGATAATGGACATCTCTTTATTTATGTAAGGGGTGGGGTGTCCCTTGTTCTGACCACCACAGCTCCATAGAATGTAATGGAATCTCTTTGTGGCAGGGTACAGTCAGGGAGAAAGCCTGGCCCTTTAAAAGGAACGGCTAGCACTCACCAGTTGCTGGTGCTAGTACAGCTGCAGGTATTTCCAGAAGAGCAGGACAGTGCCTGATTGGCAGTAGCTGTGCAGGGTGTGGCTGAACCAGCCCTGGAAGATGGAAAAGTTGAGCTGGAAGCTCAGTCTGGGGAAGCTGTGTGGGAGGTAGCAGCTAGTGGGGGCGGGGGCTCTGCCTCCAAATCAAGCAAAGTAGTATGTGATATCTTTTATTGGGAGGTATGCACGTTTTCAGACCTCACAGGGTCCTTTGTCAGGCAAGTCAGGAATCCAAATGAAGCCTCATCCAGAGGGGGCTGCAGGAGAGGGGTCTCCCCAAGGAGCGCTCAAGGGAGGAGAGGTGCCTAAGCAACAGGAGGTTTGGAGGTTGTTGAGACAGGACGGGGTGCGCGCGCGTGTGCTCTGTCTCTAGCCTGTTAAGCTCAAGGGGGAATTTCCTGAGCTAGAAAGTGACTGGATCTCAGCAAGGACTGTGCTTGGTCAGCAGAACCTTGGACCAGGTTGCAGGGGCATGAGGAGAAGCCCTGCTGGGTGAGAGTGAAGAGAGCCAGAGGCTTGAGAGACCGTGACTGCTTGGTCAGTCTCCTTTGTAAACACGTATGCAAAAGCTTCAATCACCCACCTTGGGGCATTCACACCTGATCAGAGACATGCTTGATTTGCATGTCACCCCACCCCCCACAGCTTCTAATGGGTAAATAGAGACCTGTATATAGAACTGCCAACATGAGCAATTCCTTTAAAGAGACTGTGTGTGCAAGTTGATTACCAGGAGGTGCTGAGAGTGGTTGGGCCCCAATCCTGCCGGGATTCACAGTAAGGCAGCCTTCTTTTTGAAATTTTGATCTGGCAGCCCTACCATTGCCTAATATTGAGGCTAGTATGAAAAAAATCCCTTGTTTCCATGCCCGATAGGCAATAGCTCCATAGAGCACACACCATAGACTTCTCCCCCTCTTTTCTGCACATTTGTTGTCTGGGTCATATATCAACCTGGACATCAGACAAAGATCCCCAAGAGCTAGTGGATAAAGATTTGGTGCTGGGAGACCAAGGTTCAAATCCTGGCTTTGCTGTGAATTCAGTGTGTGGCCTTGGGCAAGTCAGTATCTTTCAGCCTCAGTTCCCCACCTGTAAAATGGAAATGTATGTATCCTTGTTTCTCTCCTTTCTCGTAAGCTCCTCGGCGTAGGGACCTGTCTCTAATCGTGACTGTTCAGCATCAGACACATTGATGGTGTTACTGTTATGTAAGTTGTTACTAATAATCGGTTGTGACTGAAACAGTGAAATAGGCACTCTGAGGTCTCCTGGAGAGGGTGCTGGTGGATATGGTAGTGCTCCGGGATGTTCCAGAGCAGGGATGGCCTGCCCTGCCTCTGTTCCACCTCCACATCTGATGGGCTACCTTTAAAGGGATGGCCACTCTGGGGGTGAGGTGGAGCAGGTGTCTGTGTGAAGACACCCATGGAGTGTCAAGGGATTGGGAGTCACTGCCAGGTGTTGTTGGGAGGAGCAGGTGGAGCAACACAAGTGAAAGCTGAAGGACTGATGTAGCAGCGATCCTCAGACCAAGCTGTCAGCTGACTGGGCAACTCAGGCATTGGTAATTGGGAACCAGCATTACCCGGAGAAAGTGACAATACCACCTGGACAGGGGGGGAATTGGGAATGAATACAGAAGCATAAGTTGATCCAAAGAGTGTCTGGCTTTGAGGAATGGAATCCAAGGATATAACGGAATATAAAATTAAATAAGTAGAATTGAGTACGCTTATTAATTTGGGATAGTTTAGCTAATTTATTATATTATTTCCCCCATTTCCAAATAAATCTGTTCATTTGTTTTTATTTATACCTCATTCCAAGTTGGCTATATTTCCCCTTCTTCCCTATTTGAGTGTGTGCCTGCCTCTCCTCCCCATTTAGGGGAACACTAAAAGCCCAGTGCATTACACTGAGCAATGGTGGGCCTGCCATGGAAACAATGAGGTAATGTAGGATAGAAAGAGAAGGTGGCTGCTGTGTTGGCCCCAAATGTAAGGTATGGAGACAAAGCAGTTCCAGTGATCACCAACAGAAGTTGGTCCAATAAGATTTCATCATCTGAGCTACTTTGGGTTTTCTCAGATGTGAACGATGCCCTGCATTGCCACGCTTTGTTTAACCTGCGTGGAAATGTGGGCTACTGTTATGTCAGAAACTGTTGCCATCTGCTAGCTTGGGCCGTTCCCTGGGTGATGTTGGCCTGGACTGTGAGTTGGTGAAATCCCTAACTCGTAGCCCGTGCTAAATGGCAACCCTGCCCGGGAAATGGCTGCCCGACTGGGTGTAAAGCGTTCTGTAATGTTTGTACGGCTGCTTTACCTTCTGCGGTCCGGGATGGCAGCGGGTGCCATGGCGACCATCATTGGCTGCCTGTCCTCTGGGGTGGGCAGGCCGCTTCATGCAGCATGGGGGCTGGGATAGGCGGCCACATGTCTATGCATTTCCTTGCCCCTGGCCCAGCTGCCGTAATGTTTGTTTGGTGCCCTGGCCAACAACTGCCAGCCAGGGTGAAGGCGCCCACCACTGCCCAGAGCAGTCTGTGGTGGTGGCGGTAGCTGTCCGGTATGAAAGCACCCTTTGTCTTTTTCTCTAGTGTAGTATGAAACAGAAAGAAATGGAAGCAAATTGTCCATTGGCACCATGGAGCTAAGGATCCTAAGGGGAAGGTTGTTTACAGAAGGGAAAAAAAACTCTGAAAGCCATAGGGAGTGGGCAGAGGGAGACCCAACGGTGTCCAGGTAGTAAATTTCCCTTCCTGGGTACATGGAAGGTCCACAGGCAAGGAGGTATGAGGGATTGGTACTGATGACCCAAGCAGAGTGATTCCAGTGGCAGAGTCTGCATAATCCAAGCAGCATCCAGACTTGGGAGCTGGGGTGTCAACAGAACCTGCAGGTTGAGGAGCATGCCAGGGCCATATCACTGCTACTGGCATGGACTGTAAGGGCAGAGAATCATACAGCCAACTTGAGCTGGTGTGAACGGAGAGTCAGAGGATTATTTTTTTACCAGCAAGCACAGGAACTGGTTAGTGGCGTCTACAGCCATGGTGATGGGGTGCAGTGTGAGAGAGAGGGTACTTTCACACAGATGCAGGTGTGCACAACCCCAGAGGAAGCTGGAGGTGGAGTAACCCCCTTGGCTTCAGTGGAGTCACTGCATTTGCACTAGTGTAGCTAGCAGCAGGATCTGATCCAGGAGCTCCACCGTGAAGTTAATTATCTAATTTGGATGGCGAGGATATAGCTACCTGGAACGAGAAGCTCGAATATGTGAGACTAGTGGTGTGGCTGAAGAGGGCTTCCACAGGGAGTGAGTCTTGAGTCAGAAAGGACTAGTGGTTCCTCCAGCCACAAGTGGGTGGTTCAGAAACCAAGAGAGGC
Organism: Sphenodon punctatus; assembly: GCA_003113815.1. Lineage (NCBI taxonomy): Eukaryota > Metazoa > Chordata > Lepidosauria > Sphenodontia > Sphenodontidae > Sphenodon > Sphenodon punctatus. The sequence continues at coordinate 660,985 of QEPC01005433.1, read as the reverse complement.
AGAAGAAAAAGCAGCACTAAGGAGACAGAAGACTTCTGGCAGGAGAGGTGGAAGGGAAACGGACAGAATGAGCTGTGTGACGAGGGTTAAACTCGATGGCAATGAAAAGATTTGGAGGGAAGAGGCGGGAATTGGCTGTTGGCTCAGGCTGATGAGATAGTTTTAGCAGCAGTGTTCTGGGGAGAGGTGTGGTGTAGAGGAGGACACAGAGAAGAGTGATTATATCCAACTAAGAAGAGGGGCAGGAGCTCAGCAGGGGATTGAAGGCTGACGGGAGACAGGCTGGCTTGTAGAAAAATTGCTCATTGAAGTTAGGATAGAGAAGGCAGCTGTTGTGGGAAAGGAATCCCAACAGCAGCAAGGCACAGCCAGACACAGCGAGGGACTGTCCATGGCTATTAGGAGACCTTTGGCACAGTTTTTCCACAGGGGCAGACTGCACTGGGAAAGGAACAGATTGGTTGATCCTGAAGCAATCCTGTGTGGTAAGGTAAAATTATACTGATCCGTGACCAGTTCATGGGGACAAAGGTTTGACTGTGATTTCTACATGAGAAAAGCGTGCCAAAAGAAATGGTTGGGGTAACCCTCGCAAAAATGTGGGCACTTGCCACAAGGGTACAAAAAATTGGCCTCCAAAATGTTCTAAAAATGGCTTTGGGGCATGGCAGGAAGTCCGTATTTCAAAGTATAGTGAAATCAGAGGACGCCAAAAAGCTGTTGAGAAGTGTTGGACAGAATCTTCCTGTGACACCACATGTACCGGACAACGTGGTGTAGTTCACTATCCGATATGTCTATCAAGACAACATCAGCAACATGCTAGCAGAAGCTCGTGCAATGAAGTAGGAGAAAATGAAGAAATCTTCACAGAGATTACTTTCTGACTGTGACAGTCATGACTTGAAGGTGAATCTGGTGAACTACCAGACTGTTCCGTAACATCCAACCTGATGCTCCACCTTCACCAGCAAATCATGGATGTACTCTTGCTGATGACAGATACCTGCCAATCCGTTATACAAAGTCACCTCTTCCAGACAGCTTTGATGATATCATTGCACACAGGAGTTCTACAGTTAAACACATTGATCCGATTTCTGAATCGGAATCTGATGATGCCTCCGGATCTGATAGTTATCTAGAATCTGATTATGAATGAGAATTATGCTCAGACAGATTAGTAGTAAGTGTAGCATCACTTTTTTTTTTTCCAATCGGACTCATGCATAATTTTTGTATCACAGAAGTAATTCTTTACATATATAGGAATATTATTAGAACATTCATTACATGGCGTCTGTATTGATGTTCAATTCTTTAAAAATAAGTGTAGTTTCAAAACAGAACATGTCTGCTAGATGCCTATTTCTCCTCCATGAGTGATCAATCCCATATACATAAAGAAAAGCTGCTACCGGAAAAGCTTTTAGTAGGAGCAAGGCAAAGCCAAATCAGTGTTTCTTGTGGCGTTCATCTTGAATTTTTCAGCCACATTACATTTTAGTTTATTTTTTTGGTTTAAAAGGTTTGATGATGCTAATGCTGATTTTCGTGTCCTTGGAAACCCCCAATTAGACACCACATGCTGCATCATTCAATTATTACATGGTGTTGTAAACCATTTTAAGAACATTTTGGCGGCCAACTTAAATTTGGCACCCTTGCAGCAAGTGCCCACATTTTTGAGAGGGTTACCCCAACCAATTTCTTTTGGCACACTTTCCTCATGTAGAAACCAGTCAATCCTTTGTCCCCATGAATTGGTTACGGATCAGTATAAGTTTACCTTTCGTGTGGGGGCTTGAGGCTGAGGTGTATTGTGTGGTAAGATGCTTTGTGTGAGAGTGCACAAAAACTTGGGTATTATGTGGACTGGACTCTGATACAGAGTCCGGGTGCTTCTGCTCTTTCCTTTGTCTGAGTACTCATTGTATCTAGACTTTGTATCCACTTTGCCTCTGAAGTGACTGTAGCAACATATCGGCCCATACGTTGGGAAGGCCTCCGCCTCCCTTGGGCCCTACTGGCTGGGGTCTCACAGGCCTGCGTGGTATACCTGCACTGAGGCACCTAAGGCAGCTCCAGTCAGTGTGTTGCTGCTGTTTTTGGAGTAGGTGAGCTGAGGGGCTAATAACGTCTACTTTGGGGTGTGTGTGTGTCGGGGGTGGGGGTGATGCAGGAGCTAGGGGGATGTGCCCTCTTTTCTGCTCCCTTCCCCTGAGCTCAGTTTTCCAGTGCTTGGGGGCAGGAACTGGATCTGGTGGCCAGATCCAGGAACTGAAAAGGGGCCACATAAAAACTATCTGTGGGTTGCAATTGTCCCTCGGGTCGGAGGTTCCCACCCCTGTGGGAAGTTCTACCCTACTGGCTATGTTCTCATTGCTGAATAAATGTGTATCTCTCTCCCCTTGAAGAAGGCACAAAGAGAAGCCATCCTAAATTTATGGGGTGGCTCCTCCTTGACTTTATATAGTTTTCTTGGCCATGGATAAATTTGATTTTAGTCCAGACCGCCATTTGCTTGCTGCCAGGCAGGAAGTAAGAGTGATTAAAGTAGGAGTATACTCATTTGATGTTGAAACTACTCGGAAAAACATTGGGCATTTGGGGAAAGTTTTATTCTGAATTTATAGTATATTCTTAGACTTGAGCAATGTGGTGGTTTTATGAGTAGACAGTGCTGTGTCTGCACTTAAAGCAGCCTGAGCGGGAAGAGGCTTTGCCTGGTCTCTCCTCTCTCTACCCCCAACTGTCTTTGTTCCAGTCAAGCATCCGCTCACCAGGATACTCTCCCCGAGTAGATGTAGGGTTCAGTGTTGTGTTGAGGTCTGCAGGATGGTGAAAAAGGTTATCTGGAATTGTAGCCTCATCTGAGGGAAAGGTGTGCCAGATCAGAGATGGAACCTTTTTTGGGGTGTACCATATGCATGCAGGTTACCCATCTCTGTTAATCTTGTTTCTCTCACTCTCTCCCCAATAGGATAGGAGAGACAAGGGGGTCTGAGGTTCTCTGAGATGGAGAGAATAACTGCTGGGTGACTTGTATCTAAGTTGATTTGCGAAGTCATTGATACTCAACACAACCAATTGACTAGTCATGCTGTGAAATACGTTCAGGAGAAGGCCTAAGCATCGTTTAGCACAGAGGATGGGATGCTGTGAATGCCAGGACCTGTCTCTTCCCACAGTGCAGCTGTAGCCTAACTTTATCACCAGGTCATCTTAGACTGAACCCTTTCTGTAGAACACTTTCCACTAGTAAATCTGCATCCATTTGCCATTTTGGGCCCTAATGTTTCCAGTGTAGATGAGGCCTTGGGGACAGGAGGGAATGCCCAATGGGAGCTGAGTTTGTGGAGCAATATGATGCCACAGAAGTGATTTAGCAATTCCCTCCCTTCCCCTAACTGCTGCCACCTGCATGCATGCTCCTGATGGCGTGTGGCATCATTGGATCTGTGGAATGGCTTATCTGCCATCTCCCATACTGTTCTGGGGGTAGGTGAATTGCAGCCCGTCTCTTTTGTCTGCTGCCTATCTGAGAGTGGGAGAAGCCTAGAATTCCTATATAGCCAAGTCTCTGCAAACTGCCTTTCCTTGCTCCTGTCTGAATGAGAGTTGGCTGCCCTGCCTGCTCTTTCCTTTCTGGAGGCCTGTTAATAGAGCTGAGCAAGATGGCTGCAGTTCCCTCTGCCCATCAGGGTGTCACTAGTCTGTGCCACCGACCCCCAGTCTCTGATGCTCTTGTGTTTAACGCAGGCGGAATGCAGTCATTCTAGATATTGTACCTTGTGCCTCTCTGCGGCCTTTCAGTCCAGTTTCACCCCAACTCCTCAAATGAATGAGGGAACAAAAGGGGGGAAGAAAGAGCAGATTATAAAATCTCGGGAGTTGAAAGCATCCATAGGGTGAAAGTCAACCTTGTGCCTAGTGGAATAGACATGCCTTTGAATGGCCTCCTGCAACATGGTGTGTCTTTGCCTTGACAGTACTTTGTAGTGGGAACTTCTGTTTGCAATTAGCACCATTAGCTGCATGAATGTTGCTCCCTTTAAGGGCTTTACCTTGTGTTTGGTGCAATATTGCTGCTGCGCAATTAACCCCCACCTACCTACCTACTCTTTTTTAAGGGCAACTCAGGCTAAGGATGAACTACCCAAAATGCAGGCGCAGAGATTCTGCTCGTTTAGTGTTTTTTCTCCCCCTTTCTGTTGATAATTACCTGACTAGAATAGGATTCTGATGTGCACGTGAGCCTTTGAGAAGGTGCTCAGAGCCACTCTGGGTATTGATGGTGAGCATGCAGCAGTTTAGCTTCTGCTTTGTCTAATCTATTTAAGAAACAAGGGGTGGAAGGAGGCTTATGCAGTGCAAAGCACTCGCAGGAAGACTGAGCATTTGACCTCACTTCATGGCTGCAAGTACCCAGCATTTAATTTAACTACACCAGCTGGGCTAATTACATGGGTATCAGGAGGCAGAAGGATTGTAGCTTCTCCTTCCCTTTCTGAATGGCGGGGGGCACTTTCCTTAGCTGCGTGTGTGTAGAGGGGTGGGGTTTTGGGAGGCTAATACTGAGAACATATGAAACTCCTTTTTAGGTGAGGCTATCTGCTTGTCTCTGCTTTAGCTGCATGTGTGCAATTCCACTAGAGTCAAAGATCCTTAGATGGCGTGGTGCTGCGTGCAGCATGGCTCTCTGCAGACGCATAACCATGGGGTTGGGGGATGGGTACATTTTGCCCTGTTTTAGGACTATTCCTGTGAACATGTGCACTCTGCAGGAGCAAGTGCTTTAAAGTAATTTGTTAAAAAGTAATAAATGAAGCAGGAGTGTGGTGTTAAGGTACATTAAGGGCTAGTGCTTTGAAATAGGCTTTCCAGCTGTTTACCTACTTTCTTCTCTTCCCTATGTTCCCTTATGTACCTTGATGTGAATTAGAGGCCACCAATAAAGAGGGTTCCAAGTTACAACTAGGCCATTTGGTATGAACATGACCAGACCTGTCACTGGAGGACAGAGCTGTGGGATGGGCACTGGTGGAGGGATGAACGTGCAGTGAGGAACAGACTTTTGGGGATAGCTTGTGTTTCCTGCTTGTGAAATCCTATTTTGTCCTTGCTGAGTCTGCAATTTTCCTTTTGGCAAATTCTGATTAACTTATCCCCTTCCCAATGCCACTGACTATATCAAATCTCTACAGTAAAGGGGCAAAAAATTATCAGAGAGAATTTTTGTCTCAAACCATTTAAAATAAAAATATTTTGTTTTCCTATCTATGTTTTTGTTAAAATGGAAAAAAAAATGTGGGTTACCCTTTGGAAGAATGTTCTGATTGCAGAAAATTGAACAAAAACTAAAATCAGCTTCTGGTGCATTTTTGTTGCCAAAACCCCAAAATTAGCCACAAAAATTCCACTAAACATTTTTCAGCTATTAGCAAAATTCCCTCAGGATTGACCAAGGGTACAGCCACATGAGATGTGGCAGGTCGATCTCCCACTCACCCTGGGGTGGGCAATTACAGCTGCCATACTTTGGACTAGTGAGTAGAGCAGGCCACACGATCTGCCCCCTCATGGCCATCACCAGCCCCTGCATGCCACAAGTCAGTCCGAGGAGCAGGCCACATGGGACTGGATGCCCAGACTCCTATTGTGCTGCATGATCAGGCCTGCCGCCACTAGACTGCTGATGGGGGTGTGGAGGAGTGCATGCAGTCTTCTCACCCACCCAACAGCTGATCAGGGGAGGTGGACCCTGGAGGAGTGTGCACACTCTTCCCACCAGCCCAACCGCTGATTAGGGAGAGGTGGACTCCTCCAGGGCATGTGTCTCCAGGGCCCTTCTCCCCCGATTGGCTGTTGGGTGAATGGAAGGAATGTACTCCTCCAGGACCAAGCCACAGATCCTGCCTCGCTGCATGGGCCAGTTGGTCACACAAGAGATGACCCGTTAACCGATTTTGGGCAGTGTAACCCCACTTTGCACAATGTTACTTCGTGCTGCGTCCCCAGCCTTCTCCGAGAGGAGGAAGGATCTTCTCCAGAGGATCCCACTCTCTCTTCTCCATTTGGGAAAGGAACCAAGGGGAGCAAGGGAGGGGTGAGATTCCTTCAGAGGATCCACAGGGCTCCTGTGCTTCCCTTGGTTCTTTTCCTAAACTGAGTGCAGCAGCCCCGAGATCTTCCTCATTCTCCTTGTTTCCTTTCCCAAATGGAGAGAGAAGTGTGGGTGCAGATCTCCTGGAGAAGGTCCTTCCTGCGCTGCCCGCTCTCGTGCTTTCCTCTGGCAGCTGCCTCTCAGCTGAGAGAGCGCAATCGCTCTCTTCTTGCAGCTGCCTCTCAGCTGAGAGAGTGCACTAGGCACAACTCTCTGGTCTGGTGGATCTGGTTGTGGTTGAGGCTACACTTAACCTAATTAATGAGACGCAGCCACGCGCACACATTAGCACACAGTGACCCACAAAATGGGTCTATGATGTCCCTGGATGCTGCTGTGGGGCGGGGTGTGGGCTAACATCTGGCGAACACCTTATAGACGGACAGCCGAACGTCCCCCCGGTGGGGTGCTAACGTGGACTGTTGTCTTGTTTTCACCATAAGTGGAATGATAAGCAGGAGAGCTTCGGCCCTTCTTTATGCCCTAGGAATGTTGGGAGAAGCACGTGTGAAGGTGCAGCTTATTTACTGAGGAACGTATTGGCCAAGGGTGTGGGACTTGTCCCTCTGGCTGTTGGAAATGTTGGAAGGTGTGCATCTGAAGTAGGGGAGAAACGGTAGTCACAGAAGTAGCAGTGCGTGTATGGTGGGTGGAGCAAGGAGAGGGGGAAGGGCAGGGTATAGGTACGGTGTCGATAGGGGTTGTTGGCTACCGCAGACAAGAGGAAGTGGGGTGTGGTCTAGAGCTGGATGCTCCAAGGGAATTAGCTGCAAGGTAATTGATAGGGTACTTTGGACCTGGATTCCCAGTGTTTCCAGCCTGGCGTGTTGTCTTTCCATTGTCAGTGTTGACTAGAATACTCCTTTGGGTGCATGGCTGTGGAAGTGTGAGGTTAACACAACTGCTGCTTTGATATGTTATTGATTTTATATGGTTAGAAGCCATCCCCCAGTGCCTGCTGGAGTCCATGTTCAGTCTGCACAGACCCCCACGCAGCCCCCAATCACAAGTTGAGCACATCCAGCCTAATAAACAGGCAGCCCGCTGCCTGCATTTCATGTGCTGGTGGCAGCTTCCACCAGTGGTGCTAGCAGTCTTCCTCCCTGTGACCACTTCTCAGCTGAGAGGCGCACTAGAGCTTTCCCTCTGCACCTTGCAGCTGAGAGGCAGGGAGGGAGACTACGGAGGCAGGGAGGGAGATCTCTATGTTGCCTCAGCTGAGAGGCTACAGGGGAGGGAAACTGTGGTGGAGGGAGATCTCTAGCTCACCTCTCACCTGAGAGGTTGTGGTGGAGGGAGATCTCTAGCTCATCTCTCAGCTGAGAGGCGGCTGCATGGAAGAGATTGCTACTGCTCCTACTTCTCAGCTGGCCAGGCACACTAGGTGGGACTCTGTGCTGGTGGACCTGAATGTTGACAAGGCTGCAGGTTAACCTAATTGATGAGATGCGGACACATGGGCGCCCATTAGCCCTGACTAGCCCACATGCTGGGCACACAATGTCCCTGGACTTCGCCATGAGTGGCGGTTCTGTGGTGACCACATGGAGGCCATATGGCAGACGCCTAATAGAGAGGCACATGGGAACATGCCTGGTGATGGCTAAAGTGAGCTGTTGTCTCATTTGATTCTACCCTAAGACTTGAGTGAACCATGTACTCTTCTGGGAAGGGATGTTAGTTTTTAATATCCAGGAGGCACAATCCTGTGTGTTTGTTTGTAAGGGTATCACTTTACATTGATCCCAGCGCAGGAAGAGAAATCCAGAGATTAAGGCTGCCTGCCAGCATTTGGTGCTGCGGTTTGAAAAATGCCCCCTTAGTGCTCTGGGTAAGCAGTTTGGGGGTGGTCTGTTGAGTTATACAGCAGTCACTGCACACTTTTGCAGAGCCTTGCAGGCAACTCGTTCTGAGCCAGAGCTTCAGATGGTTTTCCACGGAGCAGCCACTTTCAGTTAAAACAAACAAAAAAAAGGGTTAATGGCACCTGTCAGCTTCTCTTCCTTTGCGGTTGGAGCTGCCACCCACCCTGTGATGCCCACCAGGGATTTATTCTATAACCAATAAAACGAGCCGGAAGCCATTTTTCTTAGTCTCGTTGCTTGAGAATAACCACAGAAAAATTGCCATAATTGGCCAGTTTGGAGTTTCAGGGTGGTGGTTGGGTTTTCTTTTTTTGGTGGGGGTGGGGGTGGTGGTCCCTCCCCTCTCATCTTTTTGGATTCTGGTCCTCTTCTAATGTGTTGGGAGCTCATGGCTAAAATCAAAAGAAGGACTTTTTAATACCATGGTGGGTAAGGGCCAGACAAGAAGCTAGAAGTGCTGCTGTTTTTTCTGTGCGCAACCAGACAGCAGCATTCCCTGAACTGAAACTTAGAGCCAGTTGGTAAATATGGAATTGAGGACTACGAAAACAAATTAAGAATTTTTAAAAATAGTAGCTATAAAAACTGATTGGCTTGGTAGTGCAATGAGGCTAACCTCAGATGTTCAAAAATCACGAGTCAAAGCAAATGTTCAAAAACCACGAGATTAGCTGGCAGAAAATCATGAGATTTTAAACAAAAATAAAACATAGTTTTTTTTAATTTGAATTTTGATTTCTAAGCTGTTAGGGTGTGCACCACCGTTGTATTTTTCAGATTTCCTCTGCCAAAGTCCTGAAAATACTTACAACTATGTCCATTACTACTTAAAAAATTAATCTGAGATAGATAGATGTTTATTTGCGTAGCACCAGGCCATTGCATGTAAAAACATAGAAACAAGACCCCAGGGGGATTACAAAACTTAAGTCACAAAACAAGAATCTGAAGGTAAAATACATATAAATGTACACAAGGGTATATCGCAGCCACATAACTATAAAAATTGCTAAAAATACAAATAAATTTTAAACCATCTAGCTATAAATTAAACATTATACTAATTCCAATTAAGAATTCCCCCAAATACTCTGCCACTGGAATCATAAGATCACCTATTACGAAGTTACTAACAATTTACTATACAACTCAGCTCCAAACCCTTAAGGCCGAGTCCCTTTACAAATCTTGGTATCAGTAACCGACAGGGTTATTTGATGCCATTGGAGCAATGAGGGCTACCTGCAGTTGATCTAAACTCCAGAAAATTCTTCCTATAATAAAAGGCCCGAGAGACATAAGATGCCACATTCTTAATGTCCTGCGGGTCCGAACTATCAAGTAGTAAATGGAGGAGGGCTTCGTCTGATTGACCAAGGTATCTACCCAGGAGAGGGGCCAAATACTTTCCCCTCAACGAATCATAAAGATGACAGTGAAAAATAATATGGGCGGGGGTTTCCACTGCAGCATTATCAAAAGGATATAACCGTTCTAGGAAGGGAATGCCTCGAATTTGCCCATCGAGTACCTGAGATGGAAAAGCATTTACTCGGACTTGGAACATAAGAGGTTTAGCTCTGACTGATACCGGGGAAGCTATGTATTTGGCCATTTGCCCCCATACTGGAGCCCAGGTAAGATAAGCCCTCATATGAGAAGCCCTACTATTTCCCACTTCCAACTGTTGCCCTATATCATCCATTCTTATCAAAGATCTCTATTGAGTCTGTGAGATGTCCCTGCTTGTCAATCCTGACTGCAAGGGAGGAATTAGCATACAAGAATTGAATCCACCAAAGGAGTCTTCCATCAATTGAAGACCTCTGTAATTTTCCCCAAAGTATATCCCTATCTAAAGAATCAAAAGCGGCCTTAAGATCCTCAAAAGTCACGTAGAAGTAATGATTAAATGCTCTATACTTGCAAACTAAATGATACAAAATATAACATTGATCTATGGTGGAGCAGCCTTTTTGAAACCCAGCTTGTTATACTGATATAACTTTCTCCTGCTGCATCCATTCCACGAGCCTACCAAGCAAGAATTTGGCATAAATCTTCCCTACAACGCATAACAAACTAATAGGACGATAATTAGACGGATTGGATCTAAGGCCCTTTTTAAATATAGGGACAACCACCGCCTTAGCCCACGGAGCTGGTATCCTTCGAGAGTTGTTAATGGCCATAAATAAGGCTGCCAGGAGTCGAAGCCACCAATCTTTATATGCTTTTATAAACTTGATATGAATATAATCAGGGCCGGGAGCTTTATGATTCCTGAAAGAGTCTACCAGAGCCTTAACCCCGGCCTCTAAAACTGGAGGCCATGGGTGAAGCTCCAGCAGACTACCAAGGGGTTACAAGGCTTCCCCCAATCTGCACTATACAGCCTACTAAAGTACTCGACCCATATTTGAGGAGAAATTGGAGTTGGTTCCTTCCTGATTGGGCCATTTACAAGCTGCCAGAAGCGTGTAGAATCCTGAGAATCCGCGGCCTGCAAAAGGTTTGCCCATTGACACTCCACATACTTCCTCTTCTTGTCTTTAATTAATTGTCTGTAGAGCACTTTAGCTGCAAAATATTCAGGGGGAAGGCTAGATAAACTATCCTTCCTATACATATAATAAATAGATTTAAGTCCAGATCGGGCAAGCTGACATTCTTTGTCAAACCAAGGCTTCCCCCTCTTAGCATGCAACCCCCCCGAGCCCTTATCAAATGATTGAATAAATTGAGACAGGTTAAATGAAAGCTGTTCAAAAAGTTGTACTGTCTCCCTGCTACCAGATGGCCGGAGTAGTGCCTCCCACAGTTGACTACTAGAAGGCTTAGCAATTTGAACTCCTAAGGCGCAAGCCAAGGATTCGTCCCATCTCCGGACTCTATGGGTTTCTAAATAAGCCGCTTCATAATTTGGGGGGTTAACGTGGCCTACACTATGACAAGAGGAGAAGGACAGTGAGAGGGACAACAGGAGATGGTCACCTACTAGACCCCTCCCTATGGCAAAATCCATAACAAATGGAAGGACAGCGGGGGAAACCAATATATAGTCTACAACACTGGAACCAGAAGCTTCCAGATATGTAAACTCTCCATCTGGGTCGCTATACCCAGCCCCATTCAGAATGTGGAAATTGAAAGGTGCAGCCAACTTAGCCAGCCTAATCCCAGAGGAATTAATACAGCCATCCTTAGATTTCCTGGGCTTGAGCAAGTCAAATGGGTCATCTGGGCACACATCCAAGTATGGAATGATAGCAGAATCATCAGAGCCCAACCTGCATTTAAATCCCCTGTGAAAATAAACAGCCCTTCCGGGTACTTATAACATAAATCCTCCAACAGTTCCTCCAATCCTTTCCAGGAAGATTCCTTAAATGAGCCCGCATTACATGGAGGGATATAAGCTGTTACAACAATGAAGCTTAAGGTTTTGAATTTAGCAAAAAAAAACAACGGAATCTGGGAATGTTTAATAACAGCAAATTCCTTAAGATCCAAACCCTGGGCTATGAAGCACCCTAACCCTCCGCATGCATGGCCCCTAGTACTATATTTTACTGCTGGTAAATTATAGGCTACATAGCCCTCTAATTCCAAGGGCACTGTAACCCAGGTTTCCTGGACCAAAATAATTTGAAAGTGCTTTATGAAAGTGAGAAAATCAATCTCATCTTTATGCCTATCCCAGCCTGCAATGTTCCAAGAACATATCCACAAGGGCCCTAATGAAGAGGAAAAGGATAGTCCTGGATCTTCCGCAAATGCATACCCAGGACCCTTTTCAGGGGCCCCAGGATTCTCTACCGTGGTTACTAAAGAAGATTGAGCAGCTATAAACTGAGCCTGATTATGAAGTGAATTATTAGAAAAAGGAGGTGGTAACGATATTAAATCCAGGGGCTCCCCTTCTAAGGGAACCCTATTTGCCAGTGGGACCGGGGTGGGCAAATCTACCCACAAGGTAGTAATATTCAGAAGTTGAGAATTAATGGGTTTCAAGGACGGCGGTCGAAAAGATCGTTTAGTTAAACGGCTAAAATCAGAATTAGGATTTCCTATGGCAAGTAAAGGGGACTAAGGCACCCTTTTAGATGGAACCAGGATAGCTCTAACTGACTGCAAAGAGAGGGGGGTGATCTCTGTGTTCCTATAAACTCTATTAAAATAAACCCCCCAAGAAAAAAAAAGATCTATATAAGTAATCAGACTATCCACTATCCGTGAGGATCGAAAATACACAACTAAATGTTGTGCATAGCCAATTGACGGTAAGTGAAAAAAACGCTCAATATGCTTTACAGGGACTAAATAGCCCAAAATTTTGGATAAATATAATCCAATTTTATACTTAGATTGCCATATTGGGAAATACCCAGTAGGCAACGGGATGATTATAACAGCAAGAGCACTAGACTTCAAAATAAGTGAGGCCTTATCCTCCATCTGGGCAGAATCATTCCCAACCCTAGACCCTATTGGAGTAGCCTCTTGGCAGCCATCCTTAAGATATAAGTTTGGCATGCAACTGAATTACTTGGATTAGCCCTGGTAATTCCCAACGTTCCCAAGTCCTCCTTAAAAGCAAAGACCTTGTCTGCTATTGTATCTAACTTGGAAGATTGGACTTTTAACTGAGAGTTAAGACCCTCCAATTTGGCGTATAATTTGGTAATAAGATCCCCAATTTGAAACACTGTTTTCCCATAATCTCATAGAAGGAAATGTCTGCATTAGGCACGGTAGGAAGCAGATTACTACTATGCTCAGAACAAATCTGGGAACAGGGAGATAGATCCGGGCTGCATACAATATCTTCCCGTGGCTCATCATGATCTATCTTATCCCTGGATTGAACCCCCAGCTCTACTGGTAAGTCACACAGGGTCAGTTCCTCCAGAGGCAACCTTGGCTGAGGGCTCTTAAGGAAGTCCTTCAATTTCAGTTGCCTTGCTGAGGATCGTGCTCTCGTTAACATCCCTTGTTGCTTCCTTTTCCTTGGCATCGTACCTTCAAATCTCCAGCACCCTTGGATGTCAGCCCGTGGGCCCCACCAGCTGCTCAAGGAGAAAACCCAAGTACCTTACCCCTGACCCAAAAGAGGGAGTCTGCTGGAACGCTCAAAATTCAGAGCGGCCACGGGCGAACAAAGCAGAGTCGGGTGCCCTGCAACCAACCGGCGCTCAAGGCAGTCCCAGCTGGCGACCCCTCCATTAATAGCGCAAATGCCGCTAATCCACCTCTAGGTGCACAGTGTTTCCCTGGGGTTCTCTTGCGGGTAAAGCTGATACGGGGGGCTCTCCGGGAGAGGCTCTATCCCACAGGAACTGGGGCACACTGGTAACCACTCTACCCAGGGCCACACTCCCAAAGGATTCACTCAATGACAGGTGGAACACGCCTTTGTAGCTCCTGCCGACAGTCCCAACTGGCATCCCATCCTCTAACGGCACAGGCTCTGCTGATCCACCTCCAGGTGTGCAGGACTTCCCAGGAGCTCTCTCTCTCTCTCTCTCTCTCTCTCGGACAATGCTGGTACAGGTTCTCTCGGGGGTAAAGCTGGTATGGGGGGCTCTCCGGGAGGGGCTCTATCCCACAGATACTGGGACACGCTAGTAACCACTTTACTCAGGGCCACACCTAACATTGAAGTCTATGAAAGAAGGTCTTGTAGCAGTCCAGCTCTCCTGGTTAGGTCACAGAGGAACAGAGTGGAGCCAACGGGCTCTACCAGCTGACTCCATTCCACCTCCCACGGCCACCGGAAGCCGCATCTTACCTTCCTCTACCACTGTGTTGTCCTGCAGCACCTTGGACAGCGTAAACCAGCAAGGCTTGTCTCAGGGAGATGGGATTTCTTCACCTCCCTGGTAGAGATTGATAGTTTCTTCATGTGTTTTAGAATTACATACCTTCAGAAGTCATTTTAAGAACATAAGATGTGCCATACTGGGTCAGACCAATGGTCCATCGAGCCCAGCATCCTGTCTTGGACAGTGGCCAATCATGGGGGCCTGGGAGAAGCACCCAACAGGTCACCATGCTATCCGTTCCCTGTGGGTCATCCCCAGGCTCCCGACAGTAAAGGGTTTTGTTCCCCAAACCTATCTGGCTAATTGCTGCTAATGGAACTATCTTCCAGAAACTTGTCCAAAGCTCTTTTAAACTCAGCTATACTGCTGGCCTTGTTCACCTCCTCTGGCAGTAAATTCCACAACCTAATTGTACGCTGAGTGAAAAAATACTTTCTTTTGTTTGTTTTTACTCTGCCACCTGTAACTTTCATGGAGTGTCCCCTCATTTTAGTACTAGTTGAGAGGGTAATTAACCATTCCCTGTTTACAAGTTCCACACCACTCATGATTTTATAGACCTCTAACTATCTCCTCTCAGCCGTCTCTTTTCCAAGCTGAAGAGCCCCAACCTATCAAGCCTCTCCTCATACGGGTGCTGTTCCATACCGTGGATCATTTTTGTTGCCCTTCTCTGTACCTTTTTTTAGTTCCGCTATGTCTTTTTTGAGATGGGGCGACCAGAACTGCACACAGTATTCAAAGTGCGGTCGCACCAATGATCAGGGGCGACTGGTGGATTTTGAGGTTGGAGGGGGCGGCGGGCAACGGTGGGTGGAGCCAGGGCAACGGTGGGCAGCATAACCCAGCAGCAAGGAGTTCCAAGGGTTAATGTTGGATGGACATTACATTACTTAATCAAACAATTTCAGTTAGGTTAGGCAGGTTATAATCACCTCCTCTGCCAGGTTTAAAAGCAGGCAGACAACCTTAAACCTCACTTACAAGCAGTTTTAGCAAAGGCACGCACGCACGCAGCAGAGGTTAAGAATACTGCTTCAGAAAGAAGGGACTTGCTGCATGTATGTTGGAGGGACCCCAATCCCTGCTTCAGAAGTCCCTTCTGAGCAGTATTCTTGCCCTCTGCTGCATGTGTGTGTTGCGGGGGGG
>QEPC01005433.1:602759-625525 GCA_003113815.1 Sphenodon punctatus | reverse complement strand
CCCCCCCAGCCCCGCCACCTCATCCAGTTCCTCTTTCTTCCTGCTCCCTCAGCCTACGGGGAGGTTACATCCCTGGCCGCTTCCCCCCCAGAGCGCTTATCTCTGACACAGCCGCAGAGCGCTTTTTAAATAAGTACTCTGGCGGGAAGCGGCCAGGGATCCCCCAGAGACTTTGAAACCGCCTCCAGGGGGATCCCTGGCAGCTTCCACCTCAGAGCGCTTATCTCTCACACAGCAAGAAGTCCTTTTTAAATGCCAGGGACATCTTGACACCTCGTCTAACATGAAATATTGGACCAAAGAACATACTTAACATACTCAATATCTGTCCTCTGCGACCATCTGTGTCTATAAGTGTATGCTCACAGAGAAAACCCTGTCAACTTCAGGGTTGCAAGCCAGAGGAATTTGCCCCGGGGAGCTCCATTGAAGTCAGTGGCAGAATGTTAGCTCCGCCTAAACTAATGGAGCCACTAGTGTGGCTCCATAATTTATTTGTTGGCACTGGGTTTCATCTTGGCCCAAAATGATACACACAACATATAGCAATGTACAGATGAAGCAACAAATATTTAACCATAACACTGATAAAATGTCACCCCCCTCACATTCATTACCATTTCTACCACTAAATTCAAAGGAATACCTTCCCTATTGGCTAAAGAAGCTAAAGGAGCATAAGCCCTTACACTTCACTAACACATGTCAATCAATAAAATCCAAACCGTACAATTTGGGAACCGGAACAATTACATATAGCTCTTCAAGCATACAGAATGTACACATATAACTAACTCTGTTTCTCAACATTTTAAAAGTGGTATTATAATTCTGACCCTTCCAGGTTTAACATAATCAAGGAAGGCTCAATTACTTAACCGTTTCCATACTAGTCAACATCAGTCTTCTATCCCTAGATATTAGCCAAACAAATGTCGCTCGCTATAGACATATAATGCTCATCTTTCTGTGGGACCAAAAGTATGTGCATTTTCTGGAGCTTACACTGTAAGAGTTCAAATACATGAGATGATTAGCAGTGGCAAGGGAATGTGGGTCAGGGCACATGGATTTATGACTGTTTTCCACTTTGAGTCTGAGGGTGCCAATATCCAGGTATGTTTCTGCCTGAAGCCACTGGCTTTGCTGGTGCCACAGATAATAGCACACAAAAATCTGCCCTTCCTAGTCTGAGGGTGTTTTTAGACCAGCGCCGCCTCCCCACCTAGCATGCATGTTGCACGACTGCATTGGCACTCTATGCAGCCCTATAACATGCAGAATGGATGCGGAGGCACTTGTCTAAAAACATCCAGTCTTCCTGGGACCTTGGCAAAGCCATCTAAGCAGCTGCCCTCTTGCTTTCATTCTGCTGCTGATGCAGGCCTGTCATGGGATTGGGAAAATAGGGGCACTTATTTTGGATCAAAAAGGTTCAAACATAGAACAGGAGTTCGCTCCCTCTGTTCAGCCTCCTCCCATGCGTCAGTGGCTGGCGCAAGTCCGTTCTGCTGGTGCAGTTGGGCTTGATTCAGTGCAGTGCTTTGTACCTTTAGCTCTCATTGATAGAGCAGAGACCTAAGTCATCAGCACCTCGGTATTAAGTGCTGGCTTGGTTGCTCTCAGGAAGGCTAAATTACAGGATTTCCAGGGAATGATCCCTATTGAATTGTCACTGTCAGAATTAAAATCATGGAACAAATACTGCACCGGTTATTACTCACTAGAGAATAAAATTCCACAGGCTGCAAGTTAGGACAGAAGTTTTTTCCTAGAGACCCTGGAGGGTGTTAAATATGATTAAAGACCAAAGTTAACTGACTACATACTTCTCTTTGTTCCTGTTTGTCTGAGAGTCTGGAAAATGCAAATAGACAAGTCAGTTTCTTCCTGTGACTCTTGCATCCCAATGTGTCCTTACAGTGTTTGGGTAGCAGATACTACAGGGAAGGCTCTTGTGTCTGGATGTTTATAGCTGTCTAATTCAGTTGGAGTTGAGAAAGTAAAACTAAAGTTTGAGGCAAGCTTTGCCTGGGGGTTATCCCCATGTTCCTAATAGTGGGGCCTTTACTTGGAAGGAAGCTGACTTTACTCCAATGGGATGCAAGCTCATTCACCTTTTCTTCAGCTTGCATACTTGCTAGTTGGAATGTGAATTCTCAGAGATCATTGTGTTCTCACAAAGCGATCCCCTTGCCCATCACATCTATGATTCAGAGGGCAAAGCATTTATTTTGTACTGTGCTTGTAACTTCCTATTCAGGTCCATGGCTGCAGATTGCATGGTCCTAGGATATGACCTCATGGCAGGTTCCAGAAGCAGGAGAATTGGGGTTGTTGGACAGAAGGGCCTCACTGAGTGTGAGTGATAAGCATCTGTAATAATAGCAAAATGGACACTGAAAAGTACTGGCCAGCTATTCTTTATTTTGTATCAAGGCTTTATTTTCAGGTTTTCTGCCATATTCAGGTCCTTCCTCCTCTGGACCTAATCCTGTAAAGCACTGAGTATCTCCAGATGTGATTGAAGGAAACTAATAGGAACAGAGGGTGCTCTGTGCTTCTCTGGCTCTGGTCCTTAAGGAGCAGTGTATCATAAAGGAAGGATCTGCTGCTGCTATGTCTTGATGCTGTTAAATTGCTCAGCCACACAGCAGTGAGAAATATTAAAGAAAAGGTGTTCTGTGCCATTTGGTGTTTCAAAATCTGCTTAGAAGCTGGGGGTGGGTGGGGATGTCTTTCCCTTTTGAAATTTTGCATTTGTGCTCTAAACTCTGCTTTTATCCTTTGTGGTCCAGGAATTAATAGGACTTTCTTGTTCAACTCCCAATTTCTGCAGCTACATTGATGATGCTGGCAAAGGTCTGGCAGGTAGGATTTGTGAGGCAGAATCTGCTTCAGAGCCAGGAGGGTGGTGCAACAATACAAAGGTGTTTTGTGTAGGTCCTATATAACTCGAGCCTTTTCCCAAATCTTAGTTTCTTAAAAAATACTGAAACTTTAGAGCCAGACCCTATTAGATTAGAACACATTTTAAAAGGAAAGTCATATTTTGATCCCAAACTTGAAATGGCTTGGATAAAGGTCAGTCTTAGGGAAATGGGCTGTTCTGGTCTTCTAGTTCCATTGACTAAAATCATTCTAGGACTGTCTGTCACTGACCAGAATCCCCAATGAGAGAAGTAGTCCTAGTAAATGCTTGAATCCCGTTAATGCAGGTGCCTCCAAGTCAAGGCAGTTCTTGCATAGACAGTCACAGGTCTGGTCCTGAAATTTTAGATTGGTTTAAGAGGCTGAAGCTGCTATAAGGCTTTCGGTAGCCTCAGACTTTGTAAATACAGCCTGGATTTCCCATCCTAACCCCTGAAGGGTTTTAGTTACACACACGGGGGGGAGACACAATCCAGTGACCTGCTTATGCTGACCCCGATGCGTGACACACAGCCAAAACGTGCGCGCTCAGACATACATGTGGTGCCATGCACGCAGCACAGCCGTGCGGGGAATAGGCCGGGGCTGCACTTCTGCCCCGTGTGGCTGTGCTGCACACGGGGCACCACGTGTGCGTGTTCTGGCTGTGCACTGTGCATCGGGGTCGGCGTAATCAGGCTGCTGGGTTGTCCCCAGGATGTCTTCACATGGACACCTGCCTCACCTTACCTCAGGCGGGCCATCCGTTGAAAGGCGGCCCACCAGATGTAGAGGTGGACAGTAGCTGCTGCTCCGCTCTCGGCCAGAGGTTGCCCCTGCAACGCCGATCGCCTGCAATGCTATGGTGCGGGGAGGGGTGCCGCACGGGTGGACTGAGGGCCCTGGCAGCCACCGGGTCTGTCTTCAATGGAACCAGGCGCAGCTGCAAGCGGACAAACATGGGGGCGCACCCCCAGACTTGCTCCAGGGTTGCGCACCCCTGCGTCTGTGTGCAAGTACTTGATAGACGCAAAGGTGAGTGTACTGGCCAGGGTTATTAGTAGGAAGTGCTGCAGTTAGTATCTGGGTAAAAGGTCTAAAGAGATGGCAGAGCTGGTTGGTATAATGTAATGGAGGAGTATTAGAGATCCCACAAAGACAGAACTCCGGTCCTGAGACAGAAATGAAGTAGAAGTGACTGGAGCCAATTGCAACTACTGTTTCAAATGATTTCAACTTTCAGAGTCCAAGGAGAAGAAAGCTCAGGGCTCAGTAGCAGCTGCAATAAAGGATAGTGTTAAACACTGTAATAGGTGCCTCTGGACAATGGCTATGGGCTTCCTCACTGTGGCAAGGATGCTCTGTATAGCGCTGGGTGGCAGGTCAGGTTGGGGTTTCTGGTTATAACTATGCACTGTTATTTTTAGAAAGTCTCCTGACAGCGAAGAAGCACCGCCCAGTGACTTGGGAAACGGCAAATGAAGATAGCGCCAGCATTTAAAAATGAGCCTGAGAATGAGAGACCTAACTTTGCTCCTCCTCTGCCCCCACCTTCACCTGCTACGACCCCCTGCTCTTCTAAATGTCTTCGCCCCTTCTCTCTTGCTGCCCCTCATGCCTGGAACTCCCTCCCTGGATATGTCAGTTCTGCTCCCTCCTTCCCAACTTTCAAACCCCTCCTGAAAACCTACCTCTTCCGTCAGGCCTTCCCTAACTTGTCATGCGTGAAATTGCATCCTCTTCCCCCTCACTCAGAATCTAGTGCCCTGTAACTAAGTGAAGCATGTGAGCCTGCAACTTCTCCACCTCATGAATGTGCTCTTGTCTCTCGCGATGTTCACCATTCCCATGTCTCTTGGATTGTAAGCCCCTGGGGGTAGGGACCTGTCTATAACTGTTGATTGTACAGCACCAAGTACACGGCTGGCACTATATGATAATCAAGTCTATATTAGGAGGCAATGGCCCCATTCCAATGCCCTGCAGATCCCCGCGCGGAGCTGCATACACACAGTTTACGCACGGCACAATGTATTGGCAATGTGGATCTGCAGGGCATTGGATTGGGGCTGCCACTGAGGAGGATTTGTGGCTGTGTTTTGGATGCAACTGGAAAAAGCCTAGTGCTAAATTATTGGTTTGAATTATTTTGGTGTCCCTGGGGGCGGGATTTGTGGCATACTGTGCATTCCTCATGGAAAGTTGAGATGAAAAGCCCCTCTCCCTTGTTACTATATGTAAATGCTTTGTTTTGATGCTGCTTCCATTTTTAAGGGGAGATGGGTGGGTAAGAAATACGGGAGGATGGGGATTAGGGTGGTAAGTGTTTGAGGGATGGGAGGGATTGCCACAGCTCCTCTGAGGCAGGGTATGGGAATGGGGGAGTAAGGAGGTTATTGTACCATGACCCCTCTAAGTGGGAGGGTGGGGCAGTACGAGCCTTGGGAAGCAAGTGTGTGGTTTGTCACGACCCCTCTGAGATGGGGGTATGGACATGGAGGAGTTGGGGTGGGGGGAATGTTATACACCAACCCTTTTGTAAGCGGGGGAAGAGTACAGGCTTTGGGAAGCAGGGGGTGTGTAACAGCGTGAAGGCTCCCTGGTGGGGGTTCCAGTAGGGTGCTGCCCAATAAGTCACTCTTTCCTGGGGAATCCACTCAAGTGTCTTTGCTTTACACCTGTCCATCACCTTACAATAGCTAGAAAGTTCATCTCATGTATTGACTCACAGTTCTCTTAGGGTCTCTGGCCCAGACACACTCCTTCTGGTCCAGAGAGATTGGAGGAGGGATTGGAGAAGGGAGGAGAGGAGGGGCTGGATATGATCAAAGCATCCGGCAAGGTGGGTGACCTTGGTAGTGGAATGTTGAAGAGAGGTGAGGGGCCTGGGGAAGGCTAATAAGAGGGAGATTGGTGCGTGTAAAGCTGTGGCACTGTGAGTATGTTCTTTCCTTCTGGCTCAGATTCAAGTCCCACTCGGGCAAGAGATCCTGACAGACAGAACTGTAATTATGACATTTTTAGAATGTGAATAGTCTCGGAGACAGAAAAGGGCATTGAAAATGGGGGTGGGGAAACTTTTCACTCACGCAGGCGGGCCACTTTGAAAACTAGTGCAAGCTCGGACGATCACATAGGAGTTTGGGGCAGGGGCACCTAAGGGGTGTGCTCAGGACAGGCGAAGGAAGCGGGAGGGTCCAGATCATGGATCCCTCTCCTATCCCTGAGTGCATGCCCTCATCTCCACTCCTGTCCCCCTGAGCTCACTCTTTTCAGTGCTTGAGGGTAGGTCCCGGATCCATGGGCCAGATCCAGGAACTGGAAAGGAACCAAATAAAGAATGGGTTGGTTTGGCCCATGGGCCACGGGTTCTCCATCTCTGTTCTAAAAGGAATGCTTTTGGGCAGAGTTAATGTCTGTGCTAAATGGCACCGAATTAGTCAGTATGGTAGTGGAAAAGGATCTGGGTGCACTGGGACATCCAGCCTGTTAAATTCTTGGCCCAGCGTGCTAAAGAGGCTAGAAAAGTTAATAGGATGCTTTTAGGAGAGGGTCATATTATAAAAGTTTAAACAAGTTGTGCTAGTGTTTTAGGAAGGCTTGATTAGACTTCCCAAGGAAGTAAATGTCTAGTCCTGATCACCAGGGTTCCTAGTTTTCCCTTTGTGATGAAAAACCAGAGAAAACCAGAGATTTTGCTTTTTTCCAGAGAATTTCACAGTAAATGGCAAAAACGTACAGGTTTGGGAGGTGGGCGCAGCAAGCGCAGGGCAGCGAGGACGCAGAGTGGAGCTGAGGGAATGCAACCTGAAGGCATGTGCTGTGGAGGGGCAAGGGCTCTGCATTTGGAGGGGTGCCAGAGACGACCTGTGGGTGGGGAGTGAGGCAGGGGAACTATGAATGGAGGCAGTCAGGTCTTCTGGACCTTGGGAAGAGGGGACAGGAGGTGGGCCTAATTGGGCCCATAGCAGCTTCCTCAAATGCCAGCCTCTGTATGGTCCCCCTTTCTGATTGGCAGAGCAGTCTGGGACCAGGGTGAGAGGAGAAGGAGGCAGTGAGTGAGTGCAGGGCAGTGGAGGAGAAGCAACTTAAAGGCATGTGCTGGGGGGAGGAACTCTGCAATTGGACGGGTGCCACAAATCTTGTATTATTATTATTTATTTATTTTTGGACTGTTAGTGGGACATGTAGCTGCAAAACTGCATAAAAATGAAAATATTACAATAGATTGTAGTGTTCTAACTCATCCCTGTATATATTGTAGTAAGGGAAAGTCAACTAGCATTTACATTTAATTGTAGAATAACAGAGATTTGTGGTTTTTTAATCAGGGAATTCTTTTTTTTTCAAATCAGAGAATTTCCAATTTTTCATCACAGAAAACGAGGAACCCTGCTGATTGCCTCCATTTGAAGAAATATATTGTTAAACTGGAGGGAGAGTCTAGAGCAGGACAGCTAAATTGCTAGCTGGATTAGTGGGGTTTAGGTATTAGGAGAGTGAGAAGATTGGGATTATTGAGCTCTAGGAAGAGATGATTAAGCAGTGACATGACTGAACTGTTTAAACAAGCTCAGAGTTTAGTATCAAGCTAAACCTTCTGATCTGTGTGTGCGGATGCACAGGTCAGCAGTAGGGGCCTTAAGGCTAAGTTAATAAGGAACATACTCGCTTAAAGCACCATTTAAGGAGCATATTCCAGACAGAGCACATCACGGACACAATAGACTGGCTGATGGATAAGTTGGTGGAGTCAGGTAGCATTAATGTATTTAAGCTAAAGTTGAATGGCTATATTCACTCGTAAGGACAGTAGTCACTCAGTTCTGTGCTGGGCAGTAGCCCTTCAGGACCAGGAGGAAAGCGTTCATAGACTCATTGAGAAAAGAGATGGCAGAATCGTCTTGGGGTCCCATCACATCTATTTCCCTAAGGCCAGGTCAGGATTTCTCCTTATCGAACACTTGCTAATGTTTGTCATGGATGCCCCAAAGGATGGGGTTCACAGGCCTTCCCTGGGGGAGATGCTCACACAGCCTAAATATCTCACAGCCAGAGAGATTCCCTTTCTAGTTGGCTTTAGCTTTTCCTGTCTGACTCTCGCCCCATTATCACTTGTGCTACTTACCCAGTTAGACTCCATCCTTGATGTCTCTGTCCTTTATCTGTTTGGGGATAGTTCTGTCCCTTGTTAGCTGCTGCTCTGCCAAGCTCTACACATTTTGCTCTTTCAGTGTTGCCAGCTCTTGCAAATTTATGGTGAGTCATACACCATTGGCCCCTGCTGCAGAAATTCTTGAGCTGACATGAAAAGCTTCTGCCTTTCCACAGCTTTGACTTTTCAAGGAGTACCTTTACAGAACACCATGTGCGTGGAGCTTGGGCAGACAACGCTCTTACCTAAGTCCTTAGCTTAAAAGTCCTGGCACTGAGTCTGTGGGACAGAGCCAATTCCAGTGCCCAGGTTTTGAGAGTCTTTGTACCCCCTAGAGTTCTCATGAGCATAGCCCACAAAGCCTCACCAATGCAAATGCTTTGTGAATCCATGTTAGAGTATGCACCGACCAGAACAGCCATACTCCGGTGAGGGGAAGAGTGCAGGTGCTCAGGGTTCTTGCAAGAAGGTTGGTCTGGGTGCAGTTAGAAGGGAAGGGAGCGGGAGGTGGAGCTTTGTCAGGAGCTGGGATGGAGAGGGCTGGTGAAATGGAAGAGAAGAAGGGGGCGGGAGTTGGAGAGCTGGTATCTGGAGGCATTGGGAAATACTGGTGGCAGAAAAAATGAAAGAAGAAGGATAATTAGCTTTACAGTTACTGATTTGGTGAGAAAGAGGTAAACATTTATTCCAGGGATGGGGAACCTCTGTCCCAAGTACCAAATGTGGCCCATGGCCTTTTGTTAAAATTAAAGCCCTTTTCTAATTCATAAATCTGGCTCATGGATCCATCCTCCACACTCAAGCACATGCTCCCAGCTCCCTCTTTCCTTGAGCGGTCCACCCCCTCTGAACATACACTCTGCCTCCTCTCCTTTTCCCCCTAAGCACAGTCTTTCAACTCCTGTTCTAAATGAGGTTCTGTCCAGCACGCACATATTTATTAATTTCAAAAGTGGTCTATAGAGGGATGAAGTTTCCCCAACCCCAATTTATTCCCTACGGACATTCAATAACATTGAAAACCTCAAAACAAACACCACGCTGGGAAACTGAGAGTTAAGATATCCCATGCCCCTCAGGTCATCTGTTCCACCTTAAGTCTGTGTAATTCTGGTGGTCAATGGTTTTCTGTGTGTGTCCCGTGATTACACAATCACTGAGCCCCTCAAACTCCGTCACTGCCAGTTTTCCTATTGATTGGAGTGAAGGGAGCATGACAAAAAAAGGTCTGGGAATACATCCATCCATATACAGTGCAAGGGCAGTTTGAAAAGATGAGCTTTGAAAGACTTTCTAATTTCAGGCTTGCAGCACAGCAAGGGACTCCAAGCCTGCATGTACAGACATCCCACACATGTCTGTGTGTGAATGAGAAGCTAGTAATTATTAAACAGCTGCCCCCATCCCAGAGTTTCTCTGGGAAAGCTGTCATAGTGTTGAGCAGAGTGAAGATTTAATGCTACGCTAAAAATGTGAGCCTTTAACACAGCCAATGGTATAAATTCCCTTGCCATAAACTCATGATTCCTATTCTCAAACTGTTCCTTGATTTGGAGGTGAATATATCAGACCTTTGGAATGTGCATGCTTTCACAGAGCAGTTTGAAGAAGTTGATGTACAGTGTACTGGTACACTAACAATGTACAAAGCATATGAAAAGGGAAACATTAAAAAAAAATTAAAATCTCAGGATGTGAGAGCCAGTCTCATGATGATTTTATTTATTTATTTATTTATTTATTGGTCGCCCCCTCATGCCTACGGCATCTCGGGGCGGCTCACAACAGTTAAAACAACAATACATAAAAACAACAATATGAATAATTAAAACTACCCCCCCAAATGTTCTCCACCCTCCCCTCTGAAGGCCTGGGCGAACAGCCAAGTCTTACAGACACGTCGAAAGGCCAACAGGCCCGGGGCCAGGCGAACTTTCTCCGTGAGGGAGTTCCACAACCGCGGCCCGGCCACCGAGAACGCCCTCTCCATTGTGGCCCCCCCGTCTTACATGGGGGACCTCCAAAAAGGTGCCCCTGGTGGACCGAAGGGATCGCTCTGAGGCGCGGAGGGCAAGGCGGTTCCCGAGATATGAGGGGCCCTGACCGTGCAGGGCTTTGTAAATCAATACTAACACCTTGAATCTGGCTCGGTACACTATAGGCAGCCAGTGCAGAGCGCGGAGCACCAGTGTAATGTGCTCATGCTGCCCCGTCCCCGTCAGGAGACGGACCACCACATTCTTCACTAGCTGCAGCCTCCGAACCAGAAACAAGGGAAGCCCCACATAGAGCGCGTTGCAGTAGTCTAGCCTTGAGGTGATGAAGGCATGGATGAGAGTAGCCAGATTGGGGCCGGAGAGGTAAGGTCGAAGCCTTCGTACCAGATACAGCTGGCGAAAGGTGGCTTTAGCCACCACCTCCACCTGCTGATCCAGATGGAGGCCCGAATCCAAAACCACCCCCAGACTCCGAACCTGAAGAGCAACAGGCGGGCGAACCCCCCCTATCGGGGGCCAGCACCTCCCCTGCCCTTCGTCACCTCCGTCTTATTGGGGTTGAGCTTCAGTCTGCTCTGCCGCATCCAACCCACCACGGCCTCCAAACATTGGGAGAGTAACGAGACAGCAAGACCTGGGTCAGTTGAAAACGGGAGGTACAGCTGAGTATCAGCAGCATATTGGTGACATCGCATCCTGAACCCTCTCACGATCTCCCCCAGGGGCTGGATATACACATTAAACAACAGTGGAGACAAAATGGAACCCTGCGGAACGCCGCAGGTCAAGGCCCGGGGGCTAGATGTTTCAGCCGGCTTCTACCCGAGAGGAATGAGCGGAACCATCCAAGGACAGTCCTGTCCAGACCCCCGAAGTCTCGCAGCCGTCTCAACAGCAGCCCATGGTCCACGGTATCAAAAGCGGCCGAGAGATCTAGCAGGATCAAAAAGGTCGAACATGCTGTGTCCATCTCCCGGCGGACCATAGCCGGGGCGGAACCCAGATTGAAAAGGGTCAAGGAAACCGATGCTGTCCAAATGCGCCTGGAGCTGCAGTGCCACTGCCCGTTCAATAACCTTCCCTAAAAAGGGAAGATTAGAGATGGGTCAGTAGCTGGCGAGTGCGTCCACATCCAAAGATGGCTTCTTCAGCAGGGGGCGCACCACAGCCTCCTTGAGACTGGGTGACAATCTCCCCTGCCAAAGGGATGCGTTCACTACCCTCGCCAGCACCATTCCCAAAGTCTCCCTGGAGGCTTTCACCAACCAGGATGGGCACGGATCTAATTCACAACTTGTGGCTCTAACAGACCCCAGGACATTTACCGCATCGGCCGGCGTCACTTCCTGAAACTCACCCCAGAAAGATTGATCAGATGGGGCCTCCATAACCTCGTGCCCCTTGCTTACTGCTTCCAATCCAGTGTCAAAGTTACTCTGGATCTGAGTGATCTTGTCTGCGAAGTAGGTGACAAACTCCTCACAGTGGGCCTGGGACAAGTCCCCGTCCAGGCGGAGAGAGGCCAGATTGACCAGCCCCCGCACCACCTGGAACAGCTCCGCTGGATGTGACTTCGCAGACGCTATGAGGGCAGCGAAGAACTCCTCCTTTGCCGTCCTCACAGCTTCAAAATAGGACCGCAAGTGGGTCTTATGGAGAAGTCAATCCGATTCAGAGCGAGTCCGATGCCAGTGTCGCTCTAGTCTCCTACCTACCTGTTTCTTACACTGCAGCCCCTCAGTAAACCAAGGGACCCTGCAGTGATGAGACGGAGGCAGTAGATGTCTCGGAGCCACCCTGTCAATGGCTTCCCCCAGCAAGATGTTCCAATTCTATACCAGCTCATCGACCGACTGATCGTCAGGGTCAAGGAATATGCCATGCTTTTTGGGGGATATGCCATGCTTCTGTTCTTCCCTCTGATTTTGATGGAGTGTCTACTTTCTAAATTAGAGGAAAACCAAACTTTTCCTTCCTAAAGCTTTTGCATACCAAAAATACTGTCTGCTGTGCCTCTAAAATTTAAACAAGGGTCTTCATCATGGAAGTTAAGTACCAGGAGACTGTGGGTGATTTTAGACGTGCTGGATGGCGGGCTTGCCACGGCACGGGATCAAATCTTCATCCCCCTCCCTGAATCAGATTGGTCGGTCAACAGACATGCTGGCTGATTCTGGAGGGGGGATCGGGGGAGGGGCCGCACGACTCAATGTGCGGCCGCACAGTCCCCCTCCCCCGGCCGCCCGCCCTCCGGGAGACGGGTGGACGCAGTAGCCAATCCAGCCGCTGCACCCGATATATCCCGGGGTTTGGGCCATGGCCCAGAATTGGCAGCGGTAACAGACGTTACCGTCCGCCGATTCCGGGCTGTGGGGCAGTAACAGACGTTACGATACCATGGTCAACCACGGTGAACGCCACCGTGGTGGCTTTGGCACCATAACATCTGTTGGGCCCAAAAGAGATTCCCGCCGGGAGTTCACCCCCGGCGGGAATCCCTTTTGACCACGCTTCCGGAGCTCCGGCTGCCCGGAGGGCCAGAAGTGTGGTCTAAGAGATTCCCACCGGGGGTGAACATCTGGCAGGAATCTCTTTTGGGCCCAACAGACGTTACGATACCGCAGCCACCACGGGGGGTTCACCGTGGTTGACCGTGGTATCGTAACGTCTTAAATTACCCCCTGACTTAGAATCAGGAGACACTTTAGAGCTGCAAAACCCATGGGAGGACAGAGTCTCAGGAGGCAAAGGAAGTGGGCTGAGTAGATTCTCTGATACAGAGTGAATTCTCCTATATACATCCCTTCTGCCACAACTTCCTTCTATTCATCACCCTGACTTCCCCCCAAGTAATCCTTTTCCAAAGCAGAGACCTTACAAGTGAGCAAAATCTCCCACTGCAAGCTGCTAGGTACAGTAACCTCCTGACAGCTGACACCAGCTGGCTAAAATCAGATTCAAATGGAAGCTCTGTTTTCAGAGACCATTGACTCATCAAGGAAGCCATCTACAGCCCATGACTTGCACAGCACAGAAAACTGCTAATCCTGAAAGATGAGATGGAACTCTTTGGGGAAGTTCCAAGTTAGATCCTCAATTTAGGAAGTTTGAATAACTATTTATTTTTTAATTTTTAAACTGCTTTGTGGATTCAAGCTTGCATAATAAACAGGCAGCTTGCAAATTTTCAAGCCTCTAGCTGCTTTTATGATCCTTGCAGGCTGGAGCAAACACATTGGAACACTCAGAATTTTTTGCCCCCAAGAACTTTTTGTATGAAGGGTTCTGTCTTGGGGACACTGCCAAATTCTTTCAAATTTGCCCTATGGTCAGTAGCTTACACCCCCGTTTCCCAGTGTAATTTTCAGGTTGCTACTCCACCTCTCTGCCTGTAAGGGCACTTTAAACCCCCCAAAAAGCACCTCTTATCATGGATAAAAAAAGCACATGTGATGGTGTCCTGACACAGCCCGGGGAGGAAAGCCGCGGCGAACATGGGCCGAACCGAGTTGGGCTGTTGAACAAAAATGCCTTGGGTGCTGGGGAGGGCGGAGAAGAACAAACGCCGCCTCTGTGCTGCGCTGCCCCTGCCATGATGGTCAATGACGGCCAGCCACGGCAGCACTGGGCCAAGTTGGTGGCCCACCAACAGACATGATTGCGTGCTGTTTATTTATTTATTACAAAGTTTACTAGCCCACCCCCTCCTGCCAAAGGCAGCTCGGGGCAGCGTACAGTATTAAAACATAGAATAAATTATACAACACAGCTTAAAACAATAAAACCATCATCCCCCCACCCCAACCCAATCCCACCGCTACCCCTACTCATCTCTCTCACTGAACATCTGGTGGAACAACCAGGTTTTACATTGACGCCTGAAGGAGGGATGGTCCTGGGCCAAATGAGCCTCTGCCGGGAAGGACTTCCACAACTGAGGTGCGGCAACTGAAAACGCCCTCTCCAATGTGGCCCCCCACCAAACACGGGGGCCTCCAAAGGGCATCCCTGGATGACTGTAACAGCCGTTCCAGAACCTGGGGAGTGAGGCAATTCCGTGGGTAGTTGGGACCTAGGCCATGTAGGGCTTTATAGGTCAGCACCAACACCTTGAATTGGGTCCAGTAGGCAACAGGCAGCCAGTGCAGAGACCGGAGCACTGGTGTTATGTGCTCTCAACAGCCCGCACCCATAAGGCAATGGGCTGCCGTATTCTGCACCAGCTGCAGCCTTCGGAATGTCCTTGGGTAGCCCCACATAGAGTGCATTACAGTAATCAAGCCTTGGGGTGATGAAGGCATGGATGATGGTGGCAAGGTCGCAGTCTGAGACATAAGGCTGTAACCGTCGTACCAGATGTAATTTGGCAAATGCACTCCTCGCCACAGCTACCACCTGGACATCGATACGGAGCTGTGTGTTGAGAAGAAGCCCCAGACTCTGAACTTGAGGAATCAAGACAGTTTGTACCCCATCAACAATGGGGGCCTCCACTCCCTTGACCCTCCCCACCAGCACCACTTCCATCTTGTCGGGATTCAGCTTCAGGTGACTCGCCCTCATCCAGTCCCCCACAGCTGCCAGACATCAAGTAAGCAATGAGACTATGGGGCCTGAGTCTGCTGGAAATGAGAGGTAGAGCTGGGTGTCCTCAGCATATTGATGACCACACACTCCAAATCCTCTCACGACCTCGCCCAAGGGCTGCATATATACACGTTGAACAGGAGAGGGGACAGAATGGAACCCTGCAGGACCCCACACAGGAGATCTCGGGAAGCTGATGTACAGTCACCCAAGATCACACGGTGAGTTATACCAGCAAAGAATGAGTAGAATCATTCTAGAATGATCTTGCCCACCCCAGCATGATTTTGCAGACGAGTCACCAACGTATCATGGTCCAACGGTATCAAAAACAGCCAACAGATCTAACAGGACCAAAAGGGTCAACTGTCCCTGATCTAAAGCAAGGCGCAGGTAGTCGACCAAGGCCACAAATGCAGTCTCGGTGCCATCCTGGATGAAAGCCAGACTGTTAGGGATCCAGAAAACCAATCTGGTCAAGATGGTCTTGGAGTTGTTGGGTCACCACCTGCTCAGTAACCTTCCCTAAAAAGGAAAGGTTAGAGACAGGTCAGTAACTGGCAAGGGCATCCACGTCAAGTGATGTTTTTTTAAGCAAGGGTTGCACCATAGCCTCCTTAAGAGACCCTGGGTCCATGTCCTCCTCAAGGGAGATGTTGACCACCTGCTCCAGCACTGATCCCAATGTCTTCCTGGCGACCTTAACCAACCAGGATGGGCAGGGATCTAATTCACATGTTGTGGCCCTAACAGCCCCTGGGACGTCCCCTGCATCGGCAGGGGTTACTGATCAAAATTGATCCCATAAAACAGGACAAGCTGGGGCATTCATAACCTCTGGTTCCCCAACTGTGACGGCGAAGTCATGGTGAATGCAAGAGGTTTATTGATTTTTTCATGGACAAAATCAATCACAGCAGGCCTGAGAAACCTCCACTTCCAGGTGGAGGGAGGCTGGACTGACCAGCCCCTTCACCACCCAGAAGAGCTCAGCTGGGCGAGATTTCGCGGACGCTATGATGGCAGCAAAGAACTTCTTCTTTGCCACCCGCACAGCCACCGCATAGGCTTTCAAACTGGCTCTATGCTGCAATCTGTCGGCTTCAGCATGAGTACGATGCCACCATCACTCTAACCGCCTCCCCTCTTGTTTTAACTGCCGCAGGTCCTCCGTAAACCACGGGGATCTGTGGTTCTGATGTTTGTGAAGCGGATGCCTGGGAGCCGCCCGGTCAATGGCTTCTGATAGCCGGGTGTTCCAAAACATAACGAGGTCATCGTGCAGGCAGGCATCGAGATCAGAGGGTATTTCCCCCAGAGCATTCCGGAACTGATCCGGTTCCATAAGTCTCAGAGGGAGAACCAATCCAATCTCTAACCAGTTCCACACCTTTCTGGGGGCAGACGTGCGCCAGGAGCTGGGTCCGAAGGAGATAATGATTTCCTTTGTAATGTTGAAGGTTTTCAAAGGTCACAGCCTGGGCTAGCCACCAACATGACCCAAGGTAATCCTGGGCCAACATCTGGCGGCTCCTGCACAGACGTACAGGTGAAATCTGGGACAGAGTGGTCTGCTGTCATGTCTGTTTTTACCCCATGAAACCTAAGTTTACGGATTGCTTTCTACCAGATCCTATTTTATTTTTATAGATAAATACATGCTTTATTATTTTCAATCTGAAATTGTATTTTTATCTAATCACTTCCAAACCAAGACAATTCCATGCACATTCAGCTTGGTTGGATGTGAGCACAAAAACTAATGGAACTTGCCAGAACTGGAGATATAGTGAGACGATCTGGCTGGACTGAAATCTTGCATCTTCAGCCCGTGATCCCAGTGCCCTGTCTGCAGGCCTTTCTTGATGAAGCTGGTTAATAAATTGACCTTGGCTGAGAGTTCCAGGAAATACACCTCCCAGATAGGTTTGCTTCTGACACATCTGTATACTTGCCGTACTCTCTGCCTTCATTAGTATATTCATCTGCATTTGGGCTGTGCATGCTTTGTGTGACATGCATATTGCATACACAACAATGATGCACCATTATATATGTTTAATTAGATACTTTTCTAATTCTTTATGGAAGGATTCATATATGTACTTTTACATGAAAATAATTATTTTTCTTTTTATTTAATTTATTTATTGAGTTTTCTGTTCTGCCTTATCCCAAAGGCTCAGGGCAGGTAACAAATATAAGTATACATAAAATAAAACTTGTACAAATATATGCTATTCTCCTAAAAACTGTTCCTTAAACCATATCCTCACCTGCCAAATTTCTGGCCAAATAGATAGGTGTTAGTAGCTCAAATGCTCAGGCTCACACATTTGTGAACCTATAGGGGAAGGGAGTTCCAAAGCTGTGGAGCAGCCACCAAAAATGCTTCTCTGCATGCCCTTGTCATATAGACATGATGAACTGATGGAGCTTGCAAGAGGGAACCCCCCAATTGCCATGGAACATAGTAGAGGCGGTAGTCTTTTAGATATGTAATTCCCAAGCTTTTAAGGACTTTAGAAATCAAATCACCTTGAATTTTGCCCAGGATGCTATTGGAAGTCAGCGCAGACTCTGGAGCACTGGTGTAATGTGGTCTGACAGAAGACTAGATCATTGATCTGCTCACTTCGTTGGGAGTTTGGTCATTCACTTCAGTGGCATCACCCCATCTGCATATTATTCATGTGTTGTCTGTGTGTGATGGCGTACATCCTTGTGGAAGAAAGCTTGAGTATTTCCGAATTGATGCATATTCCCCTCCATTGCTTACGAAAAGCACCTTCTTGTTAGGGACTGTTGCACAGGGAACATTTGAAGCTGGTAGGTGATTCTTACCCAAGTTCTCATGAGGCAAAAGGGCACCTGTGAAATCCTTGAAAAAATGTACACCAGCTAAGTGTTTAACCTGCAGTCTCTGGAAATTCTTGTGCACTTAGCTCAGAGCTGAAGGCCCTAGCTGCTCAGGAGATGCTAAAAAGCTAAATGTGTACAGTTTGGCTAAAAGGGAGAAAATGGGGGACACCATTGAAAGAGAGGAATCATTGGATAGAGGAATCATTGGATGGAGGATCAAGTTGTTGTGATATGATTTTGACCCAGCAAAGATGCCAGATTCCTTGCTACAATGTAACCAAAGCAAAAGTGGTTCTTTTGACACAAATATGCCAGAACAGACATTGAATGCTATTGTAACCTATTCTTTGCTGAAATGTAACCAAAGTACACTGGATATATAATCATGATATTATAACTGAATAAACTTTTGTGTAGGCCATTGTGTTCATTTAAGATTACATAGAATGTTAAGTTAGGTAAGGCATTAGTTTGGTTTTTGCTTTTAAGATTGTATAGAATGTTGTAAGTTAATTAAGGCATTAGTTAGCATATGCATTGATTCATTGACTTAGATAAGGAACAAATGTGTGAGGAGTAAACGGTCAAATGGTCAGAGAGGAAGTAAATTACAGGATAGTATGTGAACTGGTGTGAAGGAGGCAATATTCCTGTCTATTAGGTGCCTGAGAGAAAGCAGAGACCTTGTGTTCCCAAGCAAAACTTGATAGTTTATAACTCACAGGGACATTGGGAAGGTCAGAGGCTGATAACAGAACCAAATGGTACCAGAGAACAAGATGATTTGGTCAGACAATAAGGCGCCTCCAAGAGGGGGTTGTGGGGTGCTCAGGGCCAGGGAGTCAGGCCCTCCCTCCGGAAGGAGGAGGGGTAAGACCCTATCGGTCAGGGAAAACCCCTAAGCCAATGACTAGGCAGAAGGTACCCCCGATCTGAGCAACCAATGGAAGTGCTCCACAGGTTTAGCACTGACAACCCCGCACTCTGAATAATCATAAGGCAGTCACTGGATAAAAAGGCTAGCCCCAGACAGAGAAGTTGCCTTCACGGTCCTCAGTCGCTAGCTCTTATCAGAGCACCGAGTGATCCGCCCACTTTGGAACTTCTCCTTAGGAAGTTCTGCAACTTGCTCCACAGCTAGGCTTTCTTTCTCTGAAGGCTTTTGGGCCCCCTTCCTGCCCTCCTTCTGGAACCAGACTGTGGACCTCTGGTCACGTAAGAATACATGCTTTCTATGTGTTTGAAGTAGTAAAGAGTAGGTGAGGGATCATATGTTAAGGGTGCAAATGCTTCATTATAATTGGTATGTTCAATTGTTCCACTATCATTGAATAAAAGGTCTATTTGATTAAACAAAAGAGTCATTATTAGAAATAGAAAGAGGAGTAATTCCCCACCCTCTCAAAACAGTAGTATTTCCACTTGGTCCCGAGAATTAAAAGGGACCTGCTTCACCAGGGTGCAGAAAAGCAGCCGAAGCCCTTTTAGAAAGGGACCTGTTTCACCAGGGTGCAGAAAGGCAGTGAACCCCTTTTATTTTCTTTCAAAGTGAGACGGTATCATTGGAGGAAACTGAGACAGAGAAAGTAATCTAATAGGGGGAGCACATATTGATGATCAACTCGGATGCTGTTGGATTGTGGCTTTAAAAGAAAATTCTGGAGTCTTTATGCTTGGAAATGTTTAAATCAGACTGATAAAATGCAAGGAAAGGAACTGTCAAGAGCAATGTTACACTGGCCTTCTGAGGCCAGTATAGATGAGATGATCCCATAGGTCTCCTCCAGGTCTAATTTCTTTTGGGTAAAAACAGACGTGGTGGTGGCCCACTGTGACCCGGGACCCACTGGCATGTCTCTTTACCAGATATTAGCCCGGGACTGCCTAGTGGCAGGTAGTCTGGGTTGTGTCTTTGGAAAATCTCTGAGGATGCAGCCTGGGCTAAGGGCCGCTCACGCGGGCCAGTGCGGCCTAGCACATGTATTCAGCCCCACCATACCCATCTCGGGGCAGGGGTCGGTGACCTGGCCGACCGCCATGGCTGTCTATCATGGCGGGGGTGGGCACTGGGAACAGGGTGCCATCTGCCCACACATTTGTTTAGCTCCCTGCCCTACCCGGGTCATGTGGGTGGCAGGACAGCTCTCCAGCTGTGGGCACATTTGTTCAGTGCCCTTCCGCAGGCCAGATTGGAGAGCTGCTGCACCGCCTACACATCTGTTTTTCTGTAAGAAACAAATGCGTTGGCATTCTAGAACTCTCCAGGTCTAACTTGGGGTGTGTGTGTTCCTGTAGCACAGATACTTTTTCCTGCAGAATCCACTGTCCATTACAGAATGCCAGCTACATTCTGCATCTTATATTGATACAGCTCACATTGATGTCAAACTGGCATGTAGCTTTGAACCACATATAATCACATGTATTTTTTTTTTTGGTGACTTCTGCCCCATTCAGTGTGCAGGATGAACAATGCCCATAAATTGTTTTTATAATTATCATTCAAAATGTGGCCCGCTGCCTTGTCTTCTGTACATCACTGGAACCCTGCACTGAATATTGAATTATTAATTTCCTTGCAGGTTTCTCTGCGGAAGTCACTCATGATTGTAGTATCTTGGTCTATCAAAACACTAATGAATTTATCTTCACAGCAGTCCTGCGAGGTGAGGTGGTGGTGTTCTCCTCATTTTGCAGAAAGTGGACGTTGTTAGTGACTGGCCAAAAGCATCCATTAATTTGGCCCCGTTTCATAAACAGGGATCCTAGAAATCCATTTGCCATGGAAAAATACAGAATGTGTGCTTTTACAGAGAATCTTTAATTTTTACATTTTGTGGGGGAAAAAATGTATATTAACGACATTTTACTGAAAGTACCACCATCACTTATTCAATGCGCACAACCTCCCCTCTTGTGGTTGATTTTTGAAAGTGCTTTAAATTTAAATAGCTAAACATACTCCAATAAAGTGCTTCCGGTGTATAAAGATTACTCAATGGCCTATAGGGGTTCATGATTGAATGCATCTCAAATTTCACTTCAGCCTCCAGACGTGAGTAAAGTTATGAAAAGATGCTGAAAACTTTTAACAATCACCCCTAAAGACTGTGGGTAATTTCAGACGTTACGAGATCACAGACAACCACAGTGAACCGCAGACAATCCCACGGTAGGGCCAAAGAGCCCTGAACGTCTGATTGGCGGCATCTAGATGTTCACCACAGTCAATCACCCGCAGGGGCCAAAGCCAATCACGCCTCCGGAGGTCGAGACGGGACCATCCCCAGAAGCGTGGTGAAAGCGATTCCCACTGGGAAACCGCCAAAAGTAACAACTGAACGCCAACCACCAGGCGGAATCAGAACGAATGATCCCCAGCAGTGGAGAGAGCACGCAGCGTAGCTGCCAGGCAAAGCGCAACACACAGACCAGGGAGGGAGATTTAAAGGGCACACAGCAGCAGGGGAATGTGGCGGGACAGAGAACAATGGAAGGGAGAGGAGGGCGAGCGAGGCGGGGGGGGAGTAGGGCACAAGGGGACACTGTGTTGGACAATAAACATGAGGTGTAGCTACAACCACAGCTTTATTGTCTGCTTCATGGTAACAGGAAGGGGGCAGGGGATCTTCTTGCCTGCCAGCCAGTATGTACCTGCATATGGCATCCCTCCCCTGGGTGCACCTGTGCTCCCGTTCTGGGGGCTCGTGCCCCGGGCCCGCATGTGCCTGTCAGTGCGGTCCACAGCTGGTTGCCTGTTGTCATCACCTCCCTGCTATCTGCTTGCTGGACAGTCTGTGCGCTCGGTTCCTGCAGCTGTGCAGGGTCTGCTCAGGGCTGGCCCCAGGCATGTGCCACATATGCTGCCGCACATGGTCCCGCCGCCAGCTGGGGCCCTGCGCTTGCCTGCTTGGGCAGCAGGCTGCAGCCAGCTTCTCCCCCAGAAAGTGATTCTTCCTCCCCTCCCTGGCTCCAGACCCCATCCCTCACCTCCCTCTGCCTTCTAGTAGTGCTGCAGCTGCAGCTGCAGCAGCAGCAGCAGCAGCAGCAGCGGGGACACTGGATGGGAGATAAGGCTGTTTACAAACAGCTTCTCCCCACGTGCTGATCAGAAGGTTGCTACCGTGTAAAGAAGGTTCTTTGAGATGGCTCCCAACATTCTCACAACTGGGTTGTGCGCGCTCACCCTGTTCAAATAATAGACCACATGGTCTTGAGCTCCTCTGGTATAAAAAGAACCCTCCCCCTCTGAATGACAGTTCCTTTCAACCTTTTCTAGAAATATAAGAAAATAATTCCATGTGGGGCTGGAAGGGTGGGTGTTGTGAGAATGTTCGGAGCCATCTCAAAGAACCTTGTTTGCAAGGTAGCGACCGCCTGTTCTTCTTCGAGTGGCTCCTCACATGATATTTTTACATGGCTCCGCCGGGTGGGGAGTCCGTGAACGCACCAGTGCATGAATGGGGCATGCACACAGCTGCACACTTTCACGTTGAGGGTTCTTTCACATTGATGGTAATGTGCTGTTCTGTACTGTATGCAGCAAGGCTCTAGATTATGTCCGAAGGCAGTCGATTGTAGAACACATGGAAAGCACTAAACATATTTGGTATATGCAAGAAATACAAATGACAATTCTAATAAGATGGCACTGGTAGATTTCGAGCTTCCTTAAAAATTGTAAATATATCAATAAAACATTGTGTTCAATGGATACCTATATATATTGTGGCCAGGGAAACTGAAATTCAGCGTTACATTTTAATTGCAGAA
This sequence comes from Sphenodon punctatus, assembly GCA_003113815.1. Taxonomy (NCBI): domain Eukaryota; kingdom Metazoa; phylum Chordata; class Lepidosauria; order Sphenodontia; family Sphenodontidae; genus Sphenodon; species Sphenodon punctatus. Next base: position 603,241 of record QEPC01005433.1, on the reverse strand, counting down.
AAACACGGATTTTTATATCTTTTTATTAGAGATTTTTGTTTTTTTATCACAGAAAACTAGAATCCCTGCTCATAAATGGACGGACCATTATCTCCTTCAGGCCGGTCTTCTAGCGCACCCCCTCCACAGAAGGGGAAGGGACCACTTAGGTTGGTCCGCCCTCAGAGGCTGATGGAACCTCAGCGGTTCCAAGAGGTCCTGAGGGAGTTAACCCTGGATGTGGACGGCCACTCTCTGGATGAGCTGGTTCAGCATTGGAACAACTTGCTGGAGGAGGCCATTGACAGGGTGGCTCCGAGACATCTTCTGCCTTGGTCTCGTCACCGCAGGACCCCCCTTGGTTTACTGAGGGACTGCGGTGTAGGCAGGAGGCTAGAGTGATGCTGGCGTCGGACTCGATCTGACTCCGACCGTCTTCTCCATAGGGCCCATTTACGGTCCTATGTTGAGGCTGTGAGGACGGCGAGGAAGGAGTTCCTTGC
>QEPC01005433.1:558617-591298 GCA_003113815.1 Sphenodon punctatus | reverse complement strand
GCAGCATCCTGCAGACGCACCCTCTTAGCCCACTTACACAAGACCCTAGATCTTCTACAAACTCTGGGCTTCATCATCAATTACAACAAGTTGCAGCTGATACCCACTCAACGGATCCAATTCATCGGTTCAGTCCTGGACACGGTACACTCGAGGGCTTACCTTCCTACAGAAAGGTACCACGACATAGTGTCCACGGTCTCAGCTATGTCAACCCAGACCACCAGACCAGCCCGCTTCTTTCTTCGCCTCCTGGACCTTATGGTGACTACCATAGTGGTGACACCACACGCCCGCCTCCACCCCTTACAACATTGGCTTGCAGGGGTCTATACCCCGATCCACCACCCTCTCTCACTGAAAATAACCATCCCACCAGAGGTTCTTACAGATCTCTGATGGTAGAGCAATCCAGACCACCTGCTGACTGGCATGCCATTTGACCCGTCACAAGCGGAGATGTCCATCACTACAGACGCATCGCTCACAGGGTGGGGAGCCCATATGGACCACACTAGAGTCCATGGTCTCTGGTCTCAGGAGGAGAGTCTCCTACATATCAATGTGCTGGAGCCCAGAGCAATCCGCTGGGCACTCAAAGCCCTAGTCATCCGCATCGCAGGTCGAAATATTCACAGACAACACCGCAGCAATGTGGTACATCAACAAGCAGGGCGGCGCCAGATCCACTTGCCTATCCCTCGAGGCCCAGATGATTTGGGCCTGGTGCATCGAGCGCGACATCCACATACATGCTATTCACCTTGTGGGCCAAGACAACATCCTTGCAGATCACCTCGACCACAAGGACTCAGATCAACACGAATGGACTCTCAAGGACGAGGTCCGGAACGACATCTTCGACATATGGGGCACTCCTGTAATAGACCTGTTTGCTACACAGGAAAACGCAAAGCTTCAAAGATTTTGCAGCAGAGCGGGCCGTGCCCCAGGGTTGATTTCTAACGCCTTCACCATCTCCTGGAGAGGGGGCCCTTTCTATATGCATTCCTCCCTATTCCCCTGCTCTACAAGTTTCTTCACAAGGCTCAGAAGGATCGCGCCCACGTGATCCTCATACTCCATCCTGGCCCCGGTAACCGTGGTTCCAGACGCTACAGAACCTGGTGGACTCCATACTTCTCCCACTACTACCTGACCTCCTCTCTCGCCAACAGGGTGCAATCCTACACCACATCCTATGAGCACTCCACCTCTCCGCCTGGTTAATCCAGCCTTAATGCGGGATGCCCCTCCCCCCCGGACGTTGCAGAAGTTCTAATCAACTCCCGACGACCCTCTACGCGCGCCTGCTATGCCGCACAATGGTCTCGTTTTTTCGTCTTAGTGCACGTCTCTTCCTTGCTCCATGAATTCCCTCTCCATCCTCCACGTCTTCAGATACTTACTATATCTGCATGGTTCTGGACTCTCCATTGCTTTCCTCAAAGTACACCTAGCGGCCCTTTCTTCTCGCCTGCAGCCAGAGGGAGCTGGCACACTTTTCTCTCACCCTCTCACTAGAATGTTCTGGAGAGGATTGATTAACTCTTTCCCACCAACTTCGCAGCCAGCCCCTCAGTGGGATCTCAATCTGGTCCTAACTAAGCTCATGGACACACACACACCCTTTGAACCTATGGCCACCTGCTCTCTGGAGCACCTGTCGCTCAAGACAGCTTTTCTGCTCGCCATCACCTCTGCAAGAAGGGTTTCGGAACTCTCTGCACTTCAAGCATCCCCCCCTTACACTTGCTTCCATCCAGATAAGGTAGACCTCAGGACAGACCCTTTTTTCGTCGCGAAGGTGGTTTCTCCCTTTCACCTAAATCAGACAATATCCCTACCTGTCTTCTTCCCCCCGAGACCCCACGACTCACGAGAGGATCAGACACTTCGTACACTTGATGTCAAATAAGCTCTCGCCTTTTACATTAATCGTACCCGAGCCATCGGAGCATCAGACGCCCTGTTCATCTCTTATGGTGGTCAACGCATTGGCGTTCGTCTCATGTCCCAAAGACTTTCTAAATGGATTCTCCTCTGCATTCAGAAGTGCTATGAACTGGTGGGGAAGCCTCCCCTCTCTCAAGTTTGAGCTCACTCTACGAGGGCGGTTGCCTCCTCTTTAGCCAATCTCCGTGGAGTCCCTATCCTTGACATCTGTAAAGCTGCTACTTGGTCCTCAGTGCACACCTTCACAAGCACTATTCGCTGGACCTGGCAGCCAGATTGGACTCGAATGTGGGAAGAGCAGTCCTGCAGTCTCTTTTTGACTGACCTCGTCTCCCCCCTCCTTGAGGTAGGTCGTTTTACTGCTACTCACTCTCCCAATAGTGAGAATCGCGGAGATCCTCGAAGAAATAATAGAGGTTACTTACCAGTAACTCTGTTCTTCGAGAGAGCTCAGCGTATTCTCACGTCCCGCCCAATCTTCCCCTCTGTCTTGGAGGTGCCTGTCCTTAGGTCTTCCAGGGATGAATTGGAAGGAACTGAGGCGGCGAGGGCTCCGCCCCCTTTTATAGACTCCTGCTCTTGCGCGATCTAGAGCCCGCGCTTTCCTCCGAGCGGGAGGGGGGAGGGAGGGACTACCCTCATCTTGTTCTAGATCTTTCCAGGCTATCTTCTGCCTGGAAACTGCTGACAAGGTTTTCCGGTACCTGCAGAGCAGGAAGTGAATCCCAATAGTGAGAATACCCGGAGCTCTCTCGAAGAACAGAGTTACTGGTAAGTAACCGCTATTTTTTCCTGACTGTTAGTAAATTTACTGATGGTTAACAACCCTGGGCCTAGATTAAAGAAGTCTGGATGAGGAAAGTTTTACTGTATCTCCTTTTTGATCTTCCCGTGCTGTAGAATGCTGGACAAGTAAGAACCTAGGGAGTTGCCATGGTAACCAAATGTCAGGCTGAGGCGGGCCTAATAGCCATTCTGGAAAGCAGATGAGGACAGAGGAGAGTAGCAGGGCCTGGGCCCAAGCAGGACAAGGGGAAGGCCAAATGAAGCCAGCTCTCCTTAGTCAGAGAGGAGGAGAATCGGGAGGACAGAACAAGGAAAATCTAAGGGCTTAAGTTGGGTGTAGCTGAAAACTGGAGTGTTGAATTGTGATTTGGAAAACCTGTCCACTGAGATTCTGAGGTGTGTTTACAGAACTGTGCCTTTATAAACCTGTACTATAGAAGCTGGATTTCAACCCCTCATTGGAAAACATGTCTTGCAGTAAGAGGCTTAAGAAGAAATCTGCTAAACATCCAAAAGAAGGTTAAGAGGTGTCTTGATTATGGTATATAAGTATCTTCATAGAAGAAAATGATTGGGACACTGAAGACCCACTTAATCTATCAGAAGAATTCATAACAAGAACCAATGCCTGGAAATTAAAGCTGGATAAATTCAAATTAGAAATAATGCACCTCTCCCCCCTCTTTAACAGCAAGGATGAACCAATGGAAGAGAAAGCCAAGGGAGGGGGTGGGTTTGCCATTACTTTCAGGTTTCAGAGCAAGACTAATGCCTTTCTAAAAGATAAGTCAAAGTCAAGTACAAGTGGGTGGATTTGGCAGTAATGACCTAAGGAAGTCCACTAGCCTGTACTTTATGGCAGGGCAGACTAGATGACCTGGGTGGATTTCTGACATTAAAATCTGTGACTCTGACATCAGTGTTGAGTTCATTGATCATTAATCTGTCAGAATAAGATCTATGTGGAATTACCCCCAAGTTGACTGCATTGCTTTGTCTGGGTACAGTACAGTAGCTTCGCATTCACGGGCTGTGTCACACAACACTCTGTTAGTGTGTGGGTAGTGGCACAAACTCACATTCTGAATATCATTCTTATTTATTATTATGTACATGGTGCCAGCAATGTACTGGGTGCTGTACAATCACCCATTAGAGACAGGTCACTATTCCAAGGAGTTTATAATCTCAGAAGACAAGGGAGTTGATGGGAAGATAAGGGGAGAGAGAGATACATGGACAGTCCTAGAGCAGGGACCATCTTCACTCATGCTCCATACTACTTCTGGAATATTGCCTGTAGGGATGTCGTAGGGTAAAAACAAAAGTGCAGGCAGTGGGGCAGCTCCCCAGCTGAGGGCAGAAAACTGCAGTCACCACTCTGGGTTGACGAGCATAATGGAACAAATGTGCCTGTCACCAGGAGAGTCATCCCACCACCTGCATGACCTAGGTAGAGGGGGGCCGCAATAAATGTGTGGGCTGCCAGCCGTGCTCCCGCCCCGCTTCCAGCACCGTGCCCCCCGCCATGACAACCAGCCATGGTGGCCCTCGCCCTATGGTGGGGATGGCGGGGCATATGCTGGCATGCTGTGGCCTACGTTGGCCTGCCTGGGATGGACACCCGGAATTGGGCCCAGGGCATATCCCTAGCTAGCTGCCTATCTGCCCAGGGCAGTAGTGGGCCCACATCTGGTGGCACGGGAGCACATGTGCAGGTGGTCCTGGGCCACAGCAGGCAAGCATGGGCTAGCATCACATTTGTTTTTACCCACAAAGGCATTGCCCCATTCCCTTAGCATTGTGGGAAATACCAGAGAAGAGTATGGAGAGGGAGGGAGAGGGCAGTGAAATTAAGAGGACTAAGTAGTTGTGTAAATGCATTGCTACTAGACATAAAAACACAGATTAAGGAACTTGTGGTGAGTTTGCAAAGTGGAAAGGTGTTGCATGTATAAGCCCATAGAGTACCACCCAACCAGTGCACTGAGTGAGGCAATTGTCCTGTTGAAAAATACTGTGATCATATAATTAAGGAGTATTGTGTCCATAAACACAGACTGTTTAAATCAGGTACCAAGAACAACTTTTAATTCTGTCATTTCCTACTGCGTGCTTGACTTTGCAGCCCTAATGTTTTCTCATTTCAGTCATGGCTTTGCTGCTACTCCTTCCCACCCCCACCACTTGAACAATTCATTGGAGGGTGGAAAGGTATGACTGAGCCACCTTGTTTAAATGGAGGATGTGGACTGCTTTTTCTGTTGCCTCCCCCCATAGCGAACCTGTCCACGTAAGAGGAGGAGTAACATAGCTGCTGGCAGGCTGGGTGGTAGACATGGCTTCACAACCTCTTGTCCCACACGTTTCCTAGTGTGGACCCTGTCTTGATTTTACAGCTAAAACTCCCTGAATATTTTTTTAGTGTCTATTGAACATGCTGTAGACTAGAGTCTGTGCCTGTAGCTGTCATGTATCTCACTTGCTGTACTGTTGCTCCTCAGAACCACCAGGCATTGATGTGGCACCAGACACAGGAACTGCTGCCGGTGAGACTCTCCTGCGCTCTCAGTGCCCCCTGCTGGCACCCATGCAATGTTAAGGGAGAGGAGGGAAGGGGGAGGGTTGAGGTGTTGGGGTGTGCAGAGAAAAACAGGAGAGGGACGTTGCAGAAGCTGTAGGGGGTGGGAGAAAGGAAGAGGTGTGGGGATGATCAAAGCTAAATTTAATGAAAACACAAACCACCGTTGTGAATTACTCCCTCCTTTTTCACAGTGAAGGGAAGTTGGAAGCTGTGAGGCACAAACCTCCATCTAAACCAAAAGAAAACTGACAGTGCAAACAGGGTGAAAGAAGAAAGATTAAGCTATACACTTCCTACCTCAGTATCCCATGTAGAGCTTCTTTCTCAACTCACCCAATCTTGGGTGTTTTCTTAACACTGCATTAGGGTTTCCAGTTCAGGTGCTAAGGAGCTAGGAAATGTCAAAGTTAAGACATGGCTTCACAACCTCTTGTCCCACACGTTTCCTAGTGTGGACCCTGTCTTGGTTTTAGAGCTAAAACTCCCGGAATATTTAAAGTTAATCTCGTGTGACTTAGGCTTCCTTACTATTAGAAGGGCAAGAATGGTCTTTTGGTATGGTCAGTTTAATGAAAAACTGGAGAATTTTAATTCTACCCCTGCATGTGCCATAAAGTTGCAATGTGATGCTGGTCAAGTCACTTAAAGCACAGTTTTCCACAGGTGACTGCTAATTGTGCATTCTTCATTCTTTTGGTTGCCAGGCTTGAGACACCAAGGGCCAATTTGGAAATGTTCTAGATTTTTACAACTGCAATTGCAGTCAGTGGTGCTTTGAACATAAAATCAGGCCCTATGTTGTCTAAGCTAGAAACCCACACATGCAGTCACACTGGGTACATTCACACAAACCCCAGTGTTGTCAGAAGGGGTTTGCTGTGCTAGCCGTCCCTCGTTGTGTTGCAGTGCATGGGGTTACTAACACAGCAAATCCCTTCTGACAGCACCCAATCCACAGAGAGCGTGGGCTGCCTTTCCCCCGGAATCCTTTAGATCAGGGGTGGGGAACCTTTTCTGTCCCGGAGGCCATGTTGAAAATTAGTATGAGCTTCAAGGGTCACATAGAGGTTGGGGGCGGGGGGGCGTAATGGGTGTATTCATGGAAAGGAGGGCCCAGATCATGGATCTGTGCTGTGGATCTGTCCTTGTGGGCATGCCCTCCTCGCTGCTCCATTATCTGCTCAGTTTTTCAGTGCTTGGGAGTAGAGACTGGATCCAGGAGCCAGATCCTACCTAGAAGCCTCTCTCCCTCCTCTTTTTTGTACTTTGCTGTTATTGGCAGCAGTAAGTTTCTTTGAGGAGTCATGCATTCATATAAAGGGTTGTCTGTGTTTGTGAGGTCCTGCATGCATAAGGTTGACTGTGGTTTTGTAAGAGCTTTAAACAGATCAGAAACCAGAGAACTTTACTTGGTCAAAAGTTGTGTTGCTATCAGAGGGAGTTTTTCCTGAGTTGAGGACTGAGGCTGTGATCTTTGAAGCTCTCTGATGGATCAGGCTGTGAGTAAGCACCACATCTCGTACATGGCATGTAGCAAATGAGCAGGGCCTCGTATTGGTTTTCGACAAAAATTCCTCTGCTAGTAAGTATGATCCTTTGCCTTAACCTTGCTCTTTTGCCTTGATCATATATGTCTCATGACTTGAGACTTAGAAAATTTGCATCTGGTGGTAACAGAGTTGCTCTTTTGCCTAATAAGATTTGTCTCTTTGGAGACACTTGTAGAACAGTTATTCTTGGATGTTCTCTTATGTTCCACAGTGGAAATAAGTATTATTATTATTATTATTTAATTTATTTATATAGCGTCAGTAGTGTGACCTGCTGCTGTATAGAACATAGAAATAGACGCAGTCCCTGCCTGTGGCTTACAATCTAAAAGACAAGGAGGGGGAGACAGGGATATGGGACAGTGGGAGAGACAGGGGAGAAGACCAACAAACATTCAAGTGGATGCGAAGTCTCAGGTGCGTGTGCTTGGCATTAAGAAATGAACATGTCCCTAAATTCTTAAGGCATTTGTGTCCTAAATACAGAAAGGCTGAGCGTACAGGAGACTTGTGTTACTGACAATACAACTTGTGTGTACTGTGAGCTTCATCTTGTCTTTGAGTTCTTGGTGGTTCTGAGGGTAGAAATTGGGGGCAGAGTTGTTCAGATGAATTTAACTTTGTATCTCAAGAATGTTGTAATGGTTATAGACTTAGGCAGACAAAACTTCTCTTAAGAGTCCCTTCCCCTTCAAGTAATAGAGAAATTACAACAAGGATTTACTGCCCCTCCATAGTATCTTCCATATGAGTATGTCCAAGCCTGTTACACACATGAGTTCACACAGTGCGGTATAATTAACCCTATTTAACAGCAGGGAGAAAATGGGACACAAATTGTGTCTGTCCCTTTCCTCAGACCACAAGTGAGTCTGGTTGAGCTGGATATATGGTAGACCCATTTTTGTGTCTTAGCTATGTTAACCGTTGTTCTCCTTCTTGTGTTAATGCAGTGGATGGATGATGAATTTGGAGTATCTTTATGGTAGATATTTAGGTCTCAGTTAACTTGGAGTCTCCAAGTTGTCAGTTGTCCCCTGCCCCCCAAAACAGAGCAAAGTCAGAACTTAAGTATAAGTTTTAAGTACAAAGATATTCTGGTGGGAGGGAAGGCAGTTTTCTTTCTTAAAAAACACTTCCTTGATGTTTAGCTTTTGAAGGTCCTGACTTATAATAATAACCTGCTATCTACCAGTGAACAGAAAAACTGAAAAAGCTCCTCAAAGAATGTGCAGGTGCCTCAGCCCATGGACTCACTGATTCCATTCAGGCGAAGGGAGAGCAGAGCTTTTACTGTTCCAAGAGGAAGTGCACCACCCTGCTTTCTGTTTCCATCTACTATGTACTCCTTCCCTAAGGGCCTCGTTTAGACCCATTTTCTGTTCTATTCTGTGATGGGGTGAGGAACTTCCATCCCATGGACGGTTGTTTTTCTGTTTGGCCCCTTTCTAATTCCTGATCTGCCCCATGAATCCAGTCCTTGATAGGCACTGGATCCACGATCTGGGCCCTTCCTATCCTGAGCCACATCTCTTATGCACCCCCAACTCCTATCCACCCACAGAACTTGTAATCATTTTCAAGGTGGCCCATAGGAGGAAAAAAGTTCCCCACTCCTGCTGTCACCATCATCGATTTAATATCCAAGTGCAAATTCATCTCAAGACAGACTAGAGCAGAGAACAGGTCTGATGTGCTTGTAGTAGCCTATATTGATGAGGAGAGGTGCTACTGCATTGCGAACAAGTTGGAATTTCCTCAGGGTTGATGACTTCATATTCAGGTATATTGCACTGGTACAATACATCTGGGAGGCGATGAAGGCATGTATAATTGAGGCAAAGTCATTCTCAGCGAGGATAGGATTCTCTCTTTTTCAAGCTTTGCTTGCACTTTTATGTGAGAGTTTATCAAAACCATGAAATCCTGAATTGCTCCTATGCCAAGTTGAACTGAATGTGTACCTTCAACCAAAGTGGTTCTAAACTCCACAAGTTGCTTTCGTCACTCCAGCATCATAATCTTTGTCTTGATTGGGTTCAGTTTCAACCAGCTATTTTTAACCATGAACTGATTATATTCAATCAGTGGATCATGTTGGATGTAGTATAGTTAGACAGTTAAGGATATGTAGAGCTGTTCGTCATCAGCATTTGGTGCTTCAATTCATTGTACCCAGGGCCGGCCAGTTCAGTTGTGCCCCCATAATCAGTTCATGCTGCCCGCACCCCATAACCAGTTCATTTGTGCCCCCATATAATCAATTCATGCTGCCCTGTGGGTACAAATGAAATAGTTATGGATGGGGGCAGCGTGAATTGATTATATGGGGGCAGGGGCACATATGAACTGGTTATGGGGTGGGGGCACAACTGAACTGGTTATATGTCTCTCTTCATGGCATAATACGCTTAATAAGCTAGCTGCATTTTGGGTGTCTTGTACGTGTGATAGCAGCACCTCTGGACTGGTCGCACTGCATGCGTGCACAAGGCACAGGCGGCACCGACAGCAACAGGCCCTGGAGGCCAGACTGGCTAAGCTCACCCCCTCCTCCAGTAAGGCAGTGGACACAGTCAGTCTCTCTGTGCCTGCCTCACTGCCCACTTGGCTGCCCCTGCAGTGGAACTACTCCTGGGGAGTGGTGGTAGACACTCGGCTGGGGAGGTGGGGGAAGCATTGGGAGGCCGTGCTTCTCCATGGTTGCTTGGAGGGGTAGAGAATGGGAATGCTTCCTGTCCAGAGGGAGTAAGTTTTATATAAATTTATACATTTACATAATTAGGTGGTGCCTAAATATGCAAATTAGGCCCCGCACCAAGACTTCGCACATGGCCTCACAAACCCTGGGACCGGCCCTGATTGTACCAGTTCTCTTAGTGGCTGGCTATAGACACTTAATAGCACAGGAGAGGATTGATCTTTGTGGCTCACTACAATTGACTGATTTGGTAGTGGAAGTGCAGTTTCTCATTGCTACCCATTGGATTCAACCCCACCCCGGAAAAATTCAAACAACATTAGTGCATTCCTCCGAGTGTCCCTGCTTCCTTTTTCAAATAGGAAGTGGTATTTTCTGCAGTATCTCATGGTTGACAGTGTCAAGTACTACAGAGAGATTCAGAAGGATGAGAATAGATCTCTGCCCTCCATCCATCAACAGCAGATCATCTGTCAGTGGCACTAAAGTTGTCTCCATTCCATGTTCTGGCTTAGATTCAAATTGTATTGGGTCTATAATATTGGCTTCCGTCAGATGATCTCATAGTTGGCCTTTGGCTATCAGCTTGCTTGTTCATGAATGGAAGGTTGGTAATTGGCTAAATCTGATTTATCCAGTATGAGTTTCTTCCGTGCTGGTTAGGTTATCACACATTTGGAGTAGGAAAGGAAGCTTTCTTCCCTGAATGTTGGCTTTCTTGGTCACAAATGATACTAGACGCTCATGCCTTTCTTTCACCAACCAGGAAGGAAGGGTGCATGCCATAAAATTTCATCCAGTGATTCTTACATCGAACCCTAAACTTGTGGTTATGCTATACCATCTCCTTTAGGAAGAGATGGTTGGTTGCAGTTGAGACTTCAAATCATGGAGAGTAGGTAGGTTATCCAGTAGTTAATTGCTGTCACTATTCAAAATAAAAATAATAAATTGCGCTGTTTCTAATCTGATTTAGTCTAGTGTCAACATCTAGCCGTAGGATCTCACTATGCTGTTGTCATCTCTATTAGAGAGCCCTTTACTATCAAACCTTCTCTCCACGTAGGTATTCTCAACTCTAATCAAGTCACCTCTTAATGTTGTCTTAGATAAGTCTGTTATTGAAAGGCAGATATTTTCAATCCTGAATAATAGTGGTGGCAAAACTGCTGAGTGAGGATTCATAGTAATAGAAACTATGCAGTAGTTCTCAAACTTCTTTTGAATCACGCCCTCCCATCCTGCTTATCTGTAGTAGTTGAGGCCCTTTCTCCACTACGCACATACATCTTGCTCCTTCTCGTCCTCTCCCCATTCTCCTTTTGCTTCCCCTCTTTCTCTCCCTTGTTCTTTGACTCTCTCCCCCCCTTGCCACCCCATTATTTGGTGATTCCCCCTAGCTCAGAGTGGGGAGCTAGGTGTTTGCCAGAATGCCAGTGGGATCCTTCTTGTGTCCCCCTCCTCCCCCAGAATACCTTCTATGCCCCCTCTGAGAAGCCTGCCTTCCAGTTTGAGAACCTAGAAACTATAGCACTAAATCTAAGATGGGGCTGCGGGGTAATGGAGCAGGAGATTCCAGAGCGTGGGATGCCCTCTTCAAAAGGGCTTTGGAGCCAGCTTTCTGGCTTATGAAAGTGACTGACTGTTAGTAACTGGAACAAGCTTTCCCACACCCATATTTCTGCCTGCTCATCTAAATTATGCTAATACCTCCAACAACCCATGTTATCACAGTCCTGTTAGTCCTCTGCTTTGCAGATACACATACTGTCCTCATAGCTCTGTTTCTCAATCCCAGTTTTGCATTCCCTCCCACTATTCCTGTCCAGGACACCGCCTCACAAAACTCAGCTGCTACACCTCAATCCTGATTTAGAGCCTGCTTGCTCTGTCAGTTTTGGGGCCCTCCCCATATCTGACAGCAAATCACAAACGGCTTTGAATACATCTTGACCAAAAACTTTTAATGGTGCTGAGCTGTCTTGTTGACCTGATGTGCCTATTTGTTCAGCTGGCTGAGTCTGGAGGATATTGAATGACACACGATATAACTACAGGTGTAATGCTAGCATCTCTAGGGCACCAGCTGGTTGTTCCATGAGCCAGGGATCAGGAAGGTAGAAAGGAGTTTGGATACTAATATCTTGAGATTTTTAACCCTTGAGCTATATCATAGCAAAAAAGATGCAGATTTACCATGAAATATTCCCAGCCTTGCTGCTCTTGGCATAGTCCTTATAGTGTTCCAGTCTTGGCAAAACAAACAGTAGCAATAGGGAGACAAAGCCCAAGTGAAATTATGCTGACATTTGAGCATTGTTGACTTCTTAAAAATTCCTTCTTTTAGATTCATCCAGTGAACCCATGTCTCCCCCAGCTTTACTCTGTTTTGGACACTGCCTTTCTACAAAATATTTCACTTTCTGGCAATCAAACTATAAATGCATCTGATGTTTTTGAGCATTATTGTAATTGTGCTGGGGGTAATTCTTCCAGAAGGAACAAAAGAAAGATCAGATTGAATTTAAGTGTAAGCTTCTGGCCTGTCTTGACGTTTGCTTAGGTCAGATTCTTGGGCTCCTGTGTAAGGATGGGAGTGTGAAAGTCAGCTGCCTTGGGACCTTCCATGGGAAACTGTTCAGGGAATGTTGCTAGGGATGAATCTCCACACGTAAGCATAAAGTGGCTGCCCCGGACAGCTCTTTTCAGAGTGTGTCATGGGTTGGAGATCCGCACCCCCACTTTACCGGGTTTGAGTGACTCAGTTTCCCTCGTGTACAGCCCACTTGAACCAGTTTTCTCTTTCTGGCTGATTCAAACCTGCTGCAGGGACAACCCCTTTGTCACTCAAGGGCCCGATCCTTCCCGTTTACAGACTCTTTAATCTCTGGGTTTGCAAGACCTTGAGAACTCTTGTTGCTCATTTGTGTTCCAATGTTAGACACAGACACTTCTTCATAAAGATAAGAAATAAGTTTATTGATTACATAAGCAAGATTGTTGATAGAGTGGTTATCAAAGGTAAATCTAATGCATTCCTAACCTATCCTGGTTGAGTTCCTAAATAAGCATCTTACCCTACAAAGGTCCATAAGTTCTTCTCAGCCCTTGATGTAAGCGACTGGGTCTCCAGACTTAGAGTTGCTAGAGAGAAAAGACCTGTCTCTCAGTTCATGTCTTTCCAGCCTTGCTGGCTGCAAGATGGTGAGTGAGTTCCTGATAGTCACTCTCCCCCTCTGGGGTACAACTCCTTATATCCCCAGGAGGAAACTCCTTATATCTTCTTGAGGCTTCTAGAATTTCCTTTGTTGTCTTTATCAGCTTTGTGTCTCTTGCATGTAGGGGATGGCTGCCTGCATTAGCATATTAAATGTGTTTGGCCATCTGTCTGGGGGGAATCAACAAACGGTCTTTCCATTTCCTGAGGCTTGGTCCCGTGTCACAGCCCTGTTTTGAGTTTTACATTTTTCAATTGTAACATTACATACATGTTGAACCGTTTGCTTCATATATTTACTAGACTTGTAGTTTACATGTAGGCCAGTATCACACGTGTGTGACCCTATGTTTCTCTGTGACAGCCTCCCTGTAAGATTGCCTGTGCAGTGGGCATGACAGAGTCCCGTAACATGCTTAAACTGGTGTGTCCCTGCGTTATAGTGCGTCTGCAAGCACATTCTGTTTACCTTTTACGTGTTCAATTGTCATGTCAAACTCCTGCAAGAACAGGCTCCATCTCAGCAGTTTGGAGTTGGAGTCTTGCACACTATTGAGCCATGTTAGGGGTGAGTGGTCGGTGTGGACTGTGAATGTTCTACCAAATACGTATGGTTTAAGTTTCTTCACAGCCCAGACTATGGCCAGACACTCTCTTTCAATCGTTGCCAGATTCTTTTCCCTTGGGAGCAGTTTTTTGCTAAAGTATGCAATGGGACGGTGTATTCCCTCCTCCCCTTCTTGTGTGAGGGTTGCTCCCAGGCCTGTGTCAGCGGCATCAGCCCAGATATGGAATTCTTTCTCATAATCCGGACTGATTAACACTGGTGCCTCAGACAGAGCCCTCTTAAGTTTGTCAAACGCACTGTTGCACTCGTCTGACCATTGTACCTTCTCTGGGCATCGTTTTTTGCATTTGTCAGTTAAGGGGGTCGCTATGTCCCTGAAGTGTGGGACATAGCGGCGGAAGTAAGTAGTCATGCCTATGAACCTCTGGATCTGTTTCTTGGTTGTGGGTGCAGGCCAGGAGCAAATAGCCTCTACTTTGTCTTTTTGAGGACATAATTTGCCACTTCCCACCTCGTGCCCTAGGTATGTAACGGTACCCATAGCAGCTTTACACTTTGCTGGTTTTATGGTTAGTCCTGCCCCCTTAATCCTGTGCAGTACCTTGCTTACGTGTGTCACGTGTGTATCCCATGTTTCACTGTAAATCACCAGGTCATCTATATAAGCCAAGGCAAAATCGCGCATCCCTTCTAGGAGGTGATCCATTAACCTCATGAATGTAGACCCACTATTCTTTAACCCAAAAGACATCACAGTGAATTCATACAGGCCCATGTCAGTTATGAATGCCGTTTTGGACCTGTCCCCCGGGTTCATTTTAATCTGCCAATACCCCTTGGTCATGTCTAGGGTAGTCAGATAGTTGGCCCCAGCAATTCTTTCAATCATGTCATCTGTTCTAGGCATGGGATATGCATCTGACACAGTTATGGTATTTAGTTTGCGATAATCAACACAGAATCTTATGGAGCCATCAGGTTTAGGCACTAAAACCACAGGACTCGCCTATGGACTATTTGAGACCTGTATGACTCCCAGTTTTAGCATTTCCTCGATCTCCTGGTGGATCTGTGTTTGAATTTTCCGGTTTGTGCAAAAGGGACTGGACTTGACTGGACCCTTGGTTCCTGTCTCAATGGTGGCACAATAATATCCATTTCCC
Source organism: Sphenodon punctatus (assembly GCA_003113815.1). Classification (NCBI taxonomy): domain Eukaryota; kingdom Metazoa; phylum Chordata; class Lepidosauria; order Sphenodontia; family Sphenodontidae; genus Sphenodon; species Sphenodon punctatus. Next base: position 576,773 of record QEPC01005433.1, on the reverse strand, counting down.
CAGGTTTGTTTGAAAAGATTCCTTTGTATTCCTGCAGGAGTTGTATCATCTCTTGCCTTTGGGAGGTGCTGAGGTCTGTGGAAATGCCAATTTTCTCCAGAGGTTCAGTTCCCTGGCTGTCCTGCAGGAGGTTTGGTAGGGGGTCATTCAAGCCGTCAGCTGTGGCATCTCCTTCTACCACTGCAGCCAGACAAGCCTGTATGTCCCTATCATGGTAATCTTTGTTTCTATTTACGTGACATTCTTGTGCCTGTGTTCTGGAGTTGGGTTTGTTCACACAATAAGTGACCTCATTCTTCTTATTAATTATGTGATATGGACCATCCCAAATGACTTGCCTACCCACCTTGTTAGTTGGTTTCATAACTAGCACGGTGTCTCCTGGGTTATAAGATCTGTCTTTGGCTTTCTTGTCAGATGTTATCTTCTGGGTCTCTTGGCTAATGGCCAGGTTCCCTTGGGCCTCCTTTAACATGGAGGTTATTTTCTCTCTGAATTGCTGGACATATCTGGTTACAGGTTGTCCTTCAGTTTCCTCTAAATTTTCCCAGGAATCTCTTACCAGGTCTAGGGGACCTCTCACATTTCTCCCAAATAGCAATTCAAAAGGAGAATACCCGGTAGATTCCTGGGGTATTTCCCTATATGCAAATAGGAGGTATGGCAACAGTTTGTCCCAATTATTTGCTCTGTTGCTCATAATGTTAGTTAGCATTTGCTTCAGTGTCCCATTAAATCTTTCCACTAAGCTGTTTGTTTGGGGGTGATATGGAGCTGTCTTTATGTGCTTCACATCACATATCTTCCAGAGCTGTTGGAAGATACTGGAGAGGAAATTTGCCCCTCTGTCTGTTATGATCTCTTTGGGAAAACCCACCCTACTGAAAATATCCATTAATGCTTCTGCTATACTGGGGGGGTCCACATTCCTCAGTGCTGCAGCTTCGGGATATATAGTAACATAATCTACTACACCTAGTAGGTATTTTTTCCCAGGGGTGGAGGCTTTTCTCATGGGACCTACAATATCCATCTCCACCCTATAAAAAGGGCACTTCGATAATAGGGAGGGGGTGGAAGGGCACCTTTTTTGGGTCGTTCCCTTTCTTGTTCCTCTGGCAGGAGTCACACATCTTGCAGAATTTCTGGGGTTCCATAGCGATCCCTTGTGGACTAATCACAAAGCCTAAAAGGTTCACCTCCATTAGGTGGAACGCACATTTTTCTTGTTTGCAATATAATTTATGATTGCGAAGTCGCGGTAATATGTGGCGGACATGTCCCACACGTTGAGGTCTAGAGACGTGGTTGTCCTGGGTTGTACTCATAATAAATAGGGCTTGTGGACATTTTAATGTTGTGTTTTCTGAAAATCTGATTATTTAAAACTTGTAAATGTTTATGGCTGTCAGGGGTGGGGGGGAAGGGAAGAAGGAGGCTCCCACTCGTACTGCCTTGCACTCTCCTCTTACACGCTAGTGCTGGCAAGGAACGTGCGAAGGAAAGATGCCCGTCAGGATAGTGTTTGGGCATAGGAAGCCTCACTGAGACTGCTGAGCCCCTATCATCATAGGGCGCCGAGCACTTGAGCAGCCTGATGCCCGCTGCTCCCCACTTAACCCTCCGGGCGCTCACACCAGGAAAAGGAGAGCGGGGCAGGTCAGTGCAAGGATGTGAAGGCTGGAAGGGGGTGCACCCCGGGAAGGGAGTTGGCAAGGGAGCACACACAATGAGTTAGGCAGGGAAGGTTCCAGGGGTGGGGGGAAGGGCAAACACAGCGTACCGCAGTCACTCACCTTTCACTCGCACAGACTTTCTCCAAGGGGGAAGATACAAGGAAGGACTCACTCGCTCCACACACACTCTATAGAACTCGCTCTCTCAGGAAATTCACACAACACACTACTAGTCACGCTCAGGGGCCAGCTTCTCTGAAAGATTACCAGCGCTGGGTGTCTCCCAGCGCTGGCTTATGTGCATCTAGCTCCGCCCCCTGGCGGGCCCACAGCTGCACTGAACGCCGTGGCTAAGCGGGCCCTGCCCCTACCTTCAATGAGCTCACCCCTGAGGGCGCTGCATCAGTTTCCTGCAGGCGCCCCCCCCCCCATCGCTGATGACAGCTGCGGCGGGGCGAGCGGCGCAGGGGCTGGAGGTCCAGAAGCAGCCACCGGGGGGGGGGCCGCCCTGGCCCGCCTCCGCCGCCTGACAGTACCCCACCCATCGAACCCGCCCCTCCAAACCCCCAGACAGGGCAGGGGCGACCCAGGGGCGCAAATTGAATTGGCGGACCAAGCAAGGGGCCGAGACACGGGACGCCGGTTCCCAGGAATGCTCCCCCGGGCCGTAGTCGGCCCAGTCTACAAAATAATAAAGGCAACCCCACCGCATTCTAGAGTCCAAGATAGCCTTGACCTCGTACTTGGGGTCATCAGGAACAGGCGTTTGGCTGGGGTTGGGTGAGTCCAAAGGGTTATGTCATGTCGGCCGCCTTTAACAAGGGGTGAAAACACATGACGCTAACCACCCTTTAACCACCCTTGGTGGTCATTTATGCATATTGCAGGGCTGCATAGGGCGCCAATACAGCCCTGCAACATGCGTAAATAACCACCAAGGGTGGTTAAAGGGTGGTTAGCGTCATGTCTGTTTTCACCCAAGGACACATAAAACGGGGTCATCAGGAACAGGCGTTTGGCTGGGGTTGGGTGAGTCCACAGGGTTAGGTCATGTCGGCCGCCTTTAACAAGGACACATGAAACGTTGGGTGGATATGCATCGTAGGCGGAAGCCGTAGGGCATATGTGGCCTCGTTCACCTTGAGGAGGATAAGGGCCCCACATATCGGTAGTCAAGCTTTCGGGATGGACGTACGGACGGGTAGTGATGGCAGTCCAGCCACACGAGATCCCCCGGCTCATACACGGGTTGTTCGGCGATGCTTATCCGCTTGCTCTTTATATTGCTGTTGAGCGCGGGTTAGTGTTCTTTTAGCAAGTGCTTGAATTTCCTGGATCTGGAGGGCTAGAGCCCCTGCAACGGGGACTTCTGCTGGTTGACGGCCTATGACTCCAATGGCGGGGTGGAACCCGTACGAAACAAAGAAGGAGGAGTTCCCAAGGGAGGCATTTGGTGCATTGTTATATTTAAATTTGGCAGTTGGGAGCCATTGATACCAGTCATCTTGGAGGTGATTGATGTAACAACGTAAGTATTGCTCCAAGTGGCTTGAGGGTGGTAAGCCGTAGTAGGCTTCAATGTGATTTGTAGACTCTTAAAGAGACTCCTCCAAAAGCGTGATACAAACTGGGTTCCCTGATCACTAATAATTCCAGTGGACCAGCCATGAAGTTTGATGACATGCCGAATCACCAAGCGAGCTGTGCGTGGTGCCGTAGGTAGGGTTTTACAGGCTATAAACTGGGCCATTTTGGTGAAGTGGTCAACTATCACCAGTACTGTCGTGTAGCCCCGAGAGGGGGGTAGTTCTATGATAAAATCCAGACTGATATGTTGCCATGGTCCGGGGGGCACAGGGGTAACTTGCAGGAGTCCGAGGGGAAGGCGTTGAGGTACCTTGGTTTGAGCACAACGGCTACAGGCTTGGGTGTAACGTAGAATGTCGGCATGGATATTAGGCCACCAGAAGGTCCACTGAATCAACTGAAGTGTCCGATTCCCTCCCTGGTGGCCTGCTAACGGACCGTCATGATGAGCCCATAAAAGGGATTGTCTGCAGGATGGGGGAACCACTATTTTTCCCGTCTTCCAAAGCAGACCCCCCTTCTTGTCTGTAAGTGGGGTCCTCCGTGGGGCTCAATTCTCTTGCCGTCATCTGTTGAAGCTGGTTAGTGGTGAAGTAGGTCCTGGCGAAGACTGTAGTATCTAGAATAGGGCCCGGGCTATGTCTAGGCTGGTCAATGTCTTCATGATAACACGACAAGGCATCAGTGAGTATAGTCAATCGGCCGGGTCGATACTGTATGGTAAAGGTGAACCGGGCAAAGAACACGTCCCATCGCACATGTCAGGCATTGTTGATTTGGGCAGTTTGGAGGTAGGTAAGGTTTTTATGATCAGTTGTTATGGTGATCAGAAATTGAGCCCCTTCCAGATAGTGCCGCTATGTTTCGAAGGCGGCCTTAATTGCTAAGAGTTTGTGGTAAAAAATCGTGTAGTTTTGCTCCGCTGCCGTTAACTGTCAGGAATAGTAGATGCATGGTCGGGGAAGATCACTGTCGGTACTTGCTTGTAGTAGTACTGCTCCGAGCGCGGTATTGGAGGCATCTGCTTCTACACGGAAGGGGCGTGAGAAGTCTGGGTGTTGCAAGAGAGGAGCTGTTAGGAAGGCCTGTTTTAGATGGTTGAAACTTCACTGTTGGTTGGGGCCCCGTACATAAGGTTGGTTCTTTTTCAGTAACAAGGTCAAGGGCTTGTCACATTGGCGTAGTGGGGAATATATTGCCTGTTGTAGTTTGCACTCCCCAAAAAGCGCTGTAGAGGTTTAACTGCCTTTGGGGTTGGCCATTGTTGGAGGGCTTCGATTTTCTGGGGTTCTATAGCGATCCCTTGTGGGCTATAATCACAGAGCCTAAAAAGTTCATCTCCATTAGGTGGAACGCATGTTTTACTTGTTTGCAATATAATTTATGATTGCGAAGTTGCTGTAATACTTGGCGGACATGTCCCACATGTTGAGGTAGGGAGGCAGAGTAAATAAGGATATCATCGAGATACGCGATAACACAAAGGCCCAAAATGTCTCGGAAAATGTCATTGATAAAATGCTGGAAGGTTGCCGGAGCATTTGCAAGGCCAAAGGGCATCACTAAGTACTCGAAGTGCCCGTGCCTGGTCCGAAAGGCCGTCTTCCACTCATCCCCCTGTCGCACGCGGACCAAGTTATAGGCTCCGCAAAGGTCCAACTTCGTGAAAATACGGGCTCCTTGGAGTCTGTTCAGAAGTTCAGGGATCAGGGATAATGGGTAGCGATTCTTTACAGTGACCAGGTTTAATCCACGGTAGTCAATATATGGCCGCTGCCCCTCATCCTTCTTGGGGACAAAGAAAATTGGGGCCTCTGCTGGAGAGGTGGATGGGTGGATAAACCCCTTTTGGAGGTTTTCCTCTAAGTACTGTCGCAACGTCTCCAATTCGGGTGCCGACAAGGCGTAAATGTGACCAAAAGGGGGCTCCGTTCCAGGGAGCAGGTCTATGGGGCAGTCATATATGTGATGTGGGGAAGATCAGCTGCTTGCATTGGACTGAACACATCAGCATAGTCCAAATACTCCTGTGGCAAGGCAACAGTTTTCATGCTCCCACACATCGTCTGGGGCTTGAGTGGTGGCGACAGAGGAGGCTGGATACAGGTCTGCGCACAATAGGGAGAGGAGAAGAAAAGGCGACGGGTGCTCCAATCAATACTGGCGTTATGCTGCACCAGCCAAGGCAGGCCCAACACCACAGGGAACATGGGGGTGCAAACGAGGTTGAACACCAACTGTTCATGATGCGCCCCAATGGCGCACTCTAGGGAGCGCGTTTGTGAAGTCACTGGTCCTGATACTAGGGGGGACCCATGAATAGCGTGGATTATTTCCGGTTGGGCCTTAGCTTCAAAGGGGAGAGCGCCTTCATGTCCCCAGTGAATGTCAAGGAAGTTCCCCGATGCCCCGGAGTCTATCAGGGCCCAGATGACACAGGACCATTGGGATGTAATCTTTATCGTCAGGGGTACCTGGACATGCACCTTCTACATCTGAAGTTGGGAAGGGGGTTGTCTTATGGCCGGGATGACCCTGGTCCACCCCGGCCCCTGGCGTTTCCCCAGTCCTGATGCTGTGGGGGCAACGAAGGGCATTCATGGATGAAGTGGTTCAGCTCACCACAATAGAAACAGGCTCAGGACTTCCGCTGTTTTTCTCTTTCTTCAGGTGACAGCGGCCCACAGGACGCTCCAAGTTGCATCGGCTCAGGCTCTGGGGGCATCGGCTCTCCCGGCTTTGGCAGGACGGTGACTGGATATCGTGGAGAAAAACTACGCATCTCTTGCCGTCGTTCTTGTTTCCTCTCTGCCAACCGCTCTTGTATTTGTAGGCAGAGGTTGGCAAGTTTTTTCCATGTCTCTGGGAGGGGAGTGTAAACAAGCTGATCCTTAATGTCCTCGCTCAATCCTTTCCAAAACATCACCCGCAAGACATCATTTGGCCACTGAAGGCCAAGGGCTAGTTGTTGGAACTGGGTGATGTATTCGATGAGGCTGCCCTTGCCTTGTTTGATAGATAGAATGGCTGTTTCGGCGTCTTTTACTTGGTGGGGATGGGAAAACAGGAAGGTGAATTCCTGAACAAAATCACCATAGTTGGACAGGAGAGTACTCTTGCCTTTTAACAGGGTAGTGGCCCACTCTAGAGGGAGTCTCATAAGGTGGCCGATAATAAAAGCCACCTTTAGGGTGTCAGACGTATATGTATTAGGCTGGGTAGTGAAGGTCAACTCACATAAGGCCATGAACCCCCGGAACGATCGGTGGTCCCCTGAAAATTTCTCTATATGGGGCCCTTGGGGTTCCCGCACGGGGGTAACTATTACTGTGGGTGGGGGAAGTGCCGCCGGCACCCCGGGGTTTTCTGTTGCTATGGGAGCGGCTGCCGCAGCAGGGTTCCCCCCAGGTGCCTCTGCCGCCCCAGGGTGCCCCACTACTGCCGCAGCCAATTCTGCATGCTTTTCCTGCAACTCTTTAATTGCCATGGCCATGGATTGAACAGCCCTAACTAAATCCCCTAATTGCTGGGCCACATCCATTCCCAAACTATACGGACTCAGTTCTAAATAATGGGAGTGGGGTAATGTAATGCCGGTAATTCTGTCAGGGGCTGGGGGGCGGGAAGGAGGAAGGTCCCACTCGTACTGCCTTGCACTCTCCTCTTACACGCTAGTGCTGGCAAGGAACGTGCGAAGGAAAGATGCCCGTCAGGATAGTGTTTGGGCATAGGAAGCCTCACTGAGACTGCTGAGCCCCTATCATCATATGGCGCTGAGCACTTTGAGCAGCCTGATGCCCGCTGCTCCCCACTTAACCCTCCGGGCGCTCACACCAGGAAAAGGAGAGCGGGGCAGGTCAGTGCAAGGATGTGAAGGCTGGAAGGGGGTGCACCCCGGGAAGGGAGTTGGCAAGGGAGCACACACAATGAGTTAGGCAGGGAAGGTTCCAGGGGTGGGGGGAAGGGCAAACACAGCGTACCGCAGTCACTCACCTTTCACTCGCACAGACTTTCTCCAAGGGGGAAGATACAAGGAAGGACTCACTCGCTCCACACACACTCTATAGGACTCGCTCTCTCAGGAAACTACTAGTCATGCTCAGGGGCCAGCTTCTCTGAAAGATTACCAGCGCTGGGTGTGTCCCAGCGCTGGCTTATGTGCATCTAGCTCCGCCCCCTGGTGGGCCCACAGCCGCACTGAATGCCTTGGCTAAGCGGGTCCCGCCCCTACCTCCAACGAGCTCGCCCCCGAGGGCGCTGCGTCAGCTTCCTGAAGGCGCCCCCCCCCACCCCCATCGCTGATGACAGCTGTGGTGAGGCGAGTGGCGTGGGGGCCGAAGGTCCGGAAGCGGCCACCGGGGCGTGGGTGTGTGTGCGCCCTGCCCCGCCTCCTGACAATGGCGTGGAGTGTGTGAGGGGGAAAAAACAACCTATAAGGTGACTGGAGATTTAAAATTTAATCTTTCCCAGAGCTGGAAGTGGGAGTCCAACTCTGGGTGAGGGCTCAAGTCACTTGTTTGTTTATTCAGTAGCAGACACAAAGAACCAGACCCTTTATCAGTGCCATTAACACAGGCAGGAAGGATACATATATAATTGTCTGATGAAATCCCAGTTGGCTCTGGTGAAGTTAGTGGGCACTTTTCGCCCTTATCAAAACAGTATAATCTGAACCTCCTAATATTATATTTAGGCATAAAAGTTTTGTTATCATCAGTTAAGATTCTCTCCTTGTCTTTACAGTTTCAAATATGCACAAGACTGGAAATGTAATAGTTCAGATGCAGGGAGTGCCCAGTACCACTTACAAGTCTTTCTTGCACTCAGCTTCCCTAAATTCTCCTTCCATTTTCTACATGCACTGCAAGACGTAAACCAAATCTTAGTTATAACGTCAAGATCCTTACAGAAAAGAACACTTCATATAAGGGAAGCAGCCATAGCTGAAATTATTGTATGAGGTATTCTTTTCTTATGAGCAACTTCATTTTTGCAGTTGTAGGAAAGCTTAAAACAGGGGCTTGGTATCCCATCAACATTTAAACACATGTGGAATGCATTCTAAAAGTGCATGTATTACCAGAGTATATCTGAAGGCAATCCTACCATAGATTGCCATATATTATTTAAGTTGAGCACAAAAAGGTAGGATGCTGTGTCAAAATGATTGAAACAGCATTTTTTTTTTTTAAGTATAAAACCATTCTTCTTGTTGTTAATTTTTATTTATATAAAAGCATGCTGCTTTTTGTTAATTTTTATTTATATAATGCCGGCAATGTGCCGGACACTGTACAGGTATGATCAGAAACAGGTCCCTGCCCCGAGGGGCTTACACACTAGGAGGGACAAGGGAGGAGGGGAAGAGAGAGAGAGAGGAATACATTCATGAAATTAGAAGCCTTGGTTAGCTTAGTTGTAGGGGGGAAGACAACCTTGAATGATAGGACAGTAGAAGAAGCATTACTGAGCAGCCTGTGGGGGTGAAGAACTATGGAAAACCTGATGGAAGTGGTAGGCTTTTAGGACGTATTTGAAGGTTGGGAGGGAGCAGAGCATGTGTGTTTAGGGGGAGGGAGTTCCAGGCATAAGAGCAGCATGGGAAAAGGGGTAAAGTTGGTTTAGAGAGCAGAAGGTTTTGGGGTGGGTAACAGTGGTGACAGAGGAGTGGGAACATAGCAGGAGATGAGGGAAGAAAGATAGGAAGGAGCAAGGTCATGAAGAGCCTTGAAGGTAAACACAAGGAGTTTGTACTGGATGTGAAAGGGAAGAGGAGGCCAGTGGAGGGAGCAGAGAAGGGGTTGAACATGATCAAAGTAGGGGATGAGATGAGGTGGTTGACCTCAGCAACAGAGTGCTGAATAGAAATTAGAGGTTGAAGGTAAGAGCCAGAGAGGCCAGGCTAGTGAAAAGGAGGTTGCAGTACTCAAGGCAAGAGATGACAAGAGCATGGACTAGTGTTTTTGGCCGTGGGAGCAGTAAGGAAGGGCTGGATTTTAGCCGTGTTATAGAGAGAGAAGTGACAGGACTTAGCAACAGACTAAACCTGAGGTACAAAGAGAGAGAGGATTCAAAGTTGAATACCTTGCAATGTGACTGGGAGACAGGCTGAATGACGACACCGTCAATGAAAATCGAGGGAGAGGAAGGTATAGAGAGGGGAAGCTGAGTTCAGACTTGTATAGATTAATCTTGAGTTGACTGTGAGACATTCAAGTGGAGATGTCAGAGATGCAGTTGGTGATGCAAGACTAGATGGAGTGGGAAAAGTGGGGGTGGAGAGAGCTGAGCAGAGGTGCAAAAAGTTTTGCATGGGCCCAGATGCAGAAGGTGAAATGAGGCCCCCCCTCTCTCACGCTCCATCAGCCAGACCACAGAGTTGCTTGGTGTGACACCCCCTCTTATACATCCCTCCGACACACATGCACTTTCCATCCTACACACATTCACATACTTGCATTCTCCCTCAGCCACTCCTGGAATGGATGCGCTCTCCTCTCCCTCTCATTGCCTACATGCACTCGGAGCACTTCACGTCAGTACAATAAAAGCAAATAAAACAACTTAAAATCCATGCAAGATCAGTTTAAAACCATTTAAAAGGAAACAGTAAAGGAGGAAGGGGAAAAAAACAACCATTAAGGGGAACCAACAGTGGATCCTCTAAAGCAAGGGTGGCCAGACTTATGGTGCATGCAGTTCACTTGATCCAGGTGCCAACCTCAGGTTGATCTACCAGGACCTCCCCCACTGGCTCTGGAAAAGCAGAACAGGACCTCTCCGGTTGACTCTAGGGCATCCCAGCAATGGGTTTCAGATGTGGAAAGGAGCACTCCCCTTTGGAGAGAGGCCTCTTAGCCAATCTCCTCCCTGGAGACATTCTCTGGGGCACCAATCCCACTCTCCTCCCCAGAGGAGATCTCTCCGAGAGGCTGCATCCCCTTCGCACACTGTGGTCTACTGGAGACTAGCTTAAGATCTACCAGTAGACCACAGACTACCTCTTGGCTGCCCTGACTCTAAAGACACCTGGAGAAATCCACTCCTCCTCTCCCCCCATGCATACATGCACGCCCCCCCCCCATACATGCACTCTTCCTTCTCCCTCTCCGTCATAGGCATATATGGGCTCTCTTGTCTCTCACACAAGCATACATGCACGCTGCTGTGTCACATGCACACGCCCGCACTCTCCCCTCTTCCTCCCCCACATGCATACATGCACTCTCCTCTCTCTCCTGTCACACATACACATGCATACATGCACTCTCCCATGTGTCTCATTCACATATGCTCTCCCGTCCTCGTCTCCCCGCACATGCACTCTCCTGTCACACGCACACAAACGCATGCACTCCCCCATCTCTCACATGCGTACATGCACTCTCCTGTCTCTCTCACTCACACATGCATATGCTCTCCCCTACTAAGAAGGAGATGGAGTCGTGACACGATGGTTGGACTAAATTATCTTTTCCAATCAATATAGGTTAAGGCTGATACCTTTTGCGATTGCTGCTCTGTTTGGATGGATATCTAATCTACGCAATAGTAGAAAATGATAACTGATAACAAATGTTGATAGGTATTAGTCTGTGTCGCCACGATGTATTTGATATGGAAGACGATATGGTAGATGTTATCTCTTACCTTCTTTGTTATTGTTAAGATCATTTGTTCAGTTAGTTTTTTATGTTCTGTCTAGTTCGATTCAGTGCTTGTTCATTGGTTTTTAATAGTATTAATATATTGTATTTGTATTGTATTTGTTGGGTGTGTGTTGGCCATGGCGAGAGCCCGTGCCTAAATAAAAATGATGATGCTCTCCCCTCTTCCTCTCCCCACACATGCACTCTCCTGTCACACGTGTGCACTCTCCCGTCTCTCTCGCACGCATACGGGCACTCTCCCGTCTCTCTCGCACGCATACGGGCACTCTCCCGTCTCTCTCGCACGCACGCATACGCGCACTCTCCCGTCTCTCTCGCACGCACGCATACGCGCACTCTCTCGTCTCTCGCACGCACGCATACGCGCACTCTCCCGTCTCTCGCACGCACGCATACGTGCACTCTCCCGTCTCTCGCACGCATACGCGCACTCTCCCGTCTCTCTCGCACGCACGCATACGCGCACTCTCCCGTCTCTCTCGCACGCACGCATACGCGCACTCTCCCGTCTCTCTTGCACGCACGCATACGCGCACTCTCCTGTCTCCCTCTGTCCAATATTTATAACTTGAACACTGTTACTATATAGAAATTAGGTGCATGGTACATGCTGCAAAAAAATGGAAGCCTGCAGATTGACAAATATGCCAAGTCATGTTTTACACAATTTTTCAGTCAGACTGGCAATATTGTTGAAGCAAATACTCAACACAGCAGGAAAGAAAGGACAAAAAAGCATTTTAACCAAATAAACATCTGATATTTCCTTTCCCTTTAAGAATACAAGTTAGGTCACTTTTAGCCTTGGAACGGATACGTTTGCCTGTGATGATCTTGCTAACCACTACAGAATATCTGATGTCCTCTGCTAAAGCATATAGTTAAGAAAGCCGTAGTTACAAGAGGCATCTACTGTAGTACATAAAACTTCCATTATGGCAGTTATTGTATTCACTTGTTTTAAACAGTGACTAAGAGAAGATGATATCATGTTTCCTTGTCAATAGTACACTCGGGACCGGCCCAAGGGTTTGAGGGGCCATGTGCCAAGCCTTGCTGCGGGGCCCCAAAGGCTTGCCAGTCTGCTGGCAGCTTTGCCACCGGCGGGTTGGCAGAACCTTATGGCTGGCAGAGCTCTAGGGAGGGGCTTGTCCATTGTAGGCGGAGCCTCCAAAAATCCAGCAACAACGAGTTTTCAGCGTTTTGATGGACAGAACATTAGTTTACACTGGGAACTCCTTGCTACTGAGTAAAACCCTGCCACTTGGAGACTGACAGAACCCTCCTACTAGCATCTCATCTAGTAAGTGGATGGGACTCCAGTAGGACAACTCTTTCTCCATCAGCGGTAGTGCCATAGCAGGATAAAAAAATCCTGTTCACATAGTTAAAACATACAAAACCTCTGGGCCACATCAAAATAGCTGCATGTTATTAACAATGCTTGATCACACAAGCATGTTCATATTTAGTAAAAATAGCATGTGAGGAGCCACTCGAAGAACAGAAGGTTGCTACCTTGTAAATAAGGTTCTTTGAGATGGCTCCGAACATTCTCACAAATACCCACCCTTCCAGCCTCACATAGAATTTTTTCCTTCTATTTCTAGAAAGGGTTGTAAGGAACTGTCATTCTGAGGGGGAGCACACTTTTTATAGTACAGGAGCTTGAGACCATCATAAATAAATAAATAAATAAATCATGTGACTATTATTTGAACAGGGTGAGCATGCACAACCCAGTTGTGAGAATGTTAGGTGCCATCTCGAAGAACCTTCTAGGCTACAACCTTCTGATTGGCACATGATGGCTGCTGCTGCAGCAGTGTGAGCCCGGCGATGGAGGGGAGGAGGGGGCATGTGTCAGCCAGCAGGGGGGGCCCGGGGGTGGAAACCAAGCCAGGACAGTTGGCCACCGGGGCTTTGCTTTGGTGCGGGGCTCCTCCCTGGGAGGCTGCTGAGGGGCCATGGCACCGGTGGCGCATGCCTCGGGCCGCCCTGAGTACACTGAGGGTTGAGTGGCTTTTCAAGCAGCATGGTGGGGTTTGAAATTTTTGCAGTTTAGATCATTCTGTTGCATTTATGAGTTGGTGAGTCTGTAATGACATCACCACACTGGGCGGAGGTACTCTTTCTAGTTCCACCATTGTCCAAGTGGAGTGCCATATCTTCCAATATGAAAGTGTTCAAATCAACGTCATGGAGTCCATTTCTTTTACCACTAGCATTGGAACCACTGCTTATGTGAGTGGGTGAGCTGGGAGTACTTGAACAAACACTTATACTAGTCATTGCACCACTAAGACCATGCAGAACAATGGCCTCACGGAAGGGCTGCAAATCACTCTAGAGATGAGCTAGTTTCTGTTGAAATAGCTTGCTTAGGTGATACTACAGTCAGTCTTGGGGAATCTCTAGAGTTTTGTGGCGGAGGAAACTTTCCGCACAGAAAGCTGATCAGATCTTCTCTACGAATAGTTCTGCGTTTTTTAACCAAAGCTAACACATCCTTAATGCAACGCTGATAGCTAGTTTGAATTCCTACATCAAAACTTTGTTTGGGCATCCACACTTTCTTTGTCGAGGTTGATGGCGGTGGTGGCGGCGTTCTGGAAGGGGACCCAGAGGGAGAGGCCTGGCTGTTGGCACACACAGTCCTTGTAGGGCTGTGCGACGGCGGTGGCTGAGTTCTGGAAGAGGTGCCAGAGCTTCTGCTGCTTGTGCTCGGGCTGCGCGGTCGCCTCCTTGTCCTGCAGCTCTGGGCCCAGCACCTCCTCCTGCTCGGCCTCAGCCAGGCACTGCTGCTCCCACTTGCTGAACCAGTGCTCGGGCCCATGCTCCTGGATTTCAGCCTCGCCCTCCTCCTTCTTATCTTCCATCTTTCTCCTCTTGCCCCGGCAGCTGCGCTACACTAGCTGCACTGTCTCGCCCACTTGCCGCCACTGTTGCCTACTGCTACTGGGACACCCCTACCCTGACCCCCATGCTCATCCTTCTGTTTCTCCCTGCACCGAGCTCCAGCCCTGTCACCGGCTCCAAGCACGCTGAACGCCGGATGCTGCCTCAATCGCAGCAACCCCCCCACCCCCCCTCTCTCTCACACATACAAATGCATGCACTCTCCCCCCCCACACTCACATTCTCATCCACGCACTCTCCTGTTACTTGCACTCTGCAGACTTCCAGCGCTCCACTCCTGAAGCCAGAGTGGCTTCCCCTGCCCTTCACCCCAGCTGTGGCCATGGCAGCATGACTTGCTTCCCCTGACAACTCCCCCTGCCAGGCAGAGCCCATGGCTTCCCCAGACACACACTCCTCCCAGGCGAGCCACAGATCCCATCTGAGACTCTGGAAGCTCGAACAGTTCTGCCAGGGCCCCTCTGAATTACGTGTGCTCCTCCAGCCCAGGCATAACAAGCAGAGTGCACCAAGCACATTGCTTCTGGCTGAGCCATTTCCCAGTCTTGCTCCCACCCTGCCTTTTCTTGCTCTGCTGGTTGTGCCTGGACCAGAGGATTGTGGGACTTTGATGAAGCAGCAGTGAGAAGGATGGGTCTCTTCATGGGAGGAGGAAGCGGGCTGCTGGGATCCTGCCCCAAATGGCTGGCCACGGGGTGCAGGGTTGATGCAGAGCTCCTGACGTATGGTGGGAGTTTGTGGGCCCATCAAATCTTAGGGCCCAGGGACAGCTGCACACCTGCAGTCCCTATGATAGCTTCTGTCACAAGATGGCGCCTGCCATGTGACTGTGCCACAAGATGGCCACCACAGGAAGTGGAAGTGTTTGGGGCATGGCTCCAACTATACAAAGAGAAGAGGAACAGGAAGCAGGGTCAGTCTGTTCCTGACCAGCGGAGGACACCTTTCCAGAGAGGCTGCCTTACCTGGAAGGAGGTGTTGAACCGGAGTTAGACTTGAAGAGCCTGGAATGCGTGAGTTGGCAAGAGCTAACCTGGGACTGTAGTTGTGGCTAGGCTCTGCTGTATGGACTATGGGTGGCCAGAGGCTTGGTGCCTGGCCTGGGATAGAAACTGTGATTGAGCCTGAAGCCCTGACTGGCAACCTTCTTGGGTGTGGATCCTGACAACACTTACCCCCCACAGTGATGTGGGGACTCTGTTACACTGTGTACCTGGAGCTGAGTGTCATCAGCATACAGGTGATTCTGGAAGCTGTGAAATTCAATCCTTTTACCTAGGGATAGAATAAAAGGGTGATGAGAAGAAGGTCAAGTACAGAACATTGGAGAACTCCAAGGGAGAGGAAAAATGAGGTGGAGGAGGTACCAGCAAGAGAGAAAATGAAGGAGCAGTTAAAGAGATAAGAGGAGAACCAGTTGAAAGCTGAGCCTCAGAAACCAAGGGAGTGAAGAAAATTGAGGAGAGTGTGGTCGAAGGCAACAGAAAGATCATGCAGGACAAAGATGGAATAGAGGCCCACAGACACTTGGCTATGAGAATGTCATTGGTAATTTGGATAAGAGCAGGCTAAGTTGAGTGGAGAGGACAGAAGCCAGATTGAAGGGGGTGAAAGGAGGAACCGGAAGAGAAGAAGTCAAGATGGTGGGTGTAGACAGCTCGTTCCAGCATCTTGGAAGTGAAGAAGAGAGAGGGAGGATAGCTGGAGGGGGATGGAAGGGTCAAGAGTGCACTTTTTCAAGGTAGGGGAGATAGTAGCATCCTTGAAAGCAGTGGTGGTGGAGCCTTTAGAGAGGGGGAGGCTGATGATGTGTAGCAGAGCATGTAACGTTTAGAGCAATGCCAGTTAGGAGGTGCAAAGGGGATAGCATCAAAGTGGCAGAGGGGTGGGGTTGGATGAGGAGAAGACCCATTGCTACCTCTAGACAATTTGCATAGACAATTCAAGCTTATTTAAATGAGTTTTGGGGATTTCAAGATGATTCATAAGATTATAACACAGCTAAAAAATGTTCTGCAGTCTTAGCTATGGTCTTGCATCCACTACACCATAATAACCTTCTCCTGAGCAGATCCTAAAATAAAAATGAGCACAGTTCATCCAAAAATAGTCAGAGCCGTTACTAAGGCACAACTAAAATTGTTATTAAGACTAGGGATTTGGCAGGCCAGGTCGCTTTTATGGGCTTGCCTGTAAGAGCTGATAATAGTGTATGTAGCTGTGTTTTGAGCAGGGATAACCTCTGCCACAAGCTAAGCCAGGCCTATAGAAATATATGAACCCTACACTGGGTAAAAATAAACCGACGATAGCCCGCAGGAGTTCCATGCTTTGTCCGGACAGCCTCCACTCCTGGGGTTTCATGCAGCAAATCCAATACACAGGCAGGTGCTGTGCTCTGCCCCCGCCCCCTCATGACTCTCAGCCAAGAGGGAATTCTGCATCCAGGAAGCTTCCTTCACTGTTTGCTTCCTGTTGTTCCCCCCCACCCCCACCTTTTGGAACACTGTTTTTGAGTGCTCCAAAGTTAGGGTGGCCATACCTCCCCTTTAAAAGAGGACACTTATGAAAAATTCATGTTGCAGGGCTGCGTTGGAACCAATGCAGTCCTGCAACATGTATTTTTCATAAGTGTCCTCTTTTAAAGGGGAGGTATGGCCACCCTAAGTGAAACTAAACAGTTAAAAGCCCCAGAGAGTGTGAGAGTGGCGAGCGTGGTCGCTGCTCTGACTGCTGGGAATGCCCTAGGTGCTTTGCCCGCATGGAGACTGCACATATCCTAATAGACGGGGCGGACACATAGTCCAACATTGGCCTGGATTGGCCCACAGAGTGGGTCTGTGATGCCCCAGGACTCTGCTGTGAGTGGCGGCTCTGTGATTCACGGGAGTGCGCATCTTGCAGTCCCCTAATAAACAGGCAGTGAACATGGGCTCAACACCCTCCTGGTGTGGGATATGGGGACAGGCAGGTAGGTATGTTCTTGTAGCAAAAGTCTGTTGCCTCTTTCCATTGTAAGTCCAAGCCTTCAAAAATATACTTGCCAGAGATAAGTAGGCAAGTGCTTTTATACAGTCCTGGCCAAAGCCCAGCATATGGCGTTAGAAGCATTTGCTAGTGCATGGTTCCTTGCTAGTTCCTTCATTTCATTATGAAGGAAACTTAAGGCCATGAAATGCCTTAACATTTCATTCCCTTCTGATTTATTGTTTGTGTCAGATGATGTTTTCACTTCCTTTCAACTTTTCTGCTGTCATAAGAACATAAGAAGTGCCGTACTGGGTCAGACCAATGGTCCATCTAGCCCAGCATCCTGTCCCCAACAGCGGCCAATCACGGTGGCTTGCGAGAAGCACCCAACAGGTCACAATGGGGGATCCATTCCCTGTTGTTTTCCCCCAGTTCCCGTCATGTTCGCTGATCCTGTCTGGCTAATAGCTTCTAATGGACCTATCTTCCAGAAGCTTGTCCAAGCCTCTTTTAAACTCAGCTATAGTACTGGCCCTTACCACAGCCTCTGGCAGTAGATTCCAAAACCCAATTATACGTTGAGTGAAAAAATATTTTATTTGTTTTAACTTGCCCCCCATGAGTTTCATGGAGTGGCAAGCTAGTTCTAGTACTAGCTGAGAGGCTAAATAACTGCTCCTTGTTTATTAGTTCCACACCACTCATGATTTTATAGACCTCTATCATATCTCTTCTCAGTCGTCCTCTCTTCTCTAAAGTGAAGAGCCCCAACCTACCAAGCCTCTCCTCATACGGGAGACCTTCCATGCCCTTGTTAATTTTTGTTGCCCTTCTCTGTACCTTTTCTAGTTCAGTTATGTCTTTTTTGAGATGGGGCGACCAGAAATGCACACAATATTCGAGGTGCAGTCGCACCACTGATTTGTATAGAGGCATTATGACATCCTCAGTTTATTCTCTATTCCCTTCCGAATAATTCTTAACATTCTGTTTGCTTTTTTGACTGCTGTCGTGCACTGCGCTGTGGATTTCATTGTATTGTCCACAACCACCCCCAGATCCTTTTCCTGATTGGTAACTCCTAGCTTAGTACCCAGCATTGTGTACGCATGGTTTGGATTATTTTTCCCTACGTGCATCACTTTGCACTTGTCCACATTAAATCTCATTTGCCACTTAGATGCCCAGGCACCCAGTGTCGTAAGATCCTGTTGCAGTTCCTCACAGTCTGCTCGTGTTTTAACTACCTTGAATAACTTGGTGTCGTCTGCAAATTTGATCACTTCACTCTTAACACCCTTTTCCAAATCATTAATGAATACATTAAACAGCAC
>QEPC01005433.1:542661-556107 GCA_003113815.1 Sphenodon punctatus | reverse complement strand
GTGAATGCCATCTGGCCCTGGTGACTTGTTAGTATTCAGTTTGTCAATTTGCCCTAGAACATTCTCCAACGTCACATTAATTTGTAACAGCTCTTCCAATTCCTTGCCCACAAAGCAAGGATATGATGTGGGTACCTCCCCCAAATCCGACGCAATGAAGACCGACGCAAAGAACTCATTCAGCTTCTCTGCAATGTCCTTATCCTACCTGAGCGCCCCTTTTACTCCCTTGTCATCTAATGGCCCAACTGACTCCCTAGCAGGCTTCTTGCTTCTGATGTATTTGAAAAAAAAATTGTTGCTTGTTTTTGCCTCTTTAGCAAGCCTCCCTTCAAAATCCCTCTTGGCCTGCCTTATTAACACTTTACATTTATGTTGCCAGTTCTAATAGCCTCCTTCACCTCCCCATTTAACCACAGTGGAAGACGTTTGGTCTTCCTGCTTCCTTTTTTAACTTGTGGGATGCATTTAATCTGGGCTTCTAGAAGGGTGCTTTTAAACAGCCTCCCTGCCTCTTGCAAACTTGCAGCCCTTGCAACTGGGCTTTTTAGTTTCTTTTTAACTAGTTTTCTCATTTTGTCAGTATCCCTTTTTAAAGTTAAATGCTACTGCTGTACTTTTGTTTGTCTTTCTCACTCCAGAAATTATGTCAAATGTGATCGTTATTGCCTAGTGGCTCTGCCACAGTTACTCCTTGTACCAGGTCCTGCGTGCCACTCAGGATTAGATCTAGAATAGCTCCTCCTCTCGTTGGTTCCTGAACCAGCTGTTCTAGCAGGCAGTCAGTCTACGAACTATGGGGTCAGTTTTCCTATCTAGATTTTTAGAAAAACAACAACAAGCATTTGCAACAAATTGATCTGTTACCTTCAGTTCTCTCAGAACTCCCCCTGTCACAAAGGAGAGTTCTGCAGCATCTCTCTTTCAGCATAAGTTCACTGTCTCCTAGGGCTATGCTGGTATCCTACACTCCTGTGCAACTTCCATTCCTGCCACCTACACAAAGAGAAATTTTACCATAACAATGCAGGAAAAGTGAAAGAAAAATTAATAGAAAACAAGCCTCAGTGATTCGTGATAAAGCCAACTCCTCTTGACAAACCAGGCTTTGATCCATGGGACAAGAAAGACAGAATGAGTTTATGAATCTTACTTATCCTTCAGATCAGCTGAGGGCAAAATTAAGAACAAAATCAACCTGTCTGCCAGCCAGTATCGTTCATGTGATGGTGGGGGAGAGCCAGGTTGCAGGTGTCAAGACAGTAGGAAGACCAGAACAGGACTCAGGGTAAAGCTGTATGAGATAGGGTAGGCCCAATCCCCTTTCTGCCATGACGAGGACAAACAGCCGCCACCGCTAGTGGGGAGAGCAGGCCCCGCTGCTAGGAAACTAGACGGGCATCCGGCCCGCCCACTAACCTGTCCCCGGCTGTGACATGGCTACGTGGGAATGGTGAACATGCTCGCCACTCAATAGTGTTGGCATACCATGGTAGGGCAGGGCATCACAGGGGACTGGTAACATGAGAGGTGGCCTGTTATCCCACTTTGAGCAGAGTTATCCCACTTTGGGCAATGTTAACATGCGATGTGTCACCGGCCTTCTCCGGCGGATGCATTGCATGTCAGCCGACTGCCCTACCATGGTCGGGGCTGGGTGAATATCTGGCATCTGCCGGCCATACAATTTGCTGCATCGTGTTAACGCTGCCCAAAGTGGGATAATGTCTCTTATAGCTTCACCCAGAGAGTCGGATGTTGGATGAGAGGGGGAGGGAAGGGAAACCTAGAGTTTGATTCTTTCCTGCTTAGTATCTTGGTCATAATTTACACTAGTGCAAAGTGGGTGTAAAATGCTTCCAGATCACACAAAAAAGGGCTCACCTTTTGCCCCTTCCTTATATGGGTGCAACTCCCATTGAAGTGAGTGGGCAGCATTGAGTTCAAGTTGATTGATTTCACTGTGTGGAGTTCCGTAACACGTCTTTAAACATAAATGCATTAGTCCGTATTTTAAAAAAATACTTAACCAATCTAATTAAGCAGCAGTGTGTACCATCATTAACTCCTCTGTCAATAGGCTGAATAGCTGGAGACTTTAAACAACTTTACAGAAAAATTGTCTGGGAAGGAGAATCATAGTTTCATTTAAAAAACAAAAAAAAGCAATCCTGTAATCCTGAGAGATTTTTCCAAATTCAAGCCATTACAGAAGGGCTGTCTCCTGCCTCAGGGGCAAGACAGAACTGTTCCCCCCACTGTACTTTAGACACACTGAACAAGGCCTAGATGAGATGCAAGGTGTAGTTTAAAATGCCATGGGACTGCCACCTCCTCTCTCAGGAGCCTCTTCCACAGTTGTAGGTTTCCATATCCACTAACCTTTCATTAATTTCTTACTGTATTGATTTTCTTCATGCTTCTAGAATGTTTCAGTGCATCTTTCTGTGTGTGTGTGTGTGTGTGTGTGTGTGTGTGTGTGTGTGTTTTCACGTGTTCACAAGGTGACCACCAATTCATATGCACATTGGCTGGAATGTGGGTATGGCAGAAGTTTTTCACCAACTGCTTCATGATGACATAGTCCAGGGATGGGCAAACTGTGGGTTGGGAGCCACGTGTGGTTCTTGGACTGTTAGTTTGTTTGTTTATTTAATTTACAGTATTTAAATGGAATAATATAAATTAAATACTGCCCCCTCCTCCCCAATGGCAGCTCCGTGTGGTGAACAACATATAAAATACAAAATATAAAAATACAAAATACTGAAATATAAAATACAATATAATATCAAATATTGCTCAAAACCATAAAAACAAAAGAGGCTGCAGTTCAAGTGCAGCTCTTGGACTTGACTGGTCCTGTGCTGCTTTAATTGATCTTGTGTCTTTCTTCATTGCACCCGAGTTTCAGTGGCTGAAACTCTTATGGCCTTCGGCCTAGCAAATAAAATGATTAATTGATTTGATTGATTGTGGCTGAATCTCAGCAGCTAGGACTGTAAAGAACTTGCTTTGTTAGCCAGTAACAAAGTAGGAAAGGTTTGTGTACACGTAGTTGTGTGCATGCACAAGTGTGTGTTTTGTGGCTCTTGGACTTGGGAACTTTGGCTGCTCCTGACATGGTCCTGGACCCCTCCCCCCATCTTCTATCGTTAACAGCTCTCCCTTTGATCTCCCTTTATTAGTGTGACCTCACAATGTGTGTTCCCGTGGAGTTTGTTGGTCAAGGTGGAATTATCCCTTACCCTCTGTCCCTCTGGGTGCCACATATCCTGCCTTCATGTCAAATCCCTCTACCTGTTAAGGTGCCTGAATTCATGTTGTTGGGATGGAATTGACTTGGTATTAAGATGCCACATGGCATTTGGTTCCCCAGAATTCCATCCTCTCTAGTTCACTTGCACTAATTTGGGGCCTAAGTGAGTCCCTGCAATACCCAGCATTTCAGCCTTAGAGTTAGGCTCCACTGAAATGGCTGTTGTGGGGAATTGTGCTGTAATTGCATTTTGGTGTGACAGAAATAGTTGCTTTGCTGTCTCCCCTTGCCCACCCTCCTGTATTACAAGCAAATATTCCTCCTCCAGCTCTGCTGCTGTGCTAATAAGTGTCCTGGATGGCATGATGGGAGTAGCATACAGCTGGGTTAATAGAGGACATTCTCAGCCACTGCAATGCAGGTAGAGCGGAGCATGCTCAGTCACACAGCTCCACTTCTCTGCCGGCAAGAACACAGCTCCTGCTCGTTTGATTGACAGCCCCAAGCCTTGGCAGAATTGCCCATGCCTGGCCTGTCTTCAGCAACTATTGGCTATGGGGTCTGCCTGTCACCTATGTGACCTGTTTGCTACTGGCCTCATCATTTGCCTGAGCCACTTGGATTTCCTGGGAGTCAAAGTCTCTTTCTCTGATGAGAAGGAAAAGGCTGTAGGGCATAGGATTTCTTGGTTTCATCCTTTCCTGCTCTCTTTCTCTGTGTCAGGCAGAATTTTGTGGTGGGGAGGGAATTTTGTGGATAGGGTGTCTGTGGTGTTGGGAGGGATTCCCCTGCCTTCCTGCAGTTACAGTATGCTGAAAAGAATTCCTATTGGAGTAGAATATACCAGCTCTGTGCAAGCCCTGATATCCTGAAATAGTCAGCAAGACACTCTGATCGGAAACAACTTGTTAAAACTACATGTTTCCCAGAATAGCTGTGTAGTGGCTCCAGGCTGATTTGGGGCAGGTCCCATTGAATATTCAGATGGGGCTGCTGACATCATTAGTTCAAAAATCACAAGGGTGGCATCCATGCATCAGGAGATTGACCCCAGAATTATGAGAGACTTAAAAGATTAAATCATGATTTTTCATTTGGCTTTTGCTTTTTGCACCCCATCCACTTACAATAACAATTAATGTTGCCAGTTTTATAAGGGGTCATGTTATTTTGCTGTCCGTACTCAAGCATCACTTAATGCTGTTCGCCCTGTCCGTCTTTCTGCATTTGTTCATTGTCCCCCAGCACACTTTTGCTACCCCTTCAAGGCCTCTTCATGCTTCCAAGCCTACAGGGCAGCTCCATGCCCTTCTCATAGAGATGTGGGGCAGCTCCAGTGACTCTGCTCCCCTTCCAAGCTTGGTATTTCAGTGGAGGAAGGGGGAGAGGCAAGTAGGAGAGAGCAGTGGCCCATTTTCCAGAAGGAGGGAGGTGGAAGGTGAGCTGCTGTGCTGTTTGTGCTTTCGCCCTCTCCTATTAAATTAGTTTTGGCTGCTTCCTTTTCTCTCATCCCCTCCCTGAACAGATCTGGTGGCTGCTGAGGAGACAGCACAGAAATCTATATGCCATCGGCAGCTGCTCTTCCCCAGGAGGCAGGAAATTGGGAAGACCAACCAATCTGAATGTGGGAATTGAATTGTATTGTCTAGATCTTCTTGTGCCAATATGCGAGGGATTGCTGAAGGGCCACATAGTACTGTCAGTGAATGAATGAAAGCTGGTATAGTAAACACAGAAACTACCCTCTTCTTTCAGTTCCAGAAGGGTTTCCTCAAGGAGAAGGTGATGCCCATTTCTCGGAAGGGCGTTAATGTCAGGAAGCCATACATGAAGATGTGTCGTGCAGGTGGAATAGTACCAGCTCGCCAATCCTCCAGCACTTCTCATTGGGTGTAATCAGATGGACGGTAGCCCCGCCTCTGCTCCGCCTCACTCCTGGGTGGTCTGTACATCTGAAGGTGGGCTGCCAGATGTGCTGCAAGAGCAGGCTGGTTCCGCCCACTTGCAGTACTCTGGAAAATCCCAGAGCACTGTCAGCAAACCTGGAGCACCGGCCCAAGGCGGAGCTGTGGTCAGTCTGCTGTGCTTGGTGGACAGCTGCTACATCTCTGCTCTCAGCCAGTAGTTGCCCTGGGCAACACCATAGAGTTGCAGATGGCAGCCTAGAGTGTCGGGCGATCCGCCTGCAACTCTGTGGTGTGGGGGAGGGGGTACCATATGGGTTGGCCAGGGCAGCTGTCAGCTGTATGTAAACCCAACTCAGGTGAGGCTGGATGTGGGCAGACACCGCTGGAGCTGCTCCAGGAGTGGCCAGCCCAGTGTGTGTCCAAAAACACCCATTGTCCCAACAGGAAACTTCCAGGGCCTATGAGAGGGTACATAATAAAGCAGTGTTACTCAATTATTTTTTGTGGTGGGCAAGATTTTAAAAAAGACAATACTTTGTGGGTCAAATGTTAGATTTACATAAAATAAACATGCAGCCTTTTTAGAGAAGGTTATTGAATGGATGGTGGCTCAGTAACTTCGGGGGCATCTGGACCGTGTCAGTTTTCTTGTTCCTCACAGTCTTGCTTTTTCATTTGGGTTTTGGCACTGAGACTGCACTTGTTGTGGCCTTGGTTGACGACCTCTGCCGTAAGTTGGACCAGGGTCGATTGACCCTGTTGATCTTGTTAGCTCTCTGGACTGTATTTGATACTGTTGACCATAAGATATTGGTGACCTGCTTGCGGGACCAAGCTGGGGTGGGTGGGACTATTCTTGAATGGTTCCATTCCTTCCTGGCCAGTAGAACTCACCGTGTGGTGCACTTCTGGAACCTCATGCGTGGACTTCTGCAAGGTTCTGTTCTGTCCCCCCTCCTGGTCATCATGTACATGCAGCCTTTGGGTGAGGTCATTGGAGGGTTTGATGTGCAGTGTCATCAATATGCTGATGACACCCAACTTTACCTCTCTTTTTCAACTGACCCAGACCCAGGAGTCTCGGTGCTTACCCGATGTCTGGCGGCTGTGGGGGACTGGATGAGGGTGAGCCGTCTGAAGCTGAATTCCGACAAGACTGAGGTGATGCTGATGGGAGGGGCTGAGGGAGTGGTGGTGCCCATCGTTGATGCGGTCCGCCCTCTGTTGGTCTCTCAGGTTCGTAGTCCAAGGGTGCTCCTCGATTCATGGCTCCGCCTGGATGTCCAGGTGGAGGCTGTGATGAAAGGTGCATTTTGCCAATTACATCTGGTACGTCGACTTCAGCTGTATGTCTTGGACTCCGACCTAGC
The DNA here is from genome assembly GCA_003113815.1 of Sphenodon punctatus. NCBI lineage: Eukaryota > Metazoa > Chordata > Lepidosauria > Sphenodontia > Sphenodontidae > Sphenodon > Sphenodon punctatus. The sequence goes on along the minus strand of QEPC01005433.1, from coordinate 549,571 downwards.
CACCATCATCCATGCTTTCATCACCTCAAGACTGGACTACTGCAACACGCTTTATATGGGGCTACCCTTGGTGATGATCTGGAGACTGCAGCTGGTGCAGAATGCGGTGGCCCCCCTCCTTATGGGGACAGGTCGCCGCGAGCACATTACACTGGTGCTCCGATCTCTGCACTGGCTGCCAATAGTCTTCCGAGCCCGATTCAAGGTGTTGGTTTTGACCTATCAAGCCCTATAAGGCCTGGGCCCCGCCTATCTATGGGATCGCCTCACCCCCACGGGTTCTGGACCAGCCCCTGTGGTCAGCTGGGGGCGCCCTCCTCAGGGTCCCCCGAGTTTCTTGGGTGATGATGATGATGAGGGAATTCTCGGTGGCTGCACTGAGACTGTGGAACTCCCTCCCAATGGAGGCCCACTTGGTTCTGGACCGTCCCTCTTTCTGGAGACCATGTAAGACCTGGCTGTTCCGCCAGGCTTTTGGCGAGGGAGATGGGTGGGGGGTTAGGGAGAGGGAGGGGTTGTTTCGCTCTGCCTTGTGGGTTCTTACTGTTGTTTTATGTATTTATTGTATTTTTGATTATTTATTGATTGTTTTTGTGTGTTATATGGTTTTAATATGTTGTATGCTGCCCCAAGCTGCCGTAGGCAGGAGGGGGTGGCAAAGAAATTGACTCAAACAAATAAATAAATAAAATTAGAGTTGTGGGTACAGTGGGAGGGAGGTACAAGAAGAACCAATCACGGAAAGGAAGAGGTAAAGTGAACAGGGCAAGAGAGACTGGAGTGGGAAGGAGGCTTTTCGAAAGAAGACTCAGGCCACTTTCAGACCTTCTCCCCCTGTGCGTATTCTGGCTGCGGGGGGGAGATGCGCAGCCAGGTTATGTGCTGGGATTGGCTGGTCTGAAAGCCCCCCTGCGTGGCTTTTCTGGCAGACACATGCAGGGATGCAGAGCAGGAAATCGAGCTCTGCATCCCTGCGCATCTGCTGGCAAAGGGGGGGGGCTTTCAGACTGGTCGATCCCCGCGCATATCCTGGCTGTGCATTCCCCCCCCCCCCCGGGAGCCAGAATATGGGGCGGTGGGATCCGAAAGCGGCCTGAGAGAGAGAGAGTGAAATGGAGCTTAGAAGTCTGCTCAGGGGACAAACAAAGAGTGCCAGGTTGGGTGTTTTAGTTACACACTTGGCTCCCCCCACCCCCATCTCTCACACAGAAAATACAATACCACATATTCACTCTTAGGGAGGGTGGGGGCTCATTCTCTCTTTCCTAACCAAGGGACCTAAGAGAGGTGCAGCCCTCTCTTTTAGCTCTTGACTGAGTCTATGCTAGGGGTGGGAGACCTTTTTCTTCCCAGGAGCCACTTTGAAAATTAGTACAAGCTTTGAGGGCTGCATAGAAGTTGGGGGCAGGGGTGCTTAAGGGGTGTACTCAAGAAGAGAAGGATTTAGATCATGGATCTGTACCCTATCCTTGTCAGCATACCATCATCTCTGTTTCCTTAACCTGAGCTCAGGATGCTTTCTGACATTCATTAATACTCATCCTTCAGTGCCGCGGGGAAGTCCGGGACTCAAATAATGCACAGCTTCCATCTCGTAAGAAGGGTGAAAGTGCAGATCTTTGCCGGCAAACATGTGCATCCGGCAGGGTAGCGAAATCCTACTCTGCTGGATGCGCATGTTTGCCAGCAAAGATCCGCACCTCCACCCTTCTCACAAGATAGAAGCTGCACATCATTTGAGTCCTGGACTTCCCTGAAGGGTGTGTATTAACGAACTTCAGAAAGCGGTCTGAGTCTTTCAGTGCTTGGTGGTAGGAACTGGACCCAGGAGCCAGATCCAGAAACTGGAGCAGGGCCAAATAAAAACTAGCTGCGGCTGCATTTGGTCCCTGGGCCTGAGCCATGGGAGACTTACCACCTTACTTCCTGGTGGGACTGGGCTGCCGGAAGCATATTACGCCTGTTTTTCGTTCTCTGCACTGGCTGCCTGTAGTTTTCTGGGCCTGATTCAAGGAGTTGGTGCTTGCCTATAAAACCCTAAACGGCCTAGGCCTTACCTATCTGTGGGATTGCTTCACCTCCCGGATTCTAGATTGGCCCCTGCGGTCATCCGGGGGTGCCCTTCTCAAGGTCCCCTGAGTCTTCTAGGGGGCCACAGTGGGGAGGGCATTCTCAGTGGTCGCACCATGGTTGTGGAAGTTGAACTCCCTTCCGGTGGAGGCCTGATTGGCCCCGGATCTCCCCTCCTTTTGAAGAAGCCGTAAGACCTGACTGTTCTGCCAGGCATTTGGTGGGGAAGATGGGTGAATGGGTGGGGGGGAGTGGTTTAAGGTGGTGGGTGGGGAGGGATATTTTATTCCTCCTTATTATGAGGAGTTTTTAACTTTATTGTTGTTTTTATCTTGTTATAATTGTAAACCGCCCCGAGCTGCCTGTGGCAGGAGGGGGCAGCGTAGTAAATTTAAAAAATAAATAAATAAGTTAGTCCTCCTCACTTTTTCCTTCTCCTATTCAGCCTGTAAGGGAAGGGAGCAAAAGTGTTGGGCTCAGCTCAAATATCAACTGCTTTAGGTCAGGCTCAGTTCATGTGTGTCAGGGAGTCAGTGGCCACAGAAACCGGCTTAAATTAACAGGATGGATTTGGCCCACCAGGCCTCCTATCGAGGAACACTGCACTAAAGAACAGCCTGAGTGTGGAAATAAGTGAAAGAGAGACACTTTCCATTTGCCATGCAATATTTCAGAGATTGATGCCTCAAAAAGATATAGTGAGATTTGCCACAACAGGTGTTCCTCCCTACCCAAGAGTAGCTTTGTGGTTTGATAGATATTAAAACTAGAAGAAAACACTGAAGTCAAGACATAGCATTGAAATGGGCTCTGGTGGAAAAGATGGAATGGGCCCTCCTACCTAGCTCCTCTGACTGGTGATAACCTTTGGGCCCGGGGATGTTGGGGCAAACAAGGTGATTTACTGCTGCTGGACCATCTTCTCTCATGCCCTGCCCAACCAGGATTTTTGAGAAGGACGTTGAGCGGCCTGCTCTCTGTGCGTGCATGCATGCACGCACCCCCCGTTCTACATTCATATGGTGTCGTCACACCCCCCCCCCCGGGTTCGTGGTCCCTGTTGCAGCTACACCAACTGCACTTATTATAGCAGTGCCCCTGTGGAATTCTTGTATAACATAGGACAATTGAATGTCCTCCAGATGTTACTGTAACAGTGTCTTTTAGAAGGGTTTCTAGTCTTGATTTGAAGACTAAATAATAGTAAACCCACCACTACCTTCTGTAGTTTATTCTAATGGTTAATCATCCTCAATGTTAAAATATTGTGCCTTACATCTTATTTGACTCTGCCCCTTCAAGACATTGGTTTTCTTGCTATGATTTCCTCTGTTAGACCGAAAAGCCCTTTAACCAACACTTTTGCCTTGAGAACGTGCTTAAAACCCACTCCTTAACCTTCCCTAAGTGTTAACAGATTGAGCTTCTCAATAAGGTTTCTTTTACAGACTTTTACAGACTTTGAATCAGGATGATAGCTCTTCTCTGCACCTTCTCCAATTTTTCAGTATCCTTTTAAAAATGTAGACACCAGAACGAGACCCACTTTCCTGTAAGCAGTCCCACTGGTGCCGTGTACAGAGGTAAAAATCATTTCCCTGCTCCTCACAATCCCCTGCGACAGCCAGGATTACATTAGTCCCTTTTGCCACAACAAAGCATGTTGAGAGCTCATATTTAGGCATTTGTTTACTATGACCTCTAAATCATTTTCAGAGTCATTGCTTTCCAGGATACAGTCTCCATTCTGTATGTGTGGCCTACTTTCTTAGCTGCTACGTGTATGACCTTGCTGCATTTGCTACACTAAAGTACATGTTGTTGGAACTGGTCCAATTTCTGTTTGTTTGGCTGACTTAGTAAAAGGTGCTCTCCCTCTTAGTCTATGCCAAGGGTGGGGAATCCCTGGCCTGTGAGCCAAATGTAATCCATGGCTGGCTTTTATTTTCTCCCTTTCTAGTTCCTGGATGTGGCCCATGGATTCAGCCACTGCCCTCAAACAGTGAATGTGTGCATTTAAAGTGAAGGGAGGGAAGATGAGAGCAGGGAAGATGAGGGCATGCACTCATGGATAGAGGATGGATCGGTGCAACAGATCCACCCCCTTCTTTCCCAGTTTGAGTGCGTTCCCTAAAGCCCCTCACACTTGACTCCTATCTGGCTCACACAGCTTGTATTCATTTTCAAAGTGACCCTCACAGGGTAAAAGGTTCCCCATCCCAGCCTATTCTGTCTACCCTGTGCTGCTAAGGGACACTGTATTTTATGAAGTATGTGGATGACTCACAGGAAGTGCCCTTCTCTCTATGTTGGTGCTGACCCCAGTTGGGTACCAGGGGGCACTGTGCTGCAGAATGCAGTATGGGTAACTCAGGGGCTCCTCTCCCTTTTGGGTCCATTGCTGACCTCACCACCCCAGCATTGTCTTCATGGGGGCTCTCTTCATGGAGTGTCCTTTTTATTGTAGACTTTCTCTCTTGATGGCAGGCAATGCCCAGCTCTCTTCACCCTAGGTCTTGGCTGTACACTGTACCATTGAATTATGGTCTAATTCTATGCTGACAACATCAACTCTACGCTGATGACACCTAGCTCTCTATGCTGACGACACCCAGCTCTACCTCTCTACCCCCTTCTGTCCACTCACGCCTCTTCAACTGGCTTGCTGACATCTCCGCCTGGATGTCTCAATGCCTGCTCAAGCTCAACATGGCCAAGACTGAACTCCTTATTTTTCCTCCCTCCTCTTCCTCTCCCACTTCCCTGTCCATCTGCATTGATGGAGCCACCATCCATCCTGTTCCCCAAGCCCATAGCTTAGGCTTCATCTTTGACACTGATCTTTCCTTTAAGCCTTACATTGACTCTGTTACCAAGTCCTGCCGCTTCGCCCTCCATAACATCGCTCAGATCCACCCCTTTCTCTCTATCTCCTCTGCCAAAACCCTTGTTCATGCCATGGTCATTTCTCGTCTCGACTATTGCAACCTTCTCCTCGCTGGCCTCCCTCGCTCTCACCTGTCCCCCCTTATCGCCATTCAAAACTCTGCTGCCAAGGTCATCCACTCAGCCTACTGCTTTGACCATGTGCAGCCTCTCCTCTCCTCTCTCCACTGGCTCCCCCTTCCCAAACACATCCAGTTTAAAGTCCTGGTATTCACCTATAAAACACTTCACAGCCAAGCTCCCCCCTATCTCTCAGCCCTAATCTCCTTACGCAGTCCTGCACGTGCCCTCCGCTCATCCTCTGTCCCCTCCCTCAATCTTTCCCATCTCCTATGCTCCCCTAACCACCTTCGTCCCTTCTCCCTCGCTGCCCCCCATGCCTGGAACTCCCTTCCTACCCACATCCGCCTCGCCTCCTCCCTCCGCACCTTCAAATCCCTCCTCAAGACCCACTTCTTCCGTGCCGCCTTTCCCAATGCCTGCTAGTTGTTTTTCCCCTAATACTTACGGTCTGCCTCCTCTGCAGACTCCTGCCTAACTGTAACCAAGCCAAGCATGCGCACCTGAGACTTTGCAGCCGTTTGCATGCTTGTTTGCTTCTTCCTTGTCTTCCGTTTGTCCCCTCTCCTTGTCGCCCCTCGTCTTTTTAGATTGTAAGCCGTAGGCAGGGACCACGTCTTTATCTTTGTTCTGTAAAGCACCAGGTACACGGCTGGTGCTATACAAATGTTTAATAATAATAATAATAATAATACAATTTTAAACTGTTAATACATAACATGGTCTGATTAGTTCCAGTGACAATTTTAGCACTCGATAGATCTAAAAGTGACATCTAGACTTTCACTTATTAATTCCCAAACACTCCCTACAGAGTAAGTCAGTATTGATACTTCTATAATAAATGGGGAAACAGACCCAGAAAGGTCAAGTAGTTTGACTAACGCCACAGCAATTTTGTGACAAAACTGGGAGTCCTCTCTCAACTTACTAAGCCACAATTAAAGATACTTTCTGTTCTCTAGTGCTTTTAAAACCCGGATCACAAAGTCCTTTACCAAAAATTTTCATGATGCCCACGTTCACCCGACAAATCATGAACAAACCTTAGGAGCCCTGACTCTGTTCTTATAGGCTATGATCAACATTCTATGGGGGGGAAAATGAAACAGACTGAGCTTCTTCATATCCCTCTCCCTATAAAGGCAGGCTTACCAGAGTTCGAACCACTCTTTTTACTTTTTCTGAATCCATTCCAATTTTTCAACATTCTTTTAGAAGTTTAAATACCAGAACAGTGCACACCATTCTAGCAGTGGATTCCCCAATGCCATATACAATGCCACATTCTTTTTTCTCCTCAATATCCCTCTGCTGATACATCCAAGCATTATATTTGCATTTTTTATTAGCCTTCTTAGCTACAGTATCACACAGGAGCTCTAGCTCAATTGGTTGTCTATTACCACTGTGGCGAAACGCCAGTAGGGGGTGCTATACAGCTGAGACACCCACCTCACTTTGTTTCTCCTGGTCTCTGATCAGGGGTTCCCACAGCTGGCAAACCCCCCAAAACCCTTAGTATTCCGCTGCCACCACTTGGGTATAATTCAGAGGGCATTCACACTACCCAAGACATGTGAACCCCAAAAGGCATAAGCCTCACAGCTTCCCAAAAGCACTCCCCTTTCCTGGCACTCTGTTCCTGGGATTTCCTCCACTGTGTTGGAGGCAGATCCCCAGAGCTACCCGCAGGAGGCTTCCCTTGGTTCCCAAAGCTGTTGGCCCCTAGCCAAATAGGTAGATTTTCCCCTTCTAAGCCTTAGTAGCGAGGCTTGGCCACCCGGCCCAAAGGAGGCGTTTATTGCGCAGCCAATAACACACACACACACAC
>QEPC01005433.1:518549-542327 GCA_003113815.1 Sphenodon punctatus | reverse complement strand
TCAGTTCTCCATAGGGGATGGTTTTCCTATGGGGTCCAAGTTCTTCTTCTGGCCAGGCCAGAGTTACTGTTAAGCCATGTGCCTCCAGACAGGGAGGTCACCAGCCTAGCAGCAGTTCAGTGAGTCCAGAGAGAGAGAGAGCGCCAAAATGCCTGTGCTGGTCCTTTTAAGGCATCCTTGACCTTCGTTCTCATTTGTCCAGGAGGGTCAGCTGGCTTCCACCCAGAAGCCCCTCTCCTTCTAGGATTCGCTCATCCTACGTCACCTGTCTCAGGTGTAGAGTTCCTCCCCCCCCTTAGGAATTCCAGGGATGAGGAAGTCCTACACATGTGCTTGCTGTGGCCTGGGCGTTGGCTGAGCCAGGCTGGCAGTTTCAGCTAAGGGGGGGTCAGAGGGGGTTTGTGTCAGGGCAAGGGCATTTTGCCACACCCACAACCTCTAAAACTTTTTCAGGGTCAATATTTTCTAGTGCACGGTTGCCCATTGTGTACGTGTGGCCTGCAATCTTTGTCCCTTGATGCAAAGCTTTGTGTTTGGCTGGATTGTTGCTCAAGACTTGTTGAGATGTGACTTGATTGCTGCATGGAAAAGCCATCTTATAGTGGTGTCTTCAGTCTCTCAGAAATAGGCACAGTAAGAGCCAATAACTGGAATTTGAAACTAGACAAATTCAATGCAAAATAGTGTGCAGCTCCCCAGCAGTGAAAGTAAAAAAGCTTACGTGGGGAGGTAGTCGTCGTCACTGTCGTTTGTGGTTTTTCAACTGTGATTAGACATCTTTCTAAAATATACTTTACCCTACTGCCCTATCATTTGGGGTCTCCTTCTCTGTAACTAAGCTAAGAACATGCACCTGTGACTTTGGGTGCCTTTCCATGGCTGGCACCCACGGCTCTGCTCCGCCTCACACCCGGTGGCCTGTCCAAGTAAAAGCAGGCCGCCAGATGTGCAGGCAGAGCAGAAGCGGAGCTCCAGTCCCGCTAGTGGTGCCCCGGAGCGTCGCCAGAAAAGTGGGCCACCCAAACCTGGGGCAGGAGGCAGAGTTGCCGTTCATCTACTCAGCAGATGGCTGCTGCAGCTCTGCGCCTGACCAGGGGTTGCCCTGGGCAACACCATAGCGGTGCAGGTGCAGTCTTGAGCAGTGGCCAATCTGGCCACAGCTCTATGGCTGTCTCTTATACACATCTAGATGTGTATAAGAGACAGCCCATCGACAATGCCATATAGCTGCAGACGACAGCCAAGAGCTGCGGCCAATCTGGCCACAGCTCTATGGTGTTGCCCGAGGCAACCCCTGTCTGGGAACAGAGCTACAGCGGTCATCTGCCAAGTAGACACCCTGTCTCTTATACACATCTAGATGTGTATAAGAGACAGGTCTTGAGCAGTGGCCAATCTGGCCACAGCTCTATGGCTGTCTCTTATACACATCTAGATGTGTATAAGAGACAGAACTGACAGAGCGGACAAATCCTCTGGGCTCTTGGAATCCCCTTAAACCGGCCCTCCAACAGGGCCGAGGGGANAAGGCAGGACCCTGTCTATAACTAATGATTGTACAGTGCCAGGCACACTGCTTGCACTATACATATAAATAACAATAATAATAATAATCTATCTAGAATAAATTCTGCAGCATTTGCATACTGAAGTCCAACCTAGATGATCATGATGGTCCCTTCTGACCTAAAAGACTATGTAAGAGTGAAATGAGTCCACCTTTCCAAGTAATACAGATGACTTTAGAATTGATCTCTCTGTCTTTATTGACCACTTACCCTATTGATATTGACCATCACGTTTGTGTCCTCTGCAGCATTTTATATAATTTTCCAGATCATTGATAAAAATCGTGAATAGCATTGAGCAATGAACAGATCCCCTCTGAGACCTTGCTAGAAACCACCCATGTAGGTTTATGAAAGTAAATTTCCTCAATTATTATTATTATTATTATTATTACTTATATAGCACTAGCAGTGTACCTGCCACTGTTGACACAATCTTTGTGATCTGCCAGGTAGTAAGTTTACAACATGAATTTTGTGTCATTGGCATGTCGTACCATGTTGACATTAGTGTTACTAGGTCATCTAGCTAGGAAATTTGATGAGAGCCTCCTATTATGACAGTAAGATGCTTCTTGAACTAATAGGAAAGCTCCTTCAATCTATTGTCATCTCAGAATGCTGATTACCAGATCGCTCTTGCTTGGAGGCCTGAGCCCCATGAAGCAGACAGCTGGGCAAGGGTTCTTGAAATCTGGAATTCACTTCCTGTGTTCCACCAAATTCTACTATAATTCTACTTGGTACCAGGCATGTTTAGTCATTAGCTGCTTCTTTAAACACACGCTGGAGAGCTCTTCTCCTCCTCCCTGGGTGTTGTAGGAGAAAGGTCAGACTGGAATACTTGTGCTACTGATTTCCTTTGTCTCACAATGACAAGTTGGAGATTGAGGTTCTAAATAAAAACTGAATTTGAAATGAAGTGTAAGAAAACACTGTGGGCATCCAGTCTTGGTATCTTAGCATAGGTGTTTTGACTAGGCAGTGCTCACGGGTTCACCAATCAGCCCAGTCTCCCATTCCCTATTTCTTTTAGATTGTGTCCAAGAAGCTGGTTAGGTCTTAATGCACCCTAGGAAACATCTTTCCTGTCTCTGTAATGCACTTGGAATTGTCTTGGTGCAGAGTTGCTGAGGAATAGGCTCAGACATTGACCAGTGCTTTTCTCCTTGACTCTATTAGAGGAAACAGCCATAGCCTGGCCTTCCTACTTGGATTCCTGTTAATGGCTCTCTGCCAGGGGGACCAGACTTATGGTGCACACATGATCCAGGTGTCAGTCTCGGGAGATGTACAAGGACTCCTCCTGCTGGCTCTCCGCTCTAGGGCACCTTAGCAACTGGTTCCAACAGTGGAGAGGAGCACTCCCATAAGAGAGAGCCTTCCCTGCCACACTGGAGGAGCTCTCCTAGCCCCTCTCCTCCCTGGGTCACCAGTCTTGCTTTCTTCCTCAGAGACAATCTACGAGGAGCTGTCCCCCCCCCTCCCCACACTATGATCTGCTGGAGACTAGCTTGTGATCCACCAGTGGTTCACGATCTTATCTTTTGTCCACCCCTGTGCTGCATGTTAGTTAACCATGGGGGAAATCAACCCCTGTGATAACATTGCAGGGTCATCCAAAGTTGGAACACCAGTTTATGCTGCTGGGTGGGCTCCCCTGTTGTCTCCTGTCTGGTGGCAGCATAAATAGGAGAAACTCAAAGCCCTGCTGGTAAAATGGGCCCTGAGCACTTGACTGCAAGACAAAACTGCTGGTGAAACTGATTGGGTAGCACTGGTTGCAAGAAAAAACTTGCTGTTAAAACTGACCAGGTCTGGCTGCAAAGCAAACGTCTCTGTTGGTGAAGGCAATCCCCCCACCTGACAAGTAGAAAGCTCTCTCTGAAACTGGCCTGGTGCATGTTCATTCCATGGTGTATTTTCCTCTTCCCCGTAAGTCTGCTGAGGAGTTCCCCAGATTTGATCTTGGAAAACCTGTTGTTCCTGGGTTTGTGTGAGCAAACGTGGCACTTGCCCACATGTTAGACTTCTAGAATGGTGGCAAGCATTATGTACAGACAGAGACAGCCACCTTCTCTCTTTTTTTGTCTGGATACCGTTGCAGAGTACTGTCTCTCCTGTTGGCTGCTAATTTTGGGTCTTGGTGTCCCACAGGAATAGGGCTTTCCCTCCGTGTTGAATCAGAGGCACTTGGGAAGGATATTTTAGTAGACGCCATGACGGGCATGGGGTTCTTTCCAGACAGTGCCCCCAGGATCTCATTATCCCTTGCGCTTTGGTTATACAAAACCCTGATCCATCTTCTGATCTGGCTTCTCTCCTACCATGCTTCCCATTGCTCTAGGGAGTGCCTTTGCATATTGACTCCCCAGACTGGGCAGTAAACATCCTTTGTTCTACAGGCTGAGCCAGATAATGGTTTGCTCTGCCAGTGCAGATTTGTATAATTGGGTGGGTCTGTCACAGGATGGAATGTTCTGTAATACTCTAGGTGATGGATGAAGACACAGATGATACCTTTGAACAAACAGCAAACAAAATGTTAGGAATTATTTTTAAAGGGATAGAGAATAAAACTGAAAATATCATAATGCCACTATATAAAACTGTGGTGCAACCACACCTTAAATATTGTGTGCAGTTCTGGTCACCCTATCTCAAAAAAGATATAGTAGAAGTAGAAAATGTACAGAGAAGGGCAACAAAAATGATAAGGGGTATGGAACAGCTCCCCTATGAAGAGAGGCTGGATCGGTTGGGACTCTTCAGTTTGGAGAAGAGACGACAGAGAGGGGATATGATAGAATTTTATAAAATCATGAGTGGTGTGGAACACGTAAATAGGGAATCATTATTTACCCTCTCAAATAGTACGAGAACTAGGGGACACTCCATGAAACTTAACAGGTAGCAGATTTAAAACAAAGGAAGTATTTTTTCATTCAACGCAAAATTAAGTTGTGGAATTTGTTGCCAGATGATATGGTCAAGGCCAGTGGTATTAGCTGGGTGTAAGAAAGGGTTGCACAAGTTTCTGGAGGATTGGTCCATTGGCAGCTATTAGCCAGGTAGGTTTGGGGAATGTAACCTCTTACTGTTGGGAGCTGGGGTTGAACAACAGGGAATGGATTGCCCCATTGCGACCTGTTGTTACTACTTCCAAGCGACCAAGATTGGCCACTGTCAGAGACTGGTGTTTGGCTCGATGGACCATTGGTCTGACCCAGTATGGCACGTCTTATGTTCCCCTTGGAGGAGCTTGCTTGGACTGGGTTCTGCTTGGCCTCTACTGTCTGCTCCGTTTTTCATTCAGCCATGTATGAGGTTTGCTCTGGATGAACAAGCGATCCCCCATTCTGAAGTTTTCTTGTTGACATCTTTTCCCAATAGTGTCCTTGTTGGGAAGACAGCACCATGTGTAGTGTGGGTCTAGGGTGTCTCAGGTGTGTCACGGGGTTGGGGGTCCACTACCCCACTTTTCTGGGTTGGGTGACTCAGTTTCCCTCACTTGCAGCCCGTCTGAATCAGTTCTCTCTCTAGCTGATTCAGTCCTGCAAAGCGGACAACACTTTTGTCACTCAAGCTCCAGAGACTTCCTGCTCACAGACTCTTTCTCTCTGGGTTCGCAAGTGCTTGAAGGCACAAGATACTCAGACTGTGTTTCCCAGTGTGAGATGACAGAAAGCCTTCTTAGTAAAGAAGAAAGTTTATTGATTACATAAACAAAGATAGTTTGAACGTAGAGTGGCAAAAAAAACAAAAGTAAATAAAGCAATCCTAGTCTGTACTGAGAAGGTCCCTAGTTAAGATCTTACCCTACAGAAAGTCCATGCACTTGAATCCATTTCTCAGCCAGATGTAGTGAGGCTGGGCTTTGAGTTCTTAGAAGCAAAGTCTCTTCTCTCAGTACATTGCTTCAACAGACTAGCTGACAGGCTCCTGCCCCCAGCTATAATCCGAGACTCAGCGAGTCTTAGGTTGAATTAGTTCCCAACTGACACTGTTCTCTATGGGTCCAAATGTCCCTTATAAATCCTTGGAGGGGGGGGACCCCTAGTTTTTTCTCGAGTCTTCCAGAAAGTCCTTTTGTTTTCCCCTCTTCTCTCTTGAACCTGTGGACTCACTCACATACGCACTTTCCTTTCATTTGCATTCTTAAAGCTGCTGTTAGAGACACTCACACATTTTGGAAAGACCTCTGTTTACATATCAATGCCCTTGGGGAGCTGTGCTGCTCCTATTTTGCAGTGTCTCCTCTTTTGCAATGTTACAGTAGTGGTTTAACATCTCTCAGCTTGACATCATTGTCACAGATTGGTTTCTATAACTTAATAGTACGTGTTACAAACTGGTTTCTATAAATTAACAGTGCATGTATGTTCCCTCTGGTCATGCGTGACCCTATGTTCCTTCGTGACAAGGTGCTCAAAGGCAGTAAAGCTGTGAGGCTGCTTTCACATGGTGCCAGGGGAGGCACGAAAACTTGTGTAATGTAACTGCAGTTCTTTTATTGCGGGGTTAGCACCTGTGAGAATGCACTAATCCCCTTTTATCATGTGAAAACAGTTGTACATTACCAGGTCCCGAAATGTAGCTCTTACAAGGACGGGTGTTCTTGCATGATAAAAGAGGCTTAATACATTCTCACAGGCACTAATCCCAGCAATAACAGAACTGTGATTGCATTCCACATGTTTTCCTGCCTCCCCTGGTACTGTGTGAAAGCAGCCTGATTCTTCAACTGTGTCCTTTTCTGAATTCCTTCCTGAAGAGCCTAATAAATTTCTCTACAATGAGGTGGTAGTGCTGCGCCCAGATCCCATGGGGATTGTCTGTCACACTCTATGAGGCACTTGTGGGACATGCATGAAAGGCTGAAGCTTTGGCAAAGCCATGCCTTGACAGTGGTGGAATAATGAATAGACTTGTTTCTCCCCATGGTAACCCTGCAAATGTTCCCCAATATGGCTCTCCCTGCCCCTGGGACTATGTTGTATTGCTTACTCTTACTACGTTTGTCTAAGGCAGCAGTTCCTTTTTTGGGGGAAGCTTTTTATTTATTTGTAATGTAGTTCACAGGCTGTACGTGTCATGTTGGTGCATACAATATATATATATATCAGTTTTTTGTACAGCTTTTGTACTTGTATAATTAAGTGCAATATACCAATAGAATCATTTGTCTTACTGGTACCCTCCCTCCCCCTCTCAAAAATGTACAACCGTTTTTCATGTAGGTAGTGTATTTTACCTTTGTATGTCACACTTAGTTTGCAGTATTTCCCAAATAGGAGACCCTGTTACATAGAAGTCAGGATACTTATCATTAATTTCAGCCAGTAGTTTTTCCATGCACATAGTAAACCACAGGCGTTGTACCCACGATGTTTCATTGAGTTGCAATTCATTTTTCCAGTTCCGCATCAGAACATTGATTGCTGCTGCTAGCATTGCGTTGCATGAGTCTTTATGGTAGTTTAATAATGCAGTGTCAGGGTAGACTCCAAGTAGAGCTATCTCTGGCATGAATGGGATGGTTAGTCCTGTTATGTCCTTCGTATATCTCCACACCATCATCCAAAATGATTGTGCTTTAGGGCATTTCCAGGCACAATGTAACAGTGGTCCCTATTCTCTGCACCCATTCCAGCATTTGTTAGAGCATCCCTTTTGATATTTAGCCATGCGAGGTGGTGTGAGACAGAATCGCATAGCGAGTTTAATTTGCGGTTTGCGCAAGACATCAGTTTCTTGACTTTATGTTGAGATTTAAATAGAATCCCGCAACTGTTGACAGCAACAAAAATATGGAAAGTATATCCTAAATCATTTGAGGGGGAGGGGAGGTTGTGAACCCATCTGCAAATGGCATGACCCCAGTTGGGAACCCGACCCACAATTTAGGAACTTCTGGTGTAGGGGCCCTAAATATATACATTTTAAATTTGTTCCTGTATCTCCTAGAAGATGACTGGGCAAGAGCCATTTTATGGCAGTGGAAACAGGTATGGAGTAGCAGTGCTTGATTAAAGATACTTTTCCCAACATGATCACCATCCCCAACAACACACCCCATCCTGGAGTGGGATCCCAAGGTTTGCATACCCAAGTGGGAGGGGGACCCTGCTTTACCTAGTGCTCAGTCATGCCCTTCCCCTCTGCTACAGAGAGCCACTCCCCCAAGGTGCACAGAGTCTGTCTAGGATAGAGCTGGTTGGCTGATGCCCACACACTGCTGGGGACTCTGCTGGGCTCAGGATTAGCCCCAGGGATTGAGTTGATGTGCCACAGCCCAAGCTTGTGCTGCTTGCTTCCCTTCCGGCACTAGATGTCCAGGTTCGTAGCCAGGGTGTCGTATGAATGAATGAATCACTTTATTGTTAGCCATAGGCCTTAACAAAATATATAAAATACAATAAACACATACATATAAACATAAAGTAAAATCCACCTACAGCCCGCCTGCGAGCCACAATCATCCCACAATACTCTACCTATTATTTAAATAACTAATGTCATGTAATTATATCAGTTGTAAGCATACATCTCCTGTCTAAATCTTACCTAATCTTCCTCATCTAGATGTCCACTCTTTACTAATTATTTGGGCAACCATTAATCCAATCTTCATATGGTGTTTGTTACAATACGCTCTTGCCCACCCTTGACAGACTAGATGCCCGAAAATCGTTTTAGGGATAATAGGTCTGTCGCAGTCGTAGTATGGCCAATGCATAGCTAGCCACTGCCCTAGTCAGCTCCGAATCAATTGGGTTAAGTAGGAATCGTGTGGTATAATCATCCCCTACCCTATCATCCGGGAAATCTCCTAGATAACGGATTCTAAATCCTACCAACGGAGTGCATCTTAGTAGGAGGTGGTCCACAGTGTCCACCTCTCCTGACCGACACAGCGGACATATCCTCTGGGCTCTTGGAATCCCCTTAAACCGGCCCTCCAACAAGGCTGAGGGGAAGGAATTCACCCTTAGTTTAAAAAAAGCGACCTGTTTCCGGTAGTCTTCCCAGTTAAATAAATAATAATCATCCATCCCCTCAATCTTACATGGAGCATAAGCCGGGGCTACCCTCTGTTCAGCCAATAAAGCATCCTCCCCTTGTCTTGACTGATCCTTAATCCTGCATTTAACCAGTTGCTTGGTGGCCACTAAACCTAATGGTTCTAGACACTCAGGGGAAAACCGCAGCTTGCGGACCTCCCTTAATACCTCCTTTCTCCAAGCAGTCCCCATTCCTGCATTAACTGCCAAGGCGAGGAGGAAGTTCTTAACCACGGGAAAAAGAACTATTTTGGTCCGGTATGTAATAATTGTCTGGAGGTCAAGGGCACGGAGCGGGAGACACCTTGCCTCTGCTCTTAACAAGACCTGGGGAAGTCCCATGGGGGCACCCAGAATAGACCGCAAAAAGCCATTCTGGATTCCTTCAAGTTGGTGCAAGAAGGACAACCCCCATATTGAGAAAGCGTAAAGAAATTGGCTAACCACTTTAGCCTTGAATAGGCGCAAAGCTGGGATGACCTGTTTGCCTCCGTGGCCAAAATAGAATTTAATAATAGCTCCTGCTGAATTCTTGGCTGTTTTAATTATTGCCTCATAATGGTCCCTCCATCCTCGTAGCCAGGGTAGGGTAAAAGGAAATGTCTGCCACCCCCCGCACTCACCTGCAGCTGCTTGGGAGCAGACAGGAGAACAAACGTGTCCCTCTAGATCTGAAGCTGCTGAGTCCAGGTAATTATGATATAATGTGGACTGGGGTCTGCTTCTGTAGCATAACTTGTTTATTCGTTGATCTGGCCCTGTGGGGTGGGGAAGTACCTTTCCAGTGGCCGGACAGCAAGTCACTGTGTGTTTTCAGACATGACCGTGGTGAACTTTACTCCGCTTTAACCCACAGACCACCATCACATTAGTTACCGGCCACCAGATGTTCGCCTGGGATAGATCCCAGCTGTGTTGGTGGCTAGCGCAGGTTGTGACTCGGGAAAGTCTCCGAGTTGCTGCCTGCGCTAGTCGTCAACATGACTGGGATCCGGCTGCCCGGTGGTGTAAAGCAGGCTATCCTGTTTTAAAGCCTCTTTCCTCAGCCAGGTCAGAGGGGTCCCTATGAGCTGCCATGCCAGCCAGCCACGGAGGGAGGGGGTAGGCCGCCAGATGCAGTGCAAAGGTAGGGTTGGGCGCCCCGGCCCGTCAATTCATTTCGGGTCCCTAGACCATTCCTGGCTGCAGTGGCGGCCCAACTCCGGACCTGGGCAGATTGTGGCGGTGGCTGAGCACCATCCCATATGAAAGCACCCTGTTAGAGCTGGGACTACAACCGAGGAGTCTTGGATCCATCCTGTCCTTAACTACTAGCCCAATCTTGCTTTCTTTATCACATGTTCTAACCAGACTCCCCAACAGTACCACATCCTACATGTCTGCATTTGATTATTCTCTTTGACTGGAAATACTTAGCCTTATATAATTGATTTCAAGCTATTTACTCCCGTGACTCTAGTTTGCTGTTTATGCTCACCTCCTCCTCCAAAGACAAGTCCCCAACTCTTCCATGTCAAAGGCCCCCTTCCATTGTGCAGTTTGTATTTGGCCCTGTGAAACTCACTTACTTCAAGCTTGACATTGACCCTTTTAAAATTGCTCTCCAGTTTTTTATTTATAGTTGCTCAACTTAGTCTCGGTTTCCCCAGGAGAATGTCATGTGACGCTATGTCTAACTTCAGCTGAGATATGCAAATTCACCTGTATTTCTGAGCCAAGAAAACACCTCTGTTTATTACCAGAGCTTCTCCAACAAAAGTGGTGCTGCTGTATTTTCTGTAGCATCTCCACACCCAGCCTGTCCCAGCGGGATGTACTGCAGGGAGTGGGGCAGGAGCACTGGCTCTGGAGAAGTATTGGCCTCTCTTAGGAATAGAGGAGGGTTCCCTACAGCCACTGCTCCTGAACCATTATCATTTAAGTACCATCTTTTGGCAGGGCCCAGGACTGGAGTATCAGGGAGCTTCCCGTAGCCTGCACAACTCCTTACCTCTGGGAGTAATGGTGGCATATCCTACTGTTCCTCAGTGTGAGACAATCTCCCCTAAAGTGTTTGTGGCCTGGTTACCAGCACTCAGCGTGTTTTAACCTCTTTTCAAGAATTAGGGTCTGAATTGGTCACCGTTACCCATCCATTAGTGCCTAATCTTCCAGAAACTGCTAAATAGGACACGTCGTTCCTTTTGCTTCCTAATTCGGTGCTGCAAATCTCATGATACCCTACTGTCAAAAACATCCTCAGAAGGGAGCTTTTTTTCTTCCTTTGAGACAGGCTGGCTTTCACACCTGTGTCAATCTTCCAGAGTTGCAGTTCTCGCGGAGGTATATAGATGAGGCAGGGAACATTCACACACTAACAAATCTTACAGCACAAGACAAGGTATTTTTGTGCATAAGGGCATTCACATCTGCATGATTTAGCTCTCTTAAGTATTCCGGATTAAGCTTTCCCCACAGATTTGTCCCCTCCCACCTCTATCCTATCGTCCTGTACCTGATGTACTTCCTGGGTCATAGGCCAGTGGCAGGACCCGAAAAGGAGAGCGCAGAACTGCAGCAGGCTCCAATTCACTGTTCTCCCCTCTCCCATTCTGTTACATAAGTGCTAGCCAAAAAAAGGGGGGGGGGATAATATTATTCTTCCTCTGCGCAAGCGATCAGGCTGCAGAGAGCGATCGTCCTCCGCCCGAGGTAGACTAGAGATCTCTGTACGGGAGAGGTGATCTGGGGTGGGTTGCATTTGTGGGATGGTGCGGGTCTCGGATTGTGGCTAAAATGGTGCCCGGAGGACCAAAAGTACTTACAAGACCGGTTGTGCTTGCACGTAGCCAGATTGCTCTGCTTTCAAATGTGCTTTACTGCTCCCATTCACACAGGTCTATTTCTAATGGAACAGTGACTCCCGTCACTGTAAAGGTAGGATCTGGCCACCCCGTCATCCACATTTGTGAGTTCCCCAAGCCCTGTCATTGATGCGCGGAAGGGAATGTTCAAACCTCCTTCGGTTATGAGAGAATCTCTATTTAGTGCAAAAAAACCTAAGTAGTGAAAGGGGTCTTACTGCGCAAATACTGCAAAGCTTGGTTTATTAAACTTTATGGCCTAGTCTGCAGAAGATGCCCTGTATGTAATCCGTGAGCAATGAGAATCTTGCTGTGTTTTGTGATGGGAGCCAGTATAGAATTTAATAAGAATGAAACACAGCGTTCTGTGGGAATTGCCCTAAAATCTGAAGGGCCTGTTCCTTTCTTGGCAGATGCCTTATCAGTTGCACCCAGTCCAGGTGTGATTTGGTAGCTTTTACACCATTCTGGCCAGCTGTCAGAAATGACCCAATGTGCACTTTGAGAGCAGGCTCAGAGCACTGAGTAGTGAATTCAGTTTCTGTCTGGAGGCCTGCAGCCTGACCCAGCCTTGGTGGGACCTGACCCGCTTGGACAGGGCTCTAATGTTGTTCCTGCTATAGAATGGCTGGAATTTCCCTCTTTGGATGCTGAATCCCAAAGAGTCTCTCTTTGGGTGCTGAATTCCAATCTCTTTCAGGGTCAAAAGGCCCTCTTTCAGGAGAGAGAGAGAGAGAGAAATGCCAGCATTCAAACTCTCAAGCACCTCTTTCTCAGTTCATTGAATTTTTTTGTTTTGTTTAAAAGCCCTTGAGTGGACAATAGGGAAATGATGGAATGACTTAAAACTAAATGGAACTTGTCACTGGGCTTGCTGTCCACTCCCTGCAGGGGGTCGTTGGGGAATTAGTTTATATGTCCTGGCCTCATTAATAACAGTCTTTATCCACATTGTAGTTCTGGGTCTTGTCCATAATCCTTGGGCTCAGGCCTGATTCTGGGGTAAGTCTTTTAGTAAATTTAGCTAGTGTCTTTATATCTGGGCTCCAACCTTCCCTTTATCTGGACTGTACTACCATAGACTCATCCAAGTCTTATCTGCAAACATACAGTCTCTATTCAAATAGTCCAAGTAGCCCTCTTGGGCATAAGAAAAGGACAGTCTCTACCTGCATTCCTTGATGGACTGCCTCCTTCAATGATGCCAGCATTCTTGCTTAATCAGCTTTTGCCAGCCCAGTGCGTAGGCCCAAAGTTAAGTACTCCAGCAGTGATTTGCCTTTCCACAGCCGGCCTTGGTCTCCAGCCTCAGTGCAGAGCTCGCTTTCTGACCTCCTGACTCCACCGCCACCCTGCTCAGACCGAGTACCCAGAGACCTCTGGGGTTTCTGTTTCTCATCCTTTGTCCTTGCACCTGCACCTTTGTAGCACCAGCCTACTGTGTGATCCTTTATTATTATATGCCCTTGTTCCTTACAGAACTATAAGTAGGAGAGTGTTTGTCCCTCTTTATGGCCCTTTGAATGCTGGGGTGGTGTGGTGGTGTTATAGATTTATACCTTGCCCTATCCCAAAAGTGACTCAGGGCTGTTTACAATAACAAAAAAACACAGCATCAGTTCCCAAACATGTGAAATAAAATCCCATTCCCCCCCATGCCCAACCCATCCCACCCACTCCTCCTGTCTCTTCCCAGAGATGTCTCTCTCCCCTCCCCCCACATGCCAGGCTCCCTCCCTCCCTCCCTGTCACAGAGAAGCCATGACTAACTTTCATGGCTTCCCACCTCACCCCTACCCACTCCCCCGTCTCTCACTCAGGAAAATCTAACTTTCCCACCCATTTAAACCTTCTTCCAAACTCTCTCAAACATAGAATATAAATTCTCCTCCTTCCCCCTACTAGGGGAAAGTGGAAGTCCCACCTCCTATCCCCCTTACAGAGATTAACTGTCTTGCAACGAAGGGTGGGAATAGAGGTGACAGCCATGTGTCAGCAGCCTGACCCAGGTTGGGAAGCCGAAGCAGACACGGTCTGGACTGGGTTGGGCCGCACAACAAACTTCCGTGTGGCCGGGCCACCAGGGAGCTCGGAGATGCACGGACGTGCGGCCAGCCTCGCCCCCTGCGCTGCATCCAGCACCCTGCTTTCCACCATGACGGGTGGTCATGGCAGCTGAACATCGTGGACCCGATCTGGGCCATGTCTCCTGGGCCACCACAGATGTGATGGCTCGCTGTGACCTGATCGGTCAGAGCTTAGCCCAGGCTGTGACCAGGACATAGTTCAGGAGTGAAAGTCAGAACTAGCTGCTGACACAGCCAGGGGCAATCCTGAGCCAACATCTGGCAGTGCTTGCACAAATGTGCAGGTGGGTCCAGTGCAAGGTGGGTCAAAGCGGGCCACAGCAGCCCAACCTCATCTCTGCTTTTACCCAAAGTAAACCAAGCCCCAGCCACAAACGGCCACCAGCCTTTGCCGTCGGCCTTTGGCAGCCACCACCAAGGGCAGGAGGTTAATCGCAGAAGCCAAAGTGTGGCTACTGGGGGCAGCCCCCTATGTGTTATAGTTCAGCCCCTTCAGCAGCTCCTGCAAGCCGTGTGTGTGTGTAAGCAGCACTCATTGGAGGTGGAGCTTATTGGATAAGGGGGCGAGGCTTGTCCCTCTGCCTGTTGGAAATGTTGGGAGTTATGATTTTGTCAGGTTTTCCCAGCATGATGCTCATGGTGGACATGTTTGTACTTTCCTCCCATGGCGTGACAGAGCATCTGGATGGGGCAATGCAACCTGAAGACTCTCAAAGGCAGAATCACTAAAAGTATAAAAGCTGAGGTGATTGGTTGAACCAGAAAACAGCCAGTCCTCTCCAGGCAATCTAGGAAACTTCACTGGAAGGTGCCCTCTACCCTCTTGCTCAATTGCACTAGGTTGATAATGCCTCTCTCAATATTCTAGTTTAAATGCTGCTTTTCCTTCTTCAGGTCATTGCTTCATATGCTGCCATCATTGGAGACTGACTAATTCCCTCCCTTCATTTAAATGATTACCTTGAAGGTATTTATAGACAGAGATCATGTCCCCCATGTGTCCTTTCTTTAGACTATATATAAATGGAATTCCCTCCATGGGAGGTTTTTAGCCTCCGTTCCTTGTATCAGGTTTTCAAGCATGTTTAAAATTATTTTCTATATGAAATGCCATCCATGTGGCTACGCATTTGTATCAGCAGGGGCGCATGGTAGCCTTGTACCAAGACAGGGAGGACCTTGTACCAAGACAGGGAGGACACGGAAACGCTGTTCTTAAACTGAAACTCCAGCCAATGTAACACAAACACAGAACACTGAGACAGCATCACTGGCTGAAATGGAAAGGGATAGCATTCCTATGGGGTCATACAGCTATCACTGGAAAAAATGTTCATGAGTTCCTCCTACCCAACTCCCAAAGGCCAGTGTAGGATTTCCCCCCTACAGCGTGCACTCTTTTTTTGTCCAGTTTAGTTTAAATTTCCCCGGGGGATACAGCTCCCAGCTCTTCCCCTGGGGAGGTGATTCCATGGAGCCCTGTCAGAACCTTGCTTTTCCTTTTCATGTTTTCTTTTCTTATTTCACCCCTTTATTCCAAACTATACTCTTTTTACTCAGTAATCCTCTTCCCCCATTTCTACTTACACCCTTAAAATGTTTGCTAGACTGTTGCTGCAGCTCCTTCTGGATTCTCTCATAGAGAAATCCTGTCGAATTTAATTGGGATAACACCAGAGGTTCTAAATTAGGAGTGGGAAACCTTTTTCCTCTGCAGGCTACTTTTAAATGTAATAAAAGGCCCTAGGCTAATAATTAGAGGCTGAGAGAATGGGGGGAGGGGAAGGAAGGGACTAGGTTTCCCAAATCAAAACTGCAAAAAGAAGGGATGTTACAGAGCTGTGGGATCTTGAAATGAGGGGACCTTTTGCAACCCTAGGAAAATATGAATCCGTGTGCTCAGGGGGAAGGGCGTGGGGGTGAAGTTGTGCAGAGTGACAAGGACTGAGATGTGATATGATTTGGATCTGTGTGCTGGATCTTGGAATTAGAGGCTGTAATGAAAGACTGTGGACCATATGTAGTTCAGTGGACTGAGCTTCCCCATCCATGTTCCAAAACGACAACTCTACAAAGCTCTCAAATGTAAAGGGCAATGAAACTTTCTTCAAGCTTTCTAATTTTCCAGGCAGGAATATAAATGTGAATTTAATCTTATAAATGTCAATCTGTCTATGGAAGGAGTTATTTCTAGTCAAATCACAGATCTTGCACATTAGCTCTGTGAATGTTTTCTCATGTGACACTCCCCATAGCTCTTCCATCCCTCTGCCCTGGATAGATTTCCTCTCTTGAAATTCCTTCTAGTGCATCATTATTTTTCTAAAAGATAATTAGCCCTGTTCTGGGAGCAGATTTCCACACAGCCCTGAACTTACTGTGCTGCAAAATCCCCCCTTGCTGTCTGTGTGCCCCCAGTTAAGTCCTCAAATCTTTAACAGAGTTCAGGAAAGAGTAGCCCTCTGAAAGTTCTCCTCCACTTGAAAACTAGCTTGACAATGAGCCCCTTACCTTCCCACTGCTGAGCAACTCCATGGACATCTGATCATTATTTTTATGTAGAGACAAAGAGTGGGGGAACTCTGACAAAGGAAGTACTGTATCCATCCATCCATCCATCCAAAATGGCACTCAGAACGGTTTACAACATAATAATAAAACAATATAAAACCTATTAAAAATACAAATCCATTTAAAAACAATTTCAAAGAGGAAGGTAAAGAGGGAGCAGAAAACACACCAAAGGGAACTAGCAGTGGATCCTAAAAACACCTGGAGAACAAATAAGCCTTAAGGTGCTTTTTAGAGGTGAGGTGGGAGGAACTGGTATGGACATCTGGAGGGAGGGAGTTCCACACTAGGGGCCTGCCAGAGCAAAGGCCCGATTGCCTGTTGACTTATGGTGTGATGGCGGGATCCCCAAACAGCAGATGGTTTCTGAGAGCAGGTAACCATCAATGTGAGGCTCCAGGACCATGTCTCAAATATAGCCAGGGCCTATACTGTTCAGGGCTGTAAAAACCAGCAGCACAATCTTAAATTCAATCAGTCACTCTACAGACGGCCAATGCAAAGAATGCAGGGTGGACCTTGTGGCAAAATGCCCATTTCCCTACCAGACTACCCTAGACAAACACTCTGCTACACCCTATAAACCCCCACCCCCCTCAGGGCCTGGACAAATACAAGGTCACAGGACAAGTGTTCTGGGCATGCTTCAAAAGCCAAGGACAGGGATCAGTATCTCAAGGTGAACACCATGATGTCTCACCCAAGTGACATCACAGGCCAGAGGGCTGGATTGGAGAAACCCCTACCTGGGGGTGATTCCCAAAGGGGAGGAGGGGTCGAGCTTAAAAAGCCAGGACACACCCCTTCCTCTCGCTTACTCTCTTGCTGAGATCTCTAGCAGACACTGCTAGGCTGGTGACCTCCCTGCCTGGAGGCACACATGGACTGCATGGCTTGGCAGTGACTTTGTAACTCTGGCCTTTGCCAGAAGAAGAACTTGGACCCCATAGGAAAGCCATCACCTATGGAGACCAGATCAGAACCAGTGTGAGTACCTTGCTTGCTACCTCAGCTACAGTTGTAGGAAGACGCTTTCCAAACGGACTACTATGTCTACAGGTCTGACTCTTAATTGCTTAAGGATTATCACCTCTGGTTGTCCGGGTAAACTGTGCTTTTATTCCTTTTTTTTTTTTTTACATGTACTAGTAAAGTCTAAGCTTTCTTTTACCCTACTGTGTGTGTGGGTGCATTATTGGCTGAGCATTATACATCTCCCTAGGCCAAGCTACTAAAGAGGGGGAAATCTACCTATTTGACTAGAAGCCAACAGCTTTGGAACCAGGGGAAGCCTCCTGTGGGTAGCTCTGGGGATCTGCCTCTAACGCAGAGGAGGAAATCCCAGGAACACAGTGCCAGGAAAGGGGAGCGCTTTTGGGAAGCTGTAAGGCTTATGCCTTTTGGGGGTTCACATTTCCTGAGTGGTGTGAATGCCTGCTGGGAAACATTCAGTTGGTGGCAGTGGAATATCAAGTGTTTTGGGGGGGTTGCCAGCTGTGGGAACCCCTAGCCAGAGATTGGGAGAAACACAGTGAGGTGGGTGGCTCAGCTGTATAGCGCCCCCTACTGGCGTTTCGCCACAGATCTAATATGATCTCGGCTGCACAAACCAAGGAGAAGCCACACTGCCACATTCTGAACAAGCTGCCAGCAATGGAGAAGAACCTCTGGAAGTCCATAGAAGAGAGAATTACCGTAATCAAGTCTCATGGTCACCAGGGCATGGGTCACTGTGGCAAGGTCAGCCTGGGGTAAATAAGGGCATAGCTTATGCAAATTGTATATCTGAAAAAAGCATCTCTAAACCACAATCCGGTACATGAATTTTCATGGATAGCATGGTCGAAAATGATGCCCAAGTGGTTTACCTAGTCCGCTACTTACATCTGAACCCGTCAACATGCAGGGGGCCTAGGGAGGTGAGGGCATCCTCATATCAACTGCCCCTCCACACCAGCATCACCTCAGTCTTCCCCAGATTCAGCACGAGGTAGCTCTGACATATCCAGTTGGATGTGGTGTTCAGGCATTCCTCCAAGGCAGAGGCTGAGGTGGCAGGGCTCACAGGGCAAGAACTATACAATTGTACATCATCTCCCCATTGTCCTGTCAAGTGATTTTTCTGGGAGGCAACCAGGAAAGAGGTGCCTGAGGCTTGAATACCAGTCTTTTTTGTCCCTCTCTCTCCTGATGGAGGGGCAGTAGCATTCAACACACAAGGAGTGACTGTCTCTCCTAAATAGGGACTGTTGGGAGGTATGTTCTTAGGACATCTCATCATTTTTATTTAGGGGCAAAGAGGCAAGAACTTGTGACAAGGGGAGTATTGTGGTTTCAGTGCACGAGGCTGGAGGTCTGGAAGTATGGGTGTTGCTTGAGTTCTGAGCAGATCTCTTAGCACCCTGTAGAGGGAATGTGTAGCCACAAGAACTACCACAGCTTTCCTTCATGCCCTATTCTGTTTTTTTAGTAGATTGACAGAGGCCTCTGGACATGTGAAGCAGGTTTGCTTTGGAACTTAGAACATTTCCATTCCCTTGGGATTCCCAAACACCCTTCAGCATCAGTAAGTGTAACTGCTTACGTGTTCAATTATGGCGACTGTCCCCCACAGACAGGCCCAGACTTAGGGGCAGGCCCCCTAGGCCCAGGCCTAGGCCTTGGGCGGCATTTTCTGGGAGGTGGCAATCCTGGCCCTGGCGCCACTCCAGTCCGTTTTTCCCCTTTTTCCCCTGCATGGCTGGAGGCTGCTGCCCACAGCCGAAGCCTGCTGCCTGGGTCCCCATCCCTCACCTGCCTCTGTCATCTGCCTTCTAGGACACCTTGGGAGTGGGAAATAAAGCTGTTTGTTTACAAACAACTCCCCAGTGGGTGATCAGAAGGTTGTAGCCTTGTAAAGAAGGTTCTTCAAGATGGCTCCTAACATTCTCACAACTAGGTTTTGCATGTTCACCACATTTAAAATAATAAACCACGTGATGGTCTCGAGCACCTCTAGTATAAAAAGCACTCTTCCCCCTCAGAGTGACAGTTCCTTACAACCCTTTCTAGGAATATAAGAAAAAATTCCATGCAGGGCTGGAAGGGTTGGTGTTGTGAGAATGTTAGGAGCCATCTCGAAGAACCTTGTTTACAAGTTAGCAACCTTCTGTTCTTCAAGTGGCTCCTCACAGGCCATTTTTACATGGCTTCCCTGGGTGGTGGATCCATGGGTGTACCGGTGTGCGGGCAGGGCGTGCACATGGCTGCACATGCATCCCCACTCACCCCCCCACTCATCCGCACCCATAGAACAACCACCATTTACCCCAGTTGCTCCGTGCGTGGGGACGAGTGTGGGGTTGAGTGGGGATGCATGTTAGGTGGGCGTGCGCACGTGCCCCCACTTACTGTGGGCAAGTGTGCCACATTCACATGGGGCTCCCCCACCCATGAACACGCAGCGTGGGGGTGTGGCTTGGCTTGGGGGCAGCAGCCTGAGAAGGGTCTAGGGGTGCAAAATTCCTAAGTCTGGCCCTGATCACAGACTAGAAAGAGGGTCATTTTATTTGGACTGAAATCTCAGTTTTGCACAGCTGGACAGATCCTTTTCCAGCCTTTCAAAGGCTGTAGCTGCTTCATCTAACGCTCTGTTCAGGAGCGGTTGGTTGCTGTGGAAATGCTCCTGATGTTGCAGATTGAGAGGATCCCTGAGCACAACAGAGCGTGTCGCTCTGCATATATCTTTGATAATAAGGCAGTATCAGTCAGGGACAGGAAGACAGGGTTCTTATGGATAACTTTATTGTAAATGGCCCAATTAGCTGGAAATTATTTAAAGGCACAAGGAAGTATGTTAAAGGCAGGACTGAATAGACTGAAAGTTTGGACACCATACACATGAAAAAATATTAGAAGTAATTTGGATGAAACAGAAGCTGGTTCAATAAAAAAAATCTTCTGAAATTCTTTGTCTCTGTCTTGCCCTACTGGGGTGTGTTATGCATCCTAATTTTCAGAACTCATCAGCCTATCTGATGATGTGCACTTAATTACCATATCTCTCTTTTGGTACTAAGTATTGGTGAAGGTATTACCCTATTCCCATAATCTTTTTCTTGGCAATATTTGCTTTTCACTATAGGTTGAAGTGTGTTGCTATTTCCTTTCAACAGAGGTGTTTGTGCAACAGCCTAAGTACATGTAATGAGAAATGTAATCAATCCGTAGCACTTAAAACAGTACAATTTTTTATGGACAACTAGTGTACTTTCCTCAGCAGCAGTATTGAAAGCGGTAAAGCACTAATCTTTTTTACTAGAATCCCCTTAGTCGTAACTGAGATTTTGCTGCAATATAAGTGATATTTTTGATCTATATAGGCATGAGTTGATATAATTATTGAAATAAATCAAAACTGTATTTTCGTATTCAAATCCAGTGTTTGTTTTGAATTATGTGTAATTGGTGTTGGTGTTGCAGAGCTTATTTCCCATGGAAAATGCATTTTTATTTCCCACTCTGAAAATCATGGAATCCTGCTCAATCAAAGTCACTCTCACCAAACAGGCAAGGTCATAATTTTGAATGGAGAAACATCAGCTTTCCCGCTATCCCCAGTAATCTCACCCTATTGACATTTACACAAGTCTGTTCATGATAGTCAAGCAAAACAGGAGTTTACATGCTTGACATTTCACATGCTTGTAGAAACAATGCACTGCTTGCAAGGCACTATGTGGTGCTGGACTTGTCATCCAGGAGTGCTGCAATTTCCTTGTTTTCTAAACCCCATCCATGGACAACAGGGGAAAGAGCGTTCATCCTGCTAATGCAAGAATGACTTACTTTACTGGCCTGGTAGTTTGCCTGTCTGCTTTGTTGGTGTAAAGCATTGTGCATTAGTGTCATGCTCTGTTCACCTGCATGCCTGTGCCTTGTATCCAGCATCATTGATATCATGGATGAAGCTTGGCCATATGGATGGCACACAGATTTCTCAACTACAAGGAGTATCAAGTCTCTTAGCAGGCCAGTATCACATCTGTTTTCACCCTGTGGCCTGGCTGGGCTGGGGACTCACCTGTACGTCCTTTCCCCACCACCAGATGTTGGACGGTGGCTGCTCTGGAGCGGGTAGGCAGCTGACTTGGAATGCGTCCTTCAGAAGATCTTGGGCACCCATTCTGGGCCGAGGACCTTCCGCGCAGGTCAACATGTCTGTTTGGCCCAGCTATCCCTGCTGTGGGTCAGAGGCTGTCATAGCTGCCCATCACGACACGGTGCTGGGGATGGATGGGGGGGCGGGCCGCCTGCCCGTACATCTGTTGTGGTCCCACCCCTACCCAGTTCATGCAGGTGAGGGGACGGGTCTCCCAGTGGCAGGCATGTTTGTTCAGTGCCTGCCAACCTGGAGAGTGGCTGCTGCGATTTTCCAGCCCAGGGCCGGCAGCCACCTCACTATCTGCATGTTTGTTTTTACCCTTTAGTGAGAAGTCTTTTCTATTATCCGTGAAAGCATCATGGAACTCTGCACTCTTAGAGGCAACAGCAAGTATCTTGCGCTCTTCCTTCCCATAGATAAAATGTAACTTTTAAATTCACATCCTACCAGTGTGAAGAGTCCAGTAAGGGAGGTGTATACCTTGGTCCTAGTGCTTCAGCCTTTTTCAAATCTGCGTGGTTGATGATATTACTGCTGTGCTTGCAGTATCTTATAAATATTAGGTGGTGTTGCTAGGGAAATGTTGTGGTTGCTAGGGACAAGCGCCTTTTACTCTATACATGTAGCATCTTTTGTGTGAAATTAAATTTGTCATTGTTTGATGCATCAAAACCTCCCTCTAAGATGCTATTCAGTGGTGTTTTTCTATAGTGGCACCGTTAAAGAAAATATGCTGTTTGCCATGTAAACACATGTAACTCTGAATATTTAGGAAGTAATTAATTTAAAATATCATGCACTTATCCAAATACTTTGCATGGAGTTAAAACTGAACATATGTATAGCAATAATGAACCATGAATATTGCTGATGAGAGATAAATTAGGGGGTTGGATTATGTTTTGCCCCCGCAGTTTTACCAAAATAGAGACATGGCTGATTACTACACACTAATAAGGAATGTTTTGGTGAATAATGTGCAGTAGATGAGCCAGACTTTAAGGCCCTATAAACAGTTTAATGAATAATTCAAAGATAAAATGAAAGGATATTTTTTGTGCAGTTTAAACACATTTTCCACTGTGTATCGTATATGAGCAGCATGATATTTTAATTATTATTTATTATTTATTATTATTATTATTACAAGCATTTGTATAGCGCCAGCAGTGTACCTGGTGCTTTACATAGCAATGAGATAGACGCGGTCCCTGCCTATGGCTTACAATCTAGGAGAGGGGGAGACAGGGATAGGGGACATATGGAAAGACAAGGGATAAAAACATTCAAGTGGATGCGGAGTCTTGGGTGCACATGCTTGGCTTGGTTGCAGTTAGGCAGACAGTGAATGTTGAGAGGGGGAGTACTAGCAGGTGTTGGGGAAGGCGGTGAGGAAGAGGTGGGTTTTGAGGAGAGATTTGAAGGAACGGAGGGAGGGGGTGAGGTGGATGTGGGCAGGGAGTATGCACTATGAAATGAAACTAATCATTTCAGTAATTTTTTGATCTATTTAAATCAGTTTGAACCATCTTGGACCCCAATTAGGGAAATATTATTGGAGTTACCGAAAAGAGCCCTTAACTGTTACGGTCTCAAAATCTGTTGACAGCCAGGTGACTTTGAGTATGTCAGATAGAAAACGGCAGGCAGGGCTCAAGCATTTTTTTTTTTTGGGGGGGGGGGGGAGGATTGGGTACATTTTATTGGGGTCCAACAGGACCTAGGCTGCAAGCCCATTACCATGAGAGAAAAAAATTGAGATCAATTGTAGATGCTTGAGGATATGTATGCAAACTTATTTCCCTGTATCTATGGGGTGTCCTGATTTTGTAAGATTTGCTGGAGCCAATCAGAAGCAGTGTTAGAGCAGAACAAGCCACATTCTGAACAGTGAGCGGCTGGCTCAGGCTGTCCTCTATAAGAGAGAGTGAGTGAGTACTTGTACAGGGAACTGCAAGGCTTGCAGTTTGAGGGAGAGATGTTTGCCTCTCTCTGCGATTCCCTCTCTCAAGAATGACAAGGCCCAGAGTTCCAGACATTTCCTGTGCACAGGCAGGAGGAACCAACAAGCTGTGACAGCAGTGACAGAAAGGGGAGGGGGGAGTGTCACGGGTTTGGGGGTCCGCACCCCCACTTTACCGGGTTTGAGTGACTCAGTTTCCCCTTGCGCACAGTTCTCTTGAATCAGTTCTCTCTCTGGCTAATTCAAGTGTGCCACAATGAAACTCCTTTGTCACACCAGAGCCCGATCCTTCCCATTTACAGACTCTTTACTCTCTGGGTTCGCAAGAGCTTGAGGCCTCTTGTAGCTCACTTGTGTTCCAATATTAGACACGTTCCACTTCTTTATAAAGTAAGAAGTCAGTTTATTGATTACATAAACAAGATAGTTAAACAGAGTGGTAATTAGAAATCAAAGGTAAATATAACGCATTCCTAACTTATACTGGTTGAGTTCCTAAGTTATTCATCTTACCCTAGCGAGTCCACAAGTTCTGGTTT
>QEPC01005433.1:481921-501767 GCA_003113815.1 Sphenodon punctatus | reverse complement strand
AGGAGGGAAAGGGTTTGGTTTTGGTGCACGAGAAGAGTAAGGGGAAGAGATGGGTTCAGTGGGGGACAGGGGAAAGGGGTCTCCTTGTTGTCTGCTGCCTATGCTCCTACCTACTTTCTCCTCTGTTCACAAGGAGAGCAGTTGCAGGCCTGTATAGCAACCAAACACTCCCCATCCAAACCAGCATCCCCAGTACCAACACTGTATCCCTGGCAGCCAAATGCCTGTCCAAGCAAACAGGCCTTTTTAAAGAAGTTTGGCAAGTTTCAGGGCTGCATTGCCACCAAGCCAGGCCTATTCAGACCAGCATCCCTAGTAGCTACACCCTATCCCCAACAGCCAAATGCCTGTCCAAGCACACAGGCCTTTTTAAAAATGTTTGGCCAGTTACAGGCCTCTGTTGGCACCAAACCAGCCCCATCAAAATTTAAACAATGCATTTCTGTTTCTCAACAAAAGCCCCATGTAAGATGCTCAAAGTCACACAGTCACAAGCAGAGAGGCCAGAAACTACTTTCCAGCAGAGATCAGGAGTGAAACAGTGAAGGGACCATTTTAAGAAAAGAGTAGCCACGACCAGTAGACCCACACATTTACAAAATGGCCTCCCTTGGGAGGGGAGAAGGAAATCAGCAATGCATCATGCAAACACAGAACGAGCAAAGCAAACCATCCTAAGGCAACAATGTTACGTGCGGTCCTTAGGACACCATAAAAGCATCAGCGGGGATTTCCACTTGTTCCTCCAAACATGCTTCACTGTTACAGCTCTGTTGAAGCCCCATTTTCCCCAGCAGCCCCCTTAACCCTAGCCCCATTTCCATCAGCCCCCCAGAAGCCCCATTCTCTCTTGCCCCCCAGAAGCCCCATTCTCTCCCTCCCCAAACAGCCCCCCAGAAGTCCCTTTTAAACCAGTGTTTCCCAGCAAAATAACTTACTAACCAATGGGGATGTGTCTGATGCAGGTCTGGCAGCAGCATGAGGTAACAAAGCCACAAATAAGCCAGGCCAGCCAGCACGCTATCTCCACCAAAATGGCGCAGATCACCAGCATGCCAAACGAGAAGAGCTCTCTTTTAACCCCACCCTACAGGGTGGGGTACAGGCAGGCAGCCTGAGCCCTTAACAGCAGCAGCTGTGCACACTGCTGGTACACACTGCCTGGGCGTTTGAGTCTCCAGTCCAGACAGAGTTTTTCAAAGCAGCCCATAGGGCTCTGTAGAACACTGCCCCCACTGGTGGGAAAAGCAAAGTGCTTTTCCCCATTCAGGCAGCATGGGCTCTAAGCCCAATAGCCCAAATCGGTTTTGTACTTAAGGGACTCCTTAGAGCAGGCTCAGCAGGAGGCACTGGCCAACAACCCCTCAGCTCCTGCCTGCACATGTGTCCAGGGAGGCACAACAACAACAACACTGAGCACTCAGCTGATTGCTGAACTGGAGGACTCGGAGGAAGTCTGGAGCAGGTTGCTGACTCCCCCCCCTCCTCCCCCGCCTCCTTGGTGCCTTTGGGACTCAAGTGAGGGTTTATTTTTGTTTTTGTTTTTTTTCTTTCTTTTTAAAAGCATGAAGAGTGTGCGGAGGGGGATAAGGTCAGGAGGGGCAATGCCCCGGGTGCCCTGCACTGCGCACCGCCCCTGCCTTTTAGGGCTTTATAGGTCAAAACCAGCACCTTGAACTGTGCCCAGGAAGCTATTGGCAGCCAGCACAGACTCTGGAGCACCAGTGTAATGTGCTCCCAATGGGCCACTGCATTCTGCACCAACTGCAGCGTCTGAACAGCTAGGCACTGGGTAAGCACTGAGACTAGGTCAGATGAAAAAGAGAGAGAGAGAATTGAGTGTCATTGGCATACTGATGACACTTCACTCCAAATCTCCATGCAACCTCAACAGGCAATGCAGAATCAGCTAGGACTATCCCATACACAAAGAAAATTCCTGCTCAGGGCAGGGCTCAAACGTCCAACAGAACTTCCACCCAAGATGTTCCGGTACCAGGGTCACCCATGAATTCTTTACAGCGCCTTCCCCTAAACAAAAAGAGTAAGTGGGAGTTGGAAAGGCATCATGACATCTTCACTCATTTGAAGATAACTAGAGTTGGGAAACTCAAAGAAACAACCTCCCATTCCATGGCCAACCAGACCAGTGATAAGTTCCCTTCAGGCCTGCAAGAACCACAATAATATCGAGGAGGGCGCCCCTGGCCGACCGCAGGGGCCAATCCAAGTCCTGGAGGGTGAGGCGGTCCTGCAGGTAGGTGGGGCACAGGCCGTTTAGGGCTTTAAAGGTCAACACCAACACCTTGAATTGGGCCCGGAAGACTATCAGCAGTCAGTGCAGAGAGCGAAGCACTGGTGTAATGTGCTCGCATCGGCCCGTCCCCGTTAGAAGATGAACCGCCGCGTTCTGCATCAGCTGCATCTCCGAACCAGCACCAAGGGTAGTCCCATGTAGAATGCATTACAGTAGTCCAGTCTTGAGGTAATAAAAGCATGGACAATCGTGGCCAGATCAGAGTCCGAGACATACGGCTGAAGCCGACGTACCAGATGTAAATGGTGAAATGCCCCCTTCTCCACAGCCACCACCTGGACATCCAGGCGGAGCTGCGGATCCAGGCGCACCAAACTCCGAACCTGAGATACCAGGGCAGAACAGACTCCATCAATGATAGGGGCCACCACTACCCCAACCTTCCCCACCTCCATCACCTCCGTCTTGTCGGGAATTTAATTTCAGGTGGTTCGCCCACATCCAATCCCCCACAGCCGCCAAACACTGGGTAAGCACTGAGACTGCCGGGTCTGAGTCAGATGAAAAGGAGATATATAGCTGGGTGTCATCAGCATATTGATGACACCGTATGCCAAACTCCCTAGCAACCTCCCCTATAGGCTGCATATACACTTTGAACAAGAGAGGGAACAAGATGGAACCCTGCAGGACCCCACACTTGAGACCCTCGGGATAAGATGAAAAATTGCCCAGAACCACACGCTGGGTTCTCCCAGCCAGGAAAGAGCGGAACCATTCAAGAACGGTCCCGCCAATCCCTGCCTGGTCCCGCAGCCAAGTCACCAACAACTCATGATCAACGGTATTAAACGCAGCCGAAAGATCCAACAGGATTTAACAACCCTGGCCCAACTCATGGGAGAGGTCATCGACCAAGGCCACAAGCGCAGTCTTCGTTCCATAACCTGGACGAAAGGTAGACTGCGAGGGATTGAGAAAATTAATCTGGTCCAGATGCCCCTGCAGTTACTGAGCCACCACCCGTTCCATAACCTTCCCTAAAAAGGGAAGGTTATCGGCCAGGACGCCAACATCCAGTGATGGCTTCTTGAGCAGGGGCCGCACCACAGCCTCCTTGAGACAGTCCGGCACCCTGCCCTCCCCAAGGGAGAGGTTGACAATCCCTGCCAGCAACAGCCCTGATGTCTCCCGGCTGGCCTTGACCAGCCAGGACGGGCATGGATATAATTCACAATAAGTGGCTCGAACATCCCAAGAGCATCCCTCGCATCCGAGGGCGACACATCCCGAAATTCATTCCAGAAAACAGGACAAGACGGGGCTCTACTGCCTCTGGCTCACCTACTGCTAAAAATGTTGCATCAAAACTGTGGTGTATTTGAGCAATCTTATCCGCAAAAAAGTCCACAAACAAATCACAGTGGGCTTTTGATGACTCTAACTCCAGGTGGAGGGAGGCCGGACTGACAAGCCCCCTCACCACCCAGAAAAGCTCCGCCAGGCGGGACTTAGCAAACATAATGAGGGCAGCAAAGAAAACTTTCTTTGCTGCCCGCACTGCCACAGCATAGGTACGTAAACAGACTCTGTGCCTCAATCTATCAACTTAAGCACGCGAGTGATACCACCGTTGCTCTAACCGCCGCCCTTCCCACTTCATCCGCCGCAGCTCCTCTGTATACCATGGGGACCTGTGTTGTTGGCAGTTTGGGAGCAGACGCGCGGTCAGTGGCTTTCACCAACATGGAATTCCACATGGTCATGAGGTCATCGAGTGAGAGCCCATCGAGGTCAGAGGAAACATCCCCTAGAGCGGTCTGGAACCTTCCTGGTTCTGTAAGCCTTCGGGGACAAACCATCCTAACTGGTTCTGCATCCTCCCAGGGGCCGACATGTGCCAGGATACCAGCCCGGATTTGATAATGATCCGTCCATGACAAGGGCACTGATGACACCTCCCCCACTAATGGATCCTCCGCCTCAAGGCCTGTGCAAAAATACCATGTCCAGGGTATGTCCTCCAACATGTGTGGGGTCCATTCTCTGAATGGAATGGATGGAGGGAGAGGAGCAGGTTTCGTTGTGAATGAGAACTAGCTTCTTCTGCTCAGAGAATCCAGCTTGGTCATTCAGGTGCCTTTTCTACTTGTTCTCCAGAACTTCCCTCATAATCTCTTTGACTATAATGAATTCATGGGTGGCCCTGCTACTGTAACATTTTGGGTGGAAGTTCTGAGTAACTGTCTGAAGTCTGAGCCCTGCCCTGAGGAATTTTCTATGTGTTTTGGGGGTTTGGGTGCAGAATAATCAACACATACAGTGCAATATATGCTGTTAATACATGCAAAGGCTAAATGCACCCTTTTTGTAGCAGCATTGCACTGAAAACTCTTGTTCAGTTGTTTGCCCAGTTCCTAAATGTACTACTCTGCGTTCAGCTGTATCAATTTATTGTAACCCATTCTGAGCCTTATGGAAATGGGTGGGATAAAAATGTAAATGAATAAATATCAATGTACATTTTCAGGCAGTGGTAGCTGCCTGAAACTTAAATGTACAGCCACTGTTCGTTATAAACAGGGGACTGCTGAAGCCCCGATTTTGAGGAAACCACTTGACTTACATTTCTGAAAATTTAACCATGGCTGTAAGTTGTGACGACCATCATATCCACAAAGTTTGAAAAAGATCTATTAGGAAAATAAAATGTTATAACTGCTTAAACGTTAATTGGTTGTGGTCAAAATGTACACCATCCTCACATATTTGAATCATCAATATCTCCTCCCCCTGAATGAGTTGAGCCCCCAAACTTTACAGGCTTCGAGAATGATATCAATAACAAGTGCTTCTGAAATATGATACTGATTGATGCAGCCAAAACTGAGTTATTAGTGATAGAAAAATCAGTTCTGCAGATTCGCGCATACGCACTTGAGCTCCTCTCTCCTATCAGAGAGCCGGGGCAGCGGCTGCATCCCGTCCCCCTGTGAGCACTGTGCTCTGCTGCTCCTGCTGCTGCCTGGCCTCCTGGCAACCCGCGCTGATCCCCGACCTGTCCCCCCCCCGGCCCGACAGGAGATCCCAACCTAGCCCCAGCCCCACGCCCTGGACCTGAACCCCCCCCTCAACCCTCG
This sequence comes from Sphenodon punctatus, assembly GCA_003113815.1. NCBI lineage: Eukaryota > Metazoa > Chordata > Lepidosauria > Sphenodontia > Sphenodontidae > Sphenodon > Sphenodon punctatus. The sequence goes on along the minus strand of QEPC01005433.1, from coordinate 496,370 downwards.
CTTATCATAATTCTACACGGAACAATTTTGTCAGAGTACATTAAGTCTGTTACTTACATGTATACCAATTGTATACAGTTCATACAATGAAGTAAAGAATGTGATTGTAGACATTATACAATTCGTTGTACACAATGAGTTCTGTAGAAACAGACTTAATGCACTCTGACAAAATTGTTCCTTGTCGAATTATGATAAATTACAGTTCCATAATTGTAAAATGTGCAAGATTAGTTATTGATAAAATGAATTAAAGTATGTATGGTAAGGAATTTAGTATATATATTACTTGTATGTTGATGAGGATAAAATATTAAATATTGCCTTAATTGTGAATTAATTTCTATGTTTTTTGCCGTTTATGTTTTGTTGCAATGTATGGAGTGGAAGGTTTTTTTAACTGTAATTGTACCGAATTTTTTTGTTTGTATTTTAAGAAAACTCTTGTGCATTTAAGTTTTTTTAAAAACTCTTTAAGTTGTTTGTTTTGGTTAATATTCCTGGGATGGGACCAGATTACCAAACTATTTATTCATATTGCTCTATATAACTGCCCTGTTGCCATCATTATTTTTCACTCCATAAGTCTTCGTGACATTTACAAACTATCAGTTTCCAGATCACTGATAAAAAAACATTAAAAAGTGTTGGGTTTAGAACCCACCCTAATCTCCCTCATTCGATGGTTCTTCTCCATTAACAGCTTCTTGTGAGATCTGCCAGTCAGACCCTTCTTAATCCATTTAATGTGTGATACTGTACACAGCTAACTTTTTAATCAGACTATTATGTGAGTCTAAGTCAAACATACAAAAAGCCTGGGGGCACAAAATTCTCATTGACTTCAATGGCAGAGAATTGTCCTGCTCATGTATTGTATCAGTAATGTTACATTAAGCTACCAAGTTTGTAGTCTCATCACAAAATGAAATCAGGTTGTTTGACAAGATCTATTTTCCATAAAACCAAGTTGTCCGGCATTAATTACATGTCTTTCCTTTAAATCCTTGTTGATTGAGTTTCCGTGTTAGCTGTGGGGTAGCGTGCATGGGGTGCTGGGATTGTCTGAAGGGTTTAGAGTGTGGTGTCGAACCTGTCATACTGAGGCAAAGGAGCTGAGTCAGCATGCTGTATTACTGTACGTTTGCGTTCCATTTCCCTGCTTATGCTATAAAACGAGAAAATGCTGATTGGGTTAAACTGTGGAGAGCAGCACGACGCTCCTTGAGTATCCAGACTTCCTTTATCCCTGAGGCTCCTGTGCACTCTGTGGGGGCAGAAGCCATATTTGCTGTTTCTGAATACCCCAGGTGTGATTCTGCAGGGAGCCAATGTATCTAAATGATGTGGATCTGGGCTACTGCAACATGATGCTTTTTACAGGTTAAAGGCCAGTCTAGCAAACAGACAGAATGCTACAGACCAGCTCCTGCCACTGGCTGCTAATAACAATGGAGATTATTAAATTGGGAGGTTGTAATAAACAGCATGTTAGGTAGATCTTTCCTCCCAAACAAGTGGCCAATTAAAACTTCATGTGCCTCCCCCCCAGCTCTGGCACACAGTCTGTTTATGACACTTATTTTGTTCAGTTTTTGTCCTTTTTTTAGTCTCCCTGTTTTTCCCCTTTGAAGTACATTAGTTACTATGGAAACAGTGTCGTCACTGGTACCTTCTAGGTGGGGTTTGGAGACGACCACAAGTGCAGGATAAAGTCCTTTTATATAATGGGCTGCAATGGATACCACGGCTTGTGAAATGTGGGAATGTGGGTGGTGGGGATGGGACCTGCCTATGTAGGTGTGTGTGTGGGTGAGATGTGTGTTCGTACACGTGCTCACCCACGCATGCACACAGAGGATCCCATTATGTTTTTAGTCTGGGATTTTCAAATGGGATTAAAGGTGTTCATCTCCTATTGAATTTCAGAGGGAGTTGAGTTGAGCACCTAGCTCTTGCAACATAAATGGTGCAGAGCAGTGACTCTCAAACTGGGGGGCCCAGGAGGTATTTTTTGCAGGAGGCATGAAGGACCACATCTGACAAACACTTAGCTCCACACTCTTACTGAGCTAGGAGGACTCTTCAAAAGAATGGGGTGGCGAGGGGGAAAGGAAGTTGGAGAACAAGGGGGAGAGGGAGGGGAAGCAGCAGGAAGAGAGAGATGAAGCAAGGTGTGTGGGTGGGACAGGGAGAGGATCCTAACTACCACTGACGAGCAGAAGGGGCTCTGTTTGTTCAAAAGAATTTGCAGAGGGATATTACCCCTGCAGTACCTCCAGAAAGTAATGTATCTGAAGCAGTGTGTGTGGCCACGTGGAAAGGTTGCACAGCTGGCTGTCCTCTTAGCTGGTCTGCATTGTGTGGAATGAATACAAGGCCCCTCTGGTCTGGTCATTTCCACCAGGAGTGTTCCCCTTGACCAAGAGGCTTCCTCTGACCCCAGAATCTGCACAAAGCTGCAACCACTATCAGATGCCTCTCTTCTGGATCAGGAACTCTATGTTAAAGCCTCTGTTTCTGAAGTGAAAAATCTAGGAGTGCCTTTACACAACGAAATTTGTGTGTTTGAGGATGCAAACACGTGTATCTGTTCTGTCTAAGCATTGTGATGAATTTCCGCCACACATTAGCCCCCCTTTTGCCCCTCATAAAACACCCAAGTGCAGCCCAGATCTTCTCCAACCATAACATGGGTGTTTTTTGGACTTGGGTGCCCCCTGTTGCATCTAAGCAGATGCGGTGTGTGTTTATGCAAAAAACACCCATGACTTCCTGTTTCCGGTCACAGAGACTAGCATTTTATGGAGGGGACACAATGTTACGCTCTGTCCTGTTGAACTCATCAGTTTTGATTCCTTGTGTTTTAAATCCCCACCGTCTCCCTGCTTAGGAGCAAAGGCTTTTCCTTTGCTGATGTACGTTTCTGGCAGAATAAGAAAACTTGCTCCTTTCTGTCCCTCTTGGAGAGGGGAAGCGAGCAAAGGGATTTCCTGGATCCATGTGAACGACACAGAACACATTGACAGAGACTAAGGAAATTATGGGGTGTGCACACACCAAATGCAGTTAAGTGTGCACACAAAATGAGGGGTACAAACGTTACAGAACGTGACATTTTTGTACCAGAGAAAAGGAAAAAAAAAAGAGAGACTTTGTTTGGATGAAATGCGCAGTCAGTCAGGAATTTTCTTTCCTGTTAACACCTACTTTCTGTGATGACGTTAATGTAACATGATATTGGCAAGTACGTCAGAAATGCATGCTGAGATATCATATGGGAAACTGACGGGACGGTGCGTATGCGTCCTTCCATGGGGGGGGGGGGCAGTATTAAACACCAATTGCCAATGCGTATAAGCAGTGTAACACCACAGACATTGGTTCAGAGGAGGGTTCAGAGAAGGGTGTTAACACCCATGAAACACACATTCAGACACCAAAATATGTTCTGTCTAAAGCCACCCAACAGCAACAAGAGGACACCAGATTGGTGTGGGTTGATTTGAGAGGTTATAGGGAGAAGAGGGGATTGGGGATACGAGAAGATAAGCACGGGTGAAAGTGGGGGTAGGGTCACTTGGGACCTTGAAGGTCCCTTGGACTTGATGTTGTAACAGCTTGGGAGCCGGTGAAGGGGCCCTGGGGGGGATGGGATGTGGCTATAGCAGGACAAAGGAAGAAGGTGTGGAGGCTGCAGTGCTGGATATGTAAGAAGAAGGGGACTTGTGAAGGCAGGTGGGTTAACTTAAATGGGAAAAGAGTGAGGCCACTGCATCAACCCAGCCAACTGTCCTTCTGTCCAGAGAGTGTTGTTGACCTCCTTCCAGTTCCATTGTGTAGCTTCAGCCATCCTAATCCAAAAGCTTCCCCTTCCCCTGGGCAAGGCAGGACAAGAAGTGTTTGGATTCACTGTCAACAGGGAGCTGGATATGGTAGCAGCTCTGACGTTGGATCTTTTGAGTCCCAGTGTGGTATCTTACCACAGAGAGCTCTGAATGTGCTGGGAAGTGGTGGCTAGCTGGGCTAAAGCTATTCTAGTTCTGTGATTCATCTGAAGGGGGGTGCCTGTTGAGTCTATTGCATAGGTTCATGCTAGGACCCTACCTGTGTTGGGGCTTCCTGGTGGAGCTTGGCTGCCCTTCCCGGCCCAGTCCTTTAGCACTTAACTGATAACAGCATTGTGCAAATTTCAACCTGTTAGCTCCACAGAACATAATTGGTGAGAGGGAGAGAGTCCTGTTGGATCCAGGGAGATGGCTCAGGAAAATGGCTTAATAGCCAGTAAATCATAAATGTCAAGCCTATAGTTCCCAAACTCTGAGACCTCATTTTTGAGACTTAAATATAATCCTGTGACTCCAGACATCAACAAAGTATATCAAATACCAGCTGGGACTGTGACCTCACTTGGGGTCATGACCCACAGTTTGGGAGCCTCTCCTGTAAGCTGTGAATAGGATGCATCCACCAGAATTGCTGATGACAGGATGCCTCTGTATTTTTCTTCTTTCCCTCTCTCCTTTACCCCTCCATCTTTCGTCTGTCTCCATTGAGCTTGTCTGTCCTCCCTCTGGGCACTTGCTCTCCTCTCACGTATTTCCTGTACACTTGCTTCGCTTTTATCCAGGTCATTTTCCTCTTCCCCTCCCCGCTCCACCAAATATTTCCCTTGGAATTCAGCTCTGCTCCCACTTGCCTTTTGAGAATATGATGTCATTTTATTTATTGTTTGACGTAAAACATGTCATTAACAAATAGTAGGAGAAACTGTTTGTCAAGAAATAAAAATCTTCAAGAGAATAATATCCCAGTGGCCATTTCTGAAATAGGCCTTTTCGGGGCTTGTCCCCTAAAGGACACAGAGATAATGTGTTTGTTTTATTTTATTTCACTAGATTTCTTGGCCGCCCCATCCTGCTACAGCAGCTCGGGGCGGCTCACAACATGTTAAAACATATACAAATATAATAATAATTTTAAAATAATATAAATACAGCAAATAACATAAAACCAAGATAAAATATACCCCAGGCAGAGCTAAAAAATCCCCCTCCCCATCCAAGCCCCCAGCCATCACCCGTTTCCCTCATCAAAATTCTGGTGGAACAGCCAGGTCTTACACTGTCTTCGGAAAGAGGGAAGGCGGGGCGCCCCCGGCCGACCGCAGGGGACGTTCTAGAACCTGGGAGGTGAGGCAGTGCTGCAGATAAGCAGAGCCCAGGCTGTTTAGGGCTTTATAGGTCACAACCAACACCTTGAATCAGGCCCAACAGACTGCAGACAGCCAGTACAATGAATGCAGCACTGGTGTAATGTGCTTACAGTGACCCGTCCCCATAAGGAGATAGGCTACCACGTTCTGTCTCTGAACGATCACCAAGGGTAGCCCCACGTACAGCACGTTGCAATAGTCTAGTCTTGAGGTGATGAAAGCATGGATGATGGTGGCCAGATCAGCATATGGCCATTTGGCCCCAGCCGTCATACCAGATGTAACTGGCGAAATGCTCCCTTCGCCACAGCTGCCACCTGGACATCCAGGCAGAGTCGTGAGTCAAGGAGCACCCGCAGACTACAGACTTGGGGGACCAATGGAGGGCAGACCCCATCAATGATGGGTGTGACCACTCCCTTGGCTCATCCCACCAGCTTCACCTCCGTCTTGTCAGGATTCAGTTTCAGACATGACAGAGGCTTGGTTGGCCATTGTTCAGCACCTTGTGTGGTCATTGACACCAGTGGGAAATGGGTGTAAAACACCAACCTTTCTGATTCAATCAAGTCCTGCACTTCCTTGGCATCAGGTGCAAGCTCAGTGATAAATCAGGCCCTCGGAAGTGAGACATCCTCAAATGTGAATTTCAGCACAGAGTGTAAGCACTAGTCATTGTATTTTTGGCAGAATACACATCCTGTTTATAAGCATCAGGTCTGTATTTGCCATTCTCACTAGACATTTTCTACTTAACTGTGCTGAAAGAAAGAGCCTTGGAGAGGTTGTAATTATTACAAATAAAATGTTCCTGCTCTTTAATTAGCCTCATTTTAGGGAGCAATAGTACCGTCTGTGAAACCCAGAAAAACAAGCAGGGCTTCAAGTATCCAGAACATCTTCCCTCTTGCAGGAGTAGCTACTGTCCTATAAGAGGAGTCAGGTGTCCATCTTTCTTTCTGGGGCATCTGCTTCTCTCTGCCCCAAATTAAACTTCTATCTGAGGGTGTCAAGAAGGTACTGTGGTCCTAGATTATATTTAGATGTTGGTGCACTGCGGGTAGAAGAACGGTACCCTAGGAACTCAGCCTGCCTGGATCTTCAGCGCCTAAGTTCAAATTCCTACTGCTTGAGCTACAGGAGCAACTCTGTCTGTTTTTAATTCAGCTACTAGAAGAGATTGTCACACACATGCCTAGTGAGTTACACAGTTTGTTTGAAGGTTGTAACAGTTTTGACTGAGTAGCTAAGCTTTTTACTGTGTTAGTCTTTGGCTTTATTTTTCTGTTAGCAATAGGACGGAGCATGGATTTGATCAAGAATAAGAGGGGGGCGATGTATGTGATAGAACAAGTGGGGGGGAACCTCAGGCCTGGGACCAAATGTGGCCCATGTCTAGTTTTTATGTGGCCCCTTTTCAGTTCCTGGATCTGGCCTCTGGATCTACCCCCAAGCACTGAAAGACTGAGCGTAAGGTAAGGGGCCAGAGATGATGACACATACTGCACACAAGGAGAGGGGACAAATCCAAGGCATAGATCCATAGTCTGGAACCTCTTTTTGCTGAGCCCTTCCCGCCCCCGACTTCTATGCTGCTTTCAGAACTGTACTCGTTTTCAAAGTGGCCCCTGGGAGGGAAAAGGTTCTTCACCTCTGGAATAGAAATACTTGGTGAACATGAGATTCAAAGTCATTAACTTACCTTTCCCATCTCAGGAATAATTTCCCAAAGCTATAAGAGCTATAGCTATATATATCTATATTGGCTAGGGAAGAAACCCAGCAAGGGTCTGTATCTCTGTCTTTCCTTCTCTTCCTTTCCTCTTACCCCACTACCCAGGATGGCTAGCTTCTCCCCCACTTCCCCCGCCATAACATGATGTGCATGCAATATGAGATCCAGCTCCATCAGTCTCTTCGTAGTATAATTGCACATGCTCCAGCACTCCTCACACCATGACTCCACAGACAAGAGTCTAGCTCGAACACCCAAAATAGCACAGTTCCATTTGCAATACTTCCAGCACCCCACACACTGTTCTCTTGTCTGCTTTCTCATTTCCATACGTACCTCTCCTTGCCTACTCTTTTTTTCCGTTACACATCTCAAGGTGTTGGAGAATGAGGGTTACAGGGTAGGAGATCCTTAGCCCAGATGGTGGGAGGATTAATAGCTGAAGGCTGTGGGGTGAACCATCAGTGGCCTAACATGTCCTTTGTGTTCCTTTGCAGTTCGTCTCCATGACAGCATATCTGAGGAAGGCTTCCATTATCTCGTCTTTGATCTGTAAGTAGGAACCACGTTTTGCTGGAGTCATTGGATTCTCTGGCATGCTGCTCCCTAATAGTTAATTAAAACACCCTCTCCCTCACTGCTGAGATGCCCCAGCAATCACTGAAGGATCTTTCTATTGTAATGGTAAATTTAAAGCCTATCTTTAAAATGCATGTCCATTCCACATTGCTCCAGAATCTAGTTTCATTCTGGCTGTGGTATAGCAACTATTGAGCAAATGTTAGGAGGAGGAGTGTTGACGGAATTTAGATGAAGTGGTCTAAAGGGAGAAAGATTCATCTTCTCTCTCTGCTGCTCTTCCTTCACTCTTGAGTTGGAAGGAGAAGAATTCTCTGTGTCCTTCACACAGAGCACTCTTCCTTCTGCAGGGAACTGGTGATACCTACCTGCAGGGTCTGTTTGCCCCTCAGTCCAGGGACTGTCTGACTGAGTGAAGAGTGCCGCTAGGCCTGGCACACTCTGTGCTGTGCTGGAGGGAGCCAGGGCTAGCAGAGCCTCAAAAAGGGAAATTCTTTATTGCAGCAGCACCCACAGAACGCTGTCAGGATCACATGCAGAGACATGGGCTCTGGCCCACGGAACTTGCAGTCTAACTGTTTTGAAATATTCAAAATATGTTAAAAGGATTCTGAATAGGAACAAGAAACTGCAGTTAAGCATTGTTTAGGGGTTGTGGAGAATTAGTACAGTAACTTATCCATAAAAAGGTGGGCTCATGGGGAGGGGATAGAAAAGCCTTCCCCTTTTACTTTATTATTATTATTATTATTATTATTATTATTTTATTTATGAAGTGCCAGTAGTGTACCTGACAGTGAACAATTGTTTCCTTCCAGTGCTTTTGTTTTCACCAGGGAGGTGCTTCTATAGGTCTCCCCTGTAGCCCTTGCACACCGTGATTGTGATGGGGTCTTTCCACTGTCCCCACCCTTCCTGACCATGTGACTCAGTCTCCCCACTTAGTGCGTCCACTGGCTACAACTCTCTCCAGAGCTGTCCCAGTCGGTAAAGGAGTAACTATCCTGCCACCCGTGTCCCAGGAGGTTTCCAGTCTCAGAAATCGTATCAAGGTTCCCCTAAGTAGCTAACCTGGGATATCGCCTCAACTGTGTTATCCAATGTCAGTATCGCACAAGAGCACACCAAAGCCTGTTTAAAAGAATTTGTATTTATAAATTTAGATTGGTTGGTCACAAGACGAGATTGATTCAAGAGTACAAGTCTAATAAAAGGATTAAAAAAATAACCGAATGCTGAATTCACTGGAAAATTCCCTGACTAACATCTCCCCCTACTCACAAGCCCATGTTACACAGCTAGACGTCTGTAAGCTGGGCCCTTTTCTTCTTGATCTCTTTCAGTGCTTCTCCATCCATGTCTCAGCGAAATGCTTCTCTTTAGTTTCTCTTTTTCCCCTTAAATACTTTCTCAGTGGCTCCCAGAAGATTCTCCCCTTTTCTGTTTCTGGGCCATTCGCTCAGTTTCCAGAAGCTACTGGTAACTCCCGGTACTCTCCGTTAACACTTCATCTACATTATAATTGCCTTGCCTTCCTGTCCCAACTTCTGAATAACTTATTTTGGAGCTCACATTCTATATTCTAGTTTCCAACCTTATCTTTTCTTTATATTATTATTATTATTATTTTATATTGATTTATTAAGTATTTATATAGCACAAGCAGTGTACGTGGTGCTTTACAATTGTTATGTCCCCATATACAATTTCCCCCCTCAGTGGACTCAGTGTTTCTAGACAACTCTAACAACACTGAATTTGACATGTTTTACATAATGGTTTCAGGGAGTACAAAATGCCCAGTGCACCCCCATGAACATTGTCTGCCCTTTGCTGAATGTGCAGTTTCTTACAAGTCTTGACTCAGCTGAGGTTTAGAGTAAATGGTCAAAAGATTACAGTTCAATGGTTAGTTTTTAGTTAGCTGTAGAATTCTTGGCACTCAGGAAGCATCTCTTGTTATATCAAATACTCCCATAGCATTAGTGTGGGAAGCTTATGTACTGATGGTATATAAGGATTTGCTTATTGATGCCTAGGATGAATGAAATAAATTTATGGTGTTTCTCCTGGAAAAGGCCTTGGACTGGCCCTGCTAATCAGGCCAGGGTTTCCCTGTGGGGACTGGTGCTGTGGCCTGCCCTCGAATTGTGGTCTAACCTGGGTCTCCTGGTACTGATGCTTAGGCAGGATATTAGCAGGAGTCCTGAAAAAGGTTTGGTTTTTAAAAGTCCGGAGATGCCTTGGTCTTGAGACATAAAAGGGTTTTCTAGGAATGAACAAGAAACAAAATTTTCTTCTTGCGAGAAAACTCTGATTTTGAGAACCAGAGCCAAGATCTTGGTCCTGGTGCGAGTTCTTGGAGGTGAGGAAATAAAATAATCATTTAAAAATGATTTAGTGTTTGTAAGCCACCCCGAGCTGCCTGTGGCAGGAGGGGTGGGGTAGAAAGTGTTTTAAAATAAATAAAATAAAATAATCATTGCACATGTGCAAAATTGCCACTGCCCTTAACCAAAATGGCGTTGATGCTACTGCTGCCATTTTGGTTAAGGGCAGTAGACTGCGCATGTGCCGAAGGTCACCAGCTTGTTTTGCGCATGTGCATATATGGCTGCTGCTCTTAACCAAAATGGCGGCGATGCTATTACCACCATTTTGGTTAAGTGTGACAGCCATTTGCGCATGCACAAAACAGTCTGGTGGCCATTTTGCGTATGCATAATTATTTTTTATTTTTTTGAGAACACGGCGAGACAGTCCCAGTTCTTGGTTCATTTGAGATGAGCCAATAGCCGGGATTCAACGAGATTTCTCGCTTTTGCAAGGTCTCGTTTCTTCAGCCTTAGTTTTGACTGTGATTATGTTGACTGTCCCACAAATCTGTTTTGATGCAAAGCCTCTCCCAACTTGCACCTTGACTTTGGGACCTGTTTTCCTTGGGTTGCTGAGCCGCAGCCACCTGGCCTGTCTACGTCAGGGGGAAAGACCTGTTTTTCACGCATGATAAAATCCTCATAGGCTAACATTTGTTAACTAATCAAAGTAAACTGTCCCTAGCTAGCTCACCTAGTAGCTGTCTCATTAGCTTATCGACACAGGGATTTTACCATGTAGTAGTTTATGCATATTAAAAACATACCATTCCCCTCTTGTAGATATGCCCATAGAGGGCACAGAAACTGTGATCTCTTTGTTAACTTCAGGGTTTGGGACAGGAAGGCGGCCAGTTGCCCTGCTCCTCTCTTTTTCTGACGGGTTGGCTGTGAGCTGTGCCCTGTCCCAGTCCCCTTTGCAATGGTGCAGAGCGTCTGGGTCCTTGTGGAGACAGTGTGTGCTCTGCTTGGCTGCCTCTCACTTCCAGATATAGAAGCTAGTGATCTCATCTCTCCGCCTCCTCTGACAGCTCTAGTTAAGCACAAGGCTATATTTAGCTCTCCTCTGACTCAGTGCAGCTCCAGGTTCCCTTAGCAGGAGTCACATAGACCTTGGCATGTCCCTGGCCTGCAGCAGGATTGAGACCCAACTACACAGGTTTATCCTGGAGCCACAGGACAGGAGGAGGCACCTGGGGCTGGGCTGTGAGCACTCTCTGGTGTGGTGTGGATGAAACCATAGCAACAGTGTCAGAGGCCTGTGCCCGTTTGCTCTTTGTTCCACTCACCTCCAGTGGTTGTAGTGGGGTGAAGCCAGAGGGGAGCCAAGGAGTTGAGGGTGAACTCCCACATAACATAAAATGCGGTTTGTGTGTGTTAAAATACGATTTCCAATCCCCACTTTTGCCCTGATTATCATGTGTGCACGTGCGTGCGCGCACGCGCGCACACACACACGGTAATTGGTGTTTGGTAATAATTTGCATAATCTGGGGTTGGGACACTTGCCTGGAACCTATCCCATCATGCAAAGCGTAATTTGATCATCCCCCCCCATCCACACACTTCCTGTGTGTCATTTCCCCTCAACTTTTTTGTTGCCATTTTGATTTGCTTGATTTGATTTTCTATGATGCTTGGAGGAGTAAGAAAACTGGAATCCTGTACACATGTAACATAAAATTGGATGTTATATTCTCCCCACTTTGGAGGATTGAAAGTGGAAGCCAAACCTGGGAATAAATGGGGGACAAAAGTGGGGACAAAAAGTACGGCCATGCTCACAAGTAACCTCTAAATCCAGGTCAAGCATTTAAAATTGGATTATTAGAGCACAGGAGCACTCTAATTTTATGTTATGTGTGAGTTCACCCTCAGAGAGTCACTCTGCTTCTCTCTTTCTCCCCCTTGCTTCTACCCCTGCTAAAATCCTGTAGTTCTACTTAATAGTCTAGCAGCAAATCCCATATTGTAGTGCTCCCTTTTTCACTTGAAGCTTGACTCGAACTGAAGTAGCTCAGTTGCCTCTGGAGCCAGTCTGCATGTCCCCTACCTCCATATTGTAACCCTTGCTGGGAGAGGCAGACGCTCTCCCTGGGATTGTTGTTTTGTTTGCTTACCATTCCCCCACCCCCTTCAAGAGCCCTGGCTCTTTTGGCTCCTCCTGTCCTAAACTGGATGTGGAATGAATTTGAATTGACGTCCCTTAGGCCCTTTGGGTCTGACTGTCAAGAGGGTTGCACCTCAAATACCAGCTGAAAGCAGTGAGAGCGGCAGTATTTTGGCACATCTGGAAATCAGGCCTCTACCCTATTCTTTCACTTGAGGGAGCTTTCAGGAGGTAGGATTTGTGACCCCAATTTAAAATAACAATATAGAAATTAGAAGGGAAAAGAGAGAGAATTACCTTGGGATTTCTGGTTTGCAGACAAATTACTGCAGATATTTTTGGTGCGAGGAAAGGGGAATGGAAAAGGTGGATCTTGGAGAAGCAGTCGTAACAATTTTCTCTGCAAATCCATGAAGTCAATTTTTTTAAACTTTCATTGGGGACCAAAATGAGTTCCTCTACCAGCAATGAGGAGGGCTGCAAGCATGAGAGCAGCCACCATGTGGGTGGATGGAGAGGCAGCAAGATAAGAACTGCATTCTTGGTGTGTGAGGGGCAATGCACAGCTTGGGACCTGGTGCCCTTTGGGTTAAGGATGTGGTTGAAGAGATCCACGGGCAGAGGCTATTAGACAATGAGGAATTCCAAGAGGATTGCTTTGCCAGGCAAGAGTTCTTGTTTATCTGGCTCCATGCACTTGGCCAAGCCAGACCCTCCCTTCCCTTCTCCCTTTGGGCCTGGTATCTAGCATACTTATTTGTGGGCTGTGTCTATTTGTAAGCCCCTAGCCTGGTACATGGAGGATCCAGCAGCCAGTGAGCTGCAATATGGGCCGCAGGCTGCTTGAGCTCTGGTTGTGCTGCAGGGGTATTCCTTCTCAAGGGCTGGCCACTGCACTCACTCCTCCCCTTGCCAAGGGCGTCAGTCACCTCACGTGAAGTGTTGCACCTCAGCAGTCCTATTCATTTAGATTTTTATCCTGCCCTATTCCTTGAAGGCTCAGGGTGACTAACATGAAAAAAATACAACACGTAACAAAAGATAACAACCCCAAAACTGCATTAAAAACCATAAACCCCCCCCCCACCAAATCCTAACCCTACCCATTACATGCCTGGCCAAATAAATAGATAATTTGAAGGGAAATCAGGGCTATTTCTCACAACCAAGAAGTGTCACATGGAACTTAACACACATGGAACTTAACAGATTTGGACAACTATAGTGACCCCCTGTGGTGAACACTTCTATACTTCTATCTTCAGTGCTGCTGTCTCTGCCCAACATGCTTTGCTGTGGTTAACACTCCCTCACACCACACACGTGCCCATGCACAGTGTTCCCCTTGCAGCTACCCCCTTCCTGGCACTGATCCCTCCAGCTCCTCTCCCCCCCCCCCCCCCAGTACCCATTTTGTGTCCAACAGTCCTGTCATTGGTCCTCTGAGCCCAGATGCCTCTCTCCAGCCCAGTGATGCTGTAGCTTGCAGAAGACCCACCCGCTCCAGTCAGTGCTTTGCTCTGCAGCCAATTATTTCAGTTTAGCCATATGATCTAGCAATTTAATCAAGTGATGCCAAAGTATATAAGGGCAGACATCTCAGGTTTCTGTCAGGTTGTGTGTGTGTGTGTGTGGGGGGGGTTACCCAGGATGAGGTCAGACCCCATGTTGAGGGTTTGATCCCCAGTGACCATTATTCATCATTGCCCGCTACTGATCTGGTGACAGTCTGCTTATGCAGCACAATGCCTGCAATCTTCTTCCCTTTCTCCCAGGATCAGGCACACTTTATCCTCATGGACTTTCAATGAGAGGCCTTGCACAGTCCTTGGTAATCCGAGGAAGTATTTCTCATTCATTTCCCTGTTTTGAAATGTTGGAGTTGAAGGTGTCTCTTTGGGTGATTTCAGACGTTACGGGCAGGCGGTTCACCACAGTGAACCCCCGGGGGGGTGAACAGCACAACCGCGGCCCGGGGTGGAAAAACGACCCAAACAGACGTGACGGGACCGGGACCACGGCCGGGAACCGGGCCGAACCATCACGGACCGGGGCAGCACAACAGACGTGCAGCCGAACCCCCGCGGTGGTCAAAACTCCCAGAAGGCACCGGGCAGGGGCGGGACACAGACATGGCCGCAGATGGGCACGTGAAGCCAAGAGGCACACAAGGGAACACCCACACAAGGGAAACGGGAAGGGAGGGGGGAAGAGGGAGAACAGGCTGACAGGTGCCACACACAGCACACGCACACACACAGCGGACCCGCAGCGGGACACACTGCACGACCACACGCTCCGGCACACACACACATGGGAAAGGTCAGGAAGGGGGGGGCAGGGGCGCCCAGAGAACAGCACGGTGAACAACGGGAGGGACGAGGGGGGGGCACCGCCACGGGGCAAGGCACAGGCAGCAGCAACCCCCACCCCCA
>QEPC01005433.1:319589-476317 GCA_003113815.1 Sphenodon punctatus | reverse complement strand
CGGGGCACCCCTGCCCCCCTCCCGGTCTCCCGGGGTTGCCCCGCCCGCCCGCGGGGGCTCCTGTGCCCCCTGCTCCCCTCCCCTTGGTTCCCCTTATCCTTTTCCTGGGTGCCTCCTCCGGGCCCATTCCGGCTGCTGTCCCCGGGGCGTCGCAACCCGCCTGCTGCTGTGGGTGTTGTTCCTGGGCCGCCTCCCTGGTCGGGTGCACCCCTGTGCCCCCCTCCTCCTTCTGCGCCCCCTCCACCTCCATCGGTGCCCCTGCCTCCGCCTCCTGCACTGCCACCGTCACTTTCTCTGCCTCCGCTCTCTTCCGTCTCCCTCCTCGCTCCATCCCGCCTGGGGCTCGTTTTCTTTGGTTCCGCCCGGGGATTGGCGTCCAGACGTTACTTTTCCTTGGTTCCTGGTGGGGGTCCGTTTGACCACGCTTCCCAGGATATTCCCCCGGCTAGCCCAGGAAGCATGGTTGAAATTGACCCCATGTACGTATTGAGCGTGATGAACATCTGGCGCGCGCCGAACAGACGTTCACGGCCCTTTGGCCCCACCGCGGGGTTCAGCGTGATCTCGTAACGTCTGAAAATACCCTTTGTCAGGCTGGCTGCATTGCCCATCCTCTGTGCAGGGAATGTTTTGAGTGCCTCCCTTAGATTCTGTGCTATTTTGACCAGAATGGATGTCAGGCTAATTGGTTGTAATTGAAAGTGGGGAGGTGGTAAACAAATAAAATAAAATAATAATAATAATAATAATAATCCAGGCCTCCTGCCACCATTAAGCCACCAATGTTAGCATTTGGGGTTTAAATAATCTGGGCCTCCCTGCTGCCATGTCACCTGACCCGTATGTGAGTAAGTTATAGGGAACCAAACAGCTGGCTGTTGACAGTCACTGGCCTTCCTCTGTTTTTACATTTGACATTGGTTTGCAATTTTCAAAAGTGGCCTCTGATTTTGAGTCTCTATTTTATGGGTGTCCAACTCAACTTTTTCTACTACTTTTCAGAAGTACTAAGAAAACATACATGGGCTTAGGCCTAAAAGCTCTCATAATTAATAGCAATTTTGAAAACGGCATTCGTTCTTTACAGCTATTGTTGAACTTCTTCCCTGAGGATTAATTGTAGTCATCTCTGACAGTAGTTTCACAGTTATTTAAGGGTAAAGACTGTGGAACCATGAAGGCTGTTGGGCTGCCTGCCCCTTTGGCTTTGCAGCATCAGCTGGATTGAAGCAGCCCAGCTTTACTGTGAGGTCTCTGGGCAAGTTTTGAACAAGGAGGGAGGCTCTTGTGGCTCAAAAAGTGAACTCATGGCTTGGTCTCACAAAAATATATTTTGTGTTTCAGAGTCACAGGTGGGGAGCTCTTTGAAGACATTGTTGCCAGAGAGTACTACAGTGAAGCTGATGCAAGGTGAGTGGTAATTCCCTCTCCTCCTCTTTCCATCTGCCCTTCTCCTCTCCCCTCTCCTCCCCACCCCTACCCACCCCGCTTCTTTCTGTTCCTTGATCCCATGCAGCTATACCTGTGCAACATTAAACCATTCATGACCTGGATGGAGGGGTTGGACCCAGAGGTATCGCAAGGCAACAACGAAACCTTTAAGCCCTTGGCACCAGCGGTCACCATGATGTGTCTCATTGTTGCATCCTGTGCCAGGGCCCCTGTACAGCTCTTCATTTCAATAATTAGAGTCCCGGTCTCACACACAAGCTTGGCCACCACAATGGTTATGCACACCATTACACATGGTAATGGTAAGGGTGGCAGGCAGAAGAGATTGGATTTCAAATTTGGATGAAGTGTGTTCTACTTCTCAGGAGGGTTCTCGACTAGGTTCTAGACCAGTTCACCTGGAGTGTGGAGGTTGTCTGAGCATTAAAGAGAAGAAGGGTTCATTGAACAAAAAGAGCTAAGGACACAGAGGTTAATGCTTTCACCTTTCCGCTCTGGGGACCCGAGTACAAATAGAGATCAGGTGACTGGTGAACTATTGACCACTGATTAATTTATTATGAAGCCACTGCATAGTTTGGCATGACTATCAGTCATGCATTGGCTAGGCTGCTTTGGGGACCCAGATCTGGAAAAGCAGGGGACACTGCAAGACATAATTAAGGAGCATTGGAAGAATGGTAGTGCATGAAGGGCTGTAGGCCAGGAGGATTGAGCATTGACAAAGCTGTGGAACATAGGCTGGGAGGCCAGGGCTGAATAACCGAGGGTGTTGTAGGCAAGGATGGAGAGGCAACGGCAGAGCTGTGTGTTGTGGAGGCACCCGGCACTGGAAGAGAAGGGAGCAACAGGTCAGTATTGAGGGACATCAGCAGAGCTTTGATCTTAGTGGATGATCCAAGCCTGGAATTGCAGGGAAGCATCAGGTCAAGATGGAGGGGTATCAGCAGAGCTGTTGTGCAGGTCCAGGACTGGATAGCGAGGGGTTGCAGCAGGTAAGGACTGAGCGGAATTATTAGAGCTGTGTGAGAGAAATTTGTACTGTCTCTGATGATCATCGTATACGCTAAGCCAAATGTGCAGGCACAAATGGGATTCTGCCAAGGGAGAGCGGGGCATCTGACTTGGGACCCAGAGGCACAGCTGGGCTAGTCTCAGCTAAGGTCCTCTTTGCATGGCATGTTTTTCACAGATAGGAGAGGATGTGGTAGCCAGCACAGCTGTGCTTCCTTCCCTCCATACCCAGCCTACTTGCCGGGCCTGCGTAGCACTGAGCCTCAGAGAGAAGCCAATTGTGGGGCCTGAACCGGGAATGAAGGCTATAGGGGTACAACCTGGGCAAGAATGAAGAGAATTGTATAACCTAGACTATTCCCTGGATCAGGGTGTGAAGAGAAGGAGAAGCCCTTGCACTGATGAGTCAGGAGGGATGAAGAAGAGGCGGTCCTTACTCAAAGGGGTCATGGTGGAAGATGATTTTGTTTCAGTTGATGGGCAGGGGGGAGGGAGATCACTGCTGTGGGATAGAGCAGGCCCCTTTGCTGGAATGGGGAAATCCATGTCCCAACTGGGCATGTGTGCAGCTAATCTCCCAAATAGAAGAGCACCGAAGGGTCAGAGGAGACTGAGGTGACTGCGAATGCTTGATCAGAGTGGGGCTAGGTTCTTGTTCTCAAGCTGAAGCTGGCAGTAGGTAATTCCAATGATCTTCTCCTAGAAATTACTGCAGGGTGTGAGGGTTGAGGGGACGGGGGGAGTCTTTGGGTCTGCTTGTACTTTGGCTCCTCTGGTGATGTATCTGTTTCCAGTCCCATCTGGTTTTACTGTGCTCCCATTGCTGTTCCCCCTCCCACTTCGTGCTGGGCCTGTAGCATGTCGCTTTAGCTTCTCTTGCTTCTCACTGCTTGTTGTATTTACTTGTCTCTCCTGTACCTTGCTGCAGTGCAGATGATGGCCCTGGTGTGCTGCATGCAGTTTGGGGTAGGGCCCATCCAGAGAAATTGGATGCCTGTCATAGTTCTCTGCTCCCCAGGTTCCAGGGTGGTCCCAGAGACCCAGCTGATTTAGGATTCTTATTATTGATCTCACTGTCCATGCATGTTGGACACACAGCTCCGTCCGTCTGGCTTAGAAGGATTCTTGCATAGTTCCTTTATTGTAGTACCTGGGACCTGTTCTCCTTGTGAGACAGGGAACCAATCTGGCACTGCCATGAAAACACCGGTTCCTAATCCCCTTCTTACACAGCCTCATTTCCATCCCAAAGAAAACAGAATGTTTTCGTCCTGAATCTTCAAAGTACCCATCACCAAAACCCATCTGGAATCAGACACTTGGAACTCCCTGCCCTCAAAAATAGATGTGAAATAGCAGGGGGGAGGGAGGAAGAGGGAAAGTGGGGAGAGCAGGCCAGCACTGACATACAGCAGTAGCTAGGAGGAAGGACATCAGGGTCATGGTGTGTTGACCATGCTGTGAGAACAGCAGAAGAAAACGGGCAAGTTGGGGTTGAAAGTTTTCTATCAGCCAAACCATGAGAAGGAGGTTGCACTGCACCTGCCTATGACATGCCTTCTGCCACTAGTTCCTTGTTTAAATGAACACCACATTATACACATTTTAAAAGGACCCTCCCGTTTCTATGTTAACAGAAAATTCCTGTCCTTTGTCCTCCTCTCACCTCTTCTGTAGGTATATCTAGAGTGATCCATGAGGAGATGATCCCCTTCAATGTGTTTGCTTTGTGCCAAGGATATGGTAGAGCCCTGGTCAAGACAAGAGACTCGGGCCACATGCTTTCCTGAGTCCCCTTTATCACCAGCAATAATAGCTTACGTTTTCTTTTCCCTGGAGCTGTCAGCTCCAGACTCTTCCCAGCTGGGGAATCTGGCTATAAGTGAAGGTGAGGGAGTGCCTGGCAATGGGGGCTGGGCATGTTAATCAACAGAAACCCACAAGCCCCCCTAGTAGATATTCATTTCAAAGTATTCCTTATAGACAGAAAGGTGCTAGTAATAGGTGTGCCCAGCTCTGCCTCCTTTGTTGCAAGAGGCCTAGAGCCCAGGAGTTCTTGGCTCCTAGTACTCCTGCCCACCCACTAGACTAGACTGTCTCTGATCAGTCATTCTCTGCTCATTGTTCTGAGGTTAGAGTGCTTCAGGGAGGCCCCTACAGTATGGATTAGCAGATGAAGATTCATAATTCCCAGTGATGTTCGGGAGGAGTCTACCTTTACTGAGCTGGTTGGAGAAGAAAATTGCTCTTAAGATACAACCTGAGACAAGTGTGGTAGGAGAGGCACAACAAAAATGGCATTTCCACAGAGTCGGTTTCTACTCATCACCCCATTTTTTAGCTTTAAACACTCTGTGGGCCCTCTTTCTGGCACTGCAAACACTGCTTCACTGTGACCGCTTGATCTCAGGATGCTATCTCCCTCTCTGCAATGAGACTACTCTGAAATACTCACTCTCTAAGCACCTCCACAAGTAAATTCAAATGTCCTACTCTGGACGTCAAGTTGCTTTCAAAGGAGTATGAATTTATGCCTCTGACCTATGGCTGAGGGCCCCCAGATAGTAGCCCTAGTTCTGTCTCTCTAGCCTTCTAGCTTACAAGGACATATGAGGTCTGGCCCCTTGGAGACTTAGTCCTTGATCCAATCTGAGACTTCTGGAGCAACAACTAGGCCAGACTCTAGAGCATCTTCTGTTCCTTTCCTTTGATTCTCCACCACTCCCTCTCTGCGTCTTCCCTACATTGCTCCCCTAGGAGCTAAGGCTGTTGGGATGGGTAGGTCCTGGCCAATCCACAGCTCGGGAATTTCCTGACTATAGAGTATGGTTGAGGTGACAAAAGTAGCTTACTATCTTCTTGTAGTTCAGGGTATGTGGAGCATGATTAGCCCCTTACAGATCATCTCTGGAGAGGTGCATCATAAGTCTGGCCGCCCCTAAGATAGGCTCTCCAGGGAGTGTGTCTGGGGAAGAGACAGGCTAGGTGAGCTCCTCCGGTGCTTTAGGGAATGCTCTCTAAATGGAAGTGTTCCTCTCCACTTCTGAGACCAGTTGCTGAAGTGCCCTAGAGCTGGGAGCTAGTGGATGCAGTCCTGGCCTGGAGTGTCGGAGCCAGTGGGAAAGGTCCGTGTAGAACACCTGAGGTTGACTTCTGGATCAAGTGGATTGTGTGCGTCATAAGTCTTGCCACCCCTAGAGTATGGCAGTTACCCAGTTCTGCATAGAAGAACGTCGTGTCTCATAGTTCTAACCTACCTTTATTTCTGAAGTGGATGTTTGGAATCTAGAAACCATCCCTCCCAGATTCTAATGTAACGAAGGTAAGTTAGAACCATGGGAAACAATGTTCTTCTGTGCAGAAGGAAGGAATGAGGTCCCTGCCTTGAAAATCTTGCCTTTTCCCAACTGAACGGGATGGGATGTTCTTGGTCTAGTGGCCATTTGTCCATCTAAAACCATCTTTGGGTGGCATTATTGGCAGTGTCTCTGAATAAGAGACTTAGGACTGGAATAGTGGGGGCCTCTGGAGGCCAAAACTGAAGCCATATGCGAGGACCTAGGAGTGGAATAGAAGTGTGTTGTTAGAGCAAAGTCGAGGACACAGGTCTGGACTGAGCTACATCAGAAGAGCTCGATGATGCCAAAGTTTGGAGTTGGAATCAGTGGTTGCAGCAGGTTGGGTTGAGGCACATTGCCAGAGGGATAACGGGTTGGTATTTAGGGACATTAACACAGCTGCTGAAGGAACTCAGGGCAGTAATGGCAGAAGAAACTGCAGGTCAGAGCTGAGGGATGTTAGGAGAGTCATTGCTTGTGAGAGAAACTTGTACAGCACCAGCCCACACTATTTCAGACTGTAGCCAAAGGTGTTAGCCTCTCTTTTTCATATGCTCAACTCACCCTGCAGACTGCCTGAACCTTCCCTCTCCAGCCCTCAGTTGCTGTTAAAGGGAGCTTTTCCCATGCTTGCCTCTTGCCCTGTGGCTATTGATTAAAGCGGACTCTGTCCCTGATAGCCAGGACACTCTCTGCCCACTCTGTCCTTAGTAATGGGCTTCTTTGCTCATTTGCAAAATCTCTCTAACCCCAAGTGACCTGTAGGGGCTGTAGCCTCCCCTGACACGTTTTCCCCATTCTCAGACCCTGACTGCACACTGTTCCTGGTGCCGTTAACAGCCATCTGCACACATTGTGATAACCCCCTGTGGTCTCTGAGCTTTCACAACATTGTTTCTCTCCTTCTCTCGTTCCCCATCTCCACCCTGTCCCCCTGTCCCTCTCTGTCTGTTCATCTGTCCCTTTGGACCTTCTCCGCCCCCACTCCCCTTTTCCCTTTAACCCCTGGTATTTGTTTCCTGTCATGCATTATTTTGGTTATTGTCTCTCTCACTCCTTCTATAAACTTCCCTCTTCCTCTTCTGAAACCTGTCCTGCCTGTCTCCTTTGTATGATTTCTCCACCTCTCTCCCAATCCCTCTTTCCCTCCCCTCCCTGACCCACCTTCTCTCTCCCTTCCTTCCCGTTTTGTTTTGCAGTCACTGTATCCATCAGATATTAGAAAGCGTAACTTACATTCACCACTATGCCATTGTGCACAGGGACTTGAAGGTCAGTATACACCTTTCACCCTCTCAGAGTGTTGGGTTGGGAGTAATTGTGCTGCCAGGACAAACTGAACCTGGCCAGTCCTGACACTCGACCCTGTCAGCTTTTCTGGGGGTGGGCTGATATTCAGGGTTGGTTTCTTCCTAGTCTAAACTTGCATGATAAAGTCCTTCCTCTGCACAAAGCTCAAGCAAAGCCAGCCGGGGCAAGCAGGCAGGGAGCCCCGAAACCCTCCGCACAAGGCAGCACCCGGATGCAGATGTGCTGTCTCAACTCCAGCGCACTTGTGACCAGACATTGTTTTCTTCTTCAGAAAATAATTAAATCTAAACTGGACGGCTTGAATCTATTTGCATTTCATCATCTCATCTTCCCCTCCTTTGCCACTTTGCATCTCTTATCTTGTTTACCAGTATTCCCACCCACCCCAACTCCTCCCCACTTTCCCTGGCTTGTGAGTTCTTTCTCCTGAAACGGAGTATTTTCTGCACCACCTGGCCAGAGCTCACAAAGTGCAGGGAGGTTGGTGCACACGGTTACAGAGCCAGACAGGAAAGGGAGAGGAACATTCTTCCCTCTGGGCTCATGCTGGGGCATTCAGAAGGGTGTTATGATGGAACAATGCTTACCTCAGTCTATGGAAGGGATTGGATTCATTGACTGTAAGCTCCCCAAACCCAGTGTTGTCTCAAGTCCTGGATAACGTTGCTGTTGATTCCAGAGGAATCAGGAGCTAGTACTTCAGTACGTGCTGGTACAATGCATTCATTTTCAGCACTGAACATGTGGACCCACAGGGAATGGGGGGGGGAGAGGGTTTCATTTTCTTTATTTAGCCACAATTCTGCACCAAGTCTATTTTCTCACCCACCAAACCAGACCGACTGCTCAGACTGGCCTTTGCTTACATTGCTGTTCTGCTGGAGGCTTGTGTCATATCCAGAGTCAGACTGTCATGTGACAAGAGGACCTGGGGCTATAGGAAATTTTGCACTGGAGCTCCCTAGCCTAGATGAGCAGTTTGCTAACCATTGGAGAGATCTGTCCCTTCTTCCTGTGAGCTGGGGTTTGATATCGTCTTTGAGATCTCTCAGCCCCAATCACTCCGTCTTCACTTCTTTTGCCCTCATCACGGAAGCCTCTTTTTTCCTTTTGCTGTGGTTCGGAGCCTTTGTGTTAGTGACTTGCTCTGTGAGACAGGCTGGCAAGGCAGCAGCAGCAATGTTGCCCCAGAAAGTGCAGGAGCAGGTAGGGGTACATGTGGGGTGGGGGGAAGGAATCAAGGCATAGCCAGTGGGTGAGATGGGAGCTGATCAGGTTTAAGATTAAATTCTCTGACCTTGATAGTAATCGAGATTTAGGGCAAATTATGAACCTCTTTGCCCAACAGTGGTGTCCTGTGGATTTTTTGTAGGTGAAATCCCAGCATTCTTGTAGCACAAACCCTTCATTATGAGCAGAAACACCCCAGTGTGAAAATGGCTCGAGGCAGAAGCCCTTGCAGGCATCCCAAGGCCACCAAAATTTAGCAACAGCTCCTCCATGCCACAGACCGTTTAGCAGCACCAGGGAGATTTTGGATATTCTTGGCACCTGAGGTGATTACTCTGATCATCTGCCCCTCAAGCCAGTTCAGTAAACGGGGCTGCTGTTCACACCAGTCCTAGGGAATCCCCTCTGTGTCTCACCCTGGAATTTGGTGCTGTGATTCTGTGTTTCTCAGAGAAGCTTTTATTTCTTTTTCTCCTGTACAATGTGCTTGTCATCTCAGTTGAGACATTTTAAAATATCCCAGATAAAATTAACTAAAGCCACCCCTCTCTTGCCCATAAAACGTTCCCAGGCCTTGCACAGGGCCCTAAGGTCAAAAAACTCAGGCTAGATGGAAGCAAGGAGAACTGCATCTCAGCCCATCTAGTTGCTCCATAGAGCCCCACTGCCATGGCAAAAGGCACTCGGAGAGAGAGCTCTTGTCTACAATCAGCCAAGTTCCACTTCAGTCAAGATTTTGACAAGAGTAGTTTGCTGCCCCTTCTCTAGTGCATGTTGGTAACAATCTGCCCCACAATACCAAATTAAAGGCTTACACAGTCACAAACCAGAGAGTCCACCAGCATCATATGCTGCTGATCAAACAGCTTGGAAATTTATCCTATCTTAGTATCCCAACATGTAAGGAACAAAGCTGGCTACCACCATGGATATCAAACCTGTGGCTTTCAGTACCTAAAAGATGGGCATCTAACAGCTGCATTAAAGAAGACTTGCTTTAGGAAATTCCTTGTAATGAACCCAACAGGCTGTTCCCAAGAAACAGATGCCTGCTAACAGCCCCAGGCAATGCAGAGGGTAGCAGTATGACTCCTTTCCCCTAGAAAGAACAAGGTCATGCCTGAGGTCAGAGCTATTCCTTGTCTCTTTTACTTCACTTCCCTGTGGGAAAACAACCCATCTTCATTTGGAATCTCAACAGTGGACATTATGGGCTCCTTTTCACTGCAAGTACAGCTGTGTCATGCAACCCAGTTTCATTATGGTGTCTAGATGTGACTGTATTAACAGTGTATCTGTGTCCTGGCACTCCTATGCTTTAATATGACTTGCAAACATGCTTATGGGCTCATGCACATGCTCTAACCATCTTCTCATCAGGTGGCATAATGTTGTCATACGGGGCTGTAGGCAGGTCCTAACGTTCAAGAGGGAGCCAGTCTGGGGAAAGAGTGGGACAGGCTGGGGAAGAGGTGTTTTCCATCTTCCTCCATTAAAGAAATCCCTTGGGGCAGAGGTCTACAGATGGAGCTCCAGTGATGGTGTCCTTCCTATAGTCCCCTAGGAGGGACAAGGAGTGTGAGTTCAGACTCTGAGCAGTTTTTGTTGACAATGTTCAATAAACAAAACGGATTGTGTGCTTGCTGCTGCCAGATGTGCAGAGATTCCTCTTCTCTGATTGCATTGAGTTACTGTACAAATGGGCAAGCCTCCCACCCCAGGGCAGGCAAAGAACTGAAAGCATAGGAGAGGGATATGTATTCAGGCCATCTTAGTGCATGCAGAAGAAGCAGCCAAGCGATCATGCTCATTGGCTCTTGCAGTCTCTGCTGTTTTCTTGCCTTCTGAACTAACCCAATTACCAGTTCAGTGACCTGAATTTTAACAGAAGAAAATCCTGTGTCCTGCGGCCTCTGCCATGTCCCAAACCCTTCAGAGGGAATAAACAGGCTTTAAATATACCAAGCAGGAAAGAGACCCCAGCTCGCTTTGTAGTCGGCTTCTCTGCAAAGTTTGTGGGCACAAGATTATGCAAATCTCCAGCACATGTGGCCTGGCACCTCCCTTCCCAAGATGCTGGGGCCTGTGCCTCCCCTATCATGAGCCCAGTGCCTGGGGCCCTGCACCTTCCCTGCTAGGACACCAAGCTCCTACAAAATCGTAACAACCGTCCTCCCCTCAAGTGCCTGGAGCCCTGCACGTGCCCTCCTTAGAGTCCATCTCTTCTGCGATCTGGCACCTTCACTAGCACCAATTTCACTTTCAAAAAATAAAAATAAAGTGAAAAAGCATAGACCAATAGCATGAGCATGTCAAAATAGCCAATCATGCTGCAGCACACAAGTCATCATAGCAACCAAGACAACAGCTTGGCAACAGGAGCAGCTGCACCAGGATACCTTAAAAATACTAATGAGAAGGGACGGAGCCCTTGGTCGTGCTGATGCCTGTTAGCTTTATCCAGAGCAACTGGCTTCATCCAGCTGCTGTTAAATGGCAACCAGGAGTGAGCCAAGTCACTGGGTCTGCAGCCTTCTCTCCAGTCAATGCGCAAAGGGGAATCTAGGCAGTGTCTTCAACAAGGGAAAGAAAAATGAGGAAGAAAGGCTCCACAGAGATATCAAACAGTTGAGACCATGCCCCCATCCCACCCTCACTGAAGTCGGTTTGACACCTTATAATTAGTTTAAAACTGTCCCTGTGCAAGGGAGCGTGAAACTCTCTGTGCAGTGATTGCCGGCACAACATGAATGGGAAAGGTTTTTCCATATACAGAACTGAGGAAATTCTGAACAAAGGTCACAACCGTAACCATGGCTTGGCTGAGTCCAGAGCCTTGAATTCGTTGACACTTGTATGTTGAACCTTGGAAGTGACAGTGAATTAATAGCACATTTTACATATTACTTTGTTGTTGCTTGGAATATTTTTTATTTGCATGTTAAGCCAGTAGCAAAGCTACTAAATCAGTTCAATCGTGACACATCTGAAGCTGGATACAGGAGGGAAAGCTAGCTGTGCACTCATGTGGAGAGGAAATGGGTGCAAGACTCAAACACCCGGGGAGAGAGATTCGCACATATGAAGAGGGGTTGAATTGGGGCTTTTCTTGAAACATCCAAAGATTGAAACAAGGTCTTTGAGGCAGAGACTCAGCTACCTCTCTACATGCTGGAATCCATGAGGAGGAAGAGATTCTCGGAAGGTGTAGGCTTGCTCTTGCTTTACCTACTTTATTCCTCAAGCAATGTTTGCCTTTCTGTTTCTCATGTCCTCTCAGGCAAACAGATGGGATTTGCACTATGTTCTGAAGGTCAACTGGCTGCGGCTCAGCAAATTCCAGTCAGGGGCCCGTTTCTGAGATCGCCTAGCACCCAGATGTCCGCATGTAGGGACTGTTACTTAAAAAGAATCAGCAGTGCATAGCAGGAGAGAGTTTTCCCAGAGAGCGGGAATCCAGAGCATCTCAAGATCACCTTGAATTAGAACAGGAAGAGACGTGGGGAGTAGGAGCCCTGGGACAGTATGGGCTGCTTATAAACATGCCAGCAAAGCGTACAAGGCTCCCCACTCTGCCCTTTGCTGCAGCTGTGTTTTGAGCTATCCAGCTGCAAAGCAGCCTCCCAGGCATCTCCATAAAGCCAGAATCACATTTTATCACATTCAAGATGACTGCAAAGTGTCTGACAAGATTTTCTTCAAGATTCCCTTAAACTCCCTTATGGGCTGAGAAACAAGCACAAGGATTTCAACTCCATGGGGCAGTTTTACAAAGTTGCAAGTAACCTACGCCCAAGGGCTTAGGACAGAAAGCATCTCCTTCTAAGTCACTAGCCCCAGCATTGCTGTTCATGCCCTAGCAAGGCGATAACACTGCAAGGGCAATGCATGGGACACTGGGTTGAAGGAAGTTAGATTTGTCTGTGCTGTTAGGAAGGCTTAGATAGTGAGATCATCAGTCATTGGAGATAGTTGGTAAGATACTTATAGCATATAAGCCACAAACCATGCAGGGGAAAGGTGGGTCCTCTTCATGTGTTACTGGTGGTTTGACAGCTTCACGTAAAGGTGCAGGAGTGTGAGAAATGGCCTCAGGGTTACTCAGGAGTTTCTGCCTTCCGGGTAAAAATGATAAACTAGCGGATGGGATGCTGAATTAGGCTGGGCTCCACTATAGCCTTATTGTGTGATGTTTGGGCAGGTTGTTTAAGTTGTCCTGCATCTCTGTATCCTCAGCATGTAAATCCGACGACTCTCAGGCAATCCCCATTCTGAGGAGGGCCAAAAGGCACCTGGAGGGAAAGAGAGACAGTCAAAGAGTTTTGAGGTCCAAATATTTCTGTTTCAAGTTATCCTCCTGGTGGGAGTTTCTTGTGAGAAAAAAATTACTTCATGGGGCAGAAATACAAATAAGCATAAACAATCGCCAGCCTTTGTGTAGGTCCTACCAAAATGTGCTATAGCTTGTGGTCCCTTGCTGACCTTCCAGTAGCAGTTCACAAGCCCCTGTTCCTAGAGCTGTGATGAGACCCCAGTTTTGAAGGGAGAAAAGATAAAAGGTGCTGACTAAAATACCGGCTAACGTTTCCCTCAGAGTGATTTGCATGACAGCATCTGGCCCACAACAGACAGCTCCTTTGGTGTGTAGCCCCCACCCTTTAGAAGCAGTGACAGGTCCCATAACCATGTGGTGCTCTTGGATGGCTGCCCAAAACAGCCCCAGGCCTTCGCTCTCCTCAGACATTTATCTTCCCCAGTGAATTCTGACTTGCTCACTTGTGACAATAAATGTCAGAGCAGCCCTCAGTCAGGTCCTATATGGCAACCCTTTCCTATTCAATAGCACGTCTACTTTCTCTGCTCTGCTGCTTTTACAGTGCAGAGAGGCCACGCAGAGTTTGGGAACAGCCGTTGTTTGGTTGAAATGGTTACAGTTGGAGCTGGGGAGGTGGATTAGACTGCCTGCCTCTCTTTGTGCATTGGGGTATTTGGAAAGATGCCACTCCTTCTGCCTTGGTGGGACAGCCCCCCACCCCACCCCCAAGGAGGAGAATGGAGCTCAGCTGCTCTGACTGGTGCCACCCAATCTGAGAAATGGGAATGTTCGGTCCATGGGGGAGAAGAGGGTAGGGTTTTGACAGGCTGTCGATGTCGGTGCTTTCTTATGGACCAGTAGCACCTGAGCCTGTCAGGCCGGGCAGTGTGGGAGAAGGCTAATGACAACAGCAGCTGGGTCAAGGTCACCGCGACACCTGTCATCTTCTCTTTCTGTAAAGCTGGCAGTACTGGGTATGGTTTGGGTGGGTCTCCTCCCTCCCTGTGGGAATGGGACAGATGGCAGCAGTGCAGAAGGCTTTAAGCGGTGTTTAGCTTAGAATTGGCCTTGTTCCCTGGATGCTGTCCCAGGACAGAACCAAGGGATGTCATGGGGGAGGGTAATGGCAAACCCCCCTGTGCCACTGCCTAATCCGAATATTCTTTTGCCTTCATTTAGTGCCGTGTCCCAGCCTCTGGTGCCTTACACCATTTCCTTTCTATTTTGCCTCTTGACGCTGAGGGCCCAGTCAGTCTGAGCCCTGGCATCTCTCCTCTGCTGAGACAGGGGAGAGAGAGGCAGCTCTCCTTTCTTCAATCCTATCCTCTCATTCCTGGTTTTTCCCTTTAAAATCGGTGTCTGTAACTTTGCAGTTAAAACCTGAGTTTGAGAGGGAGTCCGACTCCTTTATTTTCCATTCTCCTTTTCCTCCTCCTTTTCGTTGTCCTCCTCCTCCTCTTCCCTTTTCCCATTCCCCCCATTTCCCCCTCCCACCAGCCTCTGTGGTTGTTACCACTCACCGTGAACTAACACGCCCCCTGGTGTTTGCATGCAGTCATTGCATCCAGCAGATCCTGGAGGCTGTTCTCCATTGCCACCAAATGGGGGTCGTCCACACAGACCTCAAGGTGAGTTTTCTACCCCACTGCTCTGTCCGTCTGTCCGTCCGTCTTGTACCTTTGCATGTTTTAATGAGAACTGGATCGATTCTGAGTTGTTTAGACCAAATTTCCAGGAAATGCTGCTGCTGGGCCCTGTGGGGGGAAAAATGACCAGGGTAAGGCAGCAAGATTTAACCTGAGTACGGATTGGGTCATTCCAGTGACAGCCCAATCAGAAATCAGCTTATTGATACCAGCACAGCTCATTGTGTTCCTGCTACGATGCTGCCTCCGGCTTGGCTAGTCTCTGGGGATCCTCGTACTGATGCGCCTGATGGACCCTCTCATCCAGCAATGGGGAGAGTGCTCGCCTTTGAGTCCCCTTTGATGGCAGTGGGGCTGAGGACAGTCACACTTGATGCAGTTGATTCAATTGTACAGTTGCAAACACAGACATGGTGTCTAACACGGTTTCAGAGAACCAGTCTTTCTGCTAATGACTGGCAGGGATTTTTTTGGTTGGTATTTGTCGCCACACAATGGTGAAATCACAAACTGCGCCTTTAAAGCCATCAGCAAAGTAGAACTACTGAGGAAGGAATGCTCTTGGGAGAGAGATCCAAACCACTGTGCAATGATACAAAGGGCAAAAAGGGAGCAAGCCCTTTAACAGAGGACTTTGCTTGCTTTGAGACAGACCCTTTCTGCAGCTGGAGAAAAGCAGGCCCGATCCTTTCAGTGTCAAGGCAGAGCATCTTGCCTGCGAGTGCACACGCAGGGAAAAATCCTTGCCAGCAATTCCTAGTTCCTTTAGTCTTCTGTCAGTGAACCCAAGCGTATGTCACCTGTTGGCAACTGGATGCCTGGATGGTTTGGGACTGCCCCTTGGCATCTGCTGGGTGCCCAGTCCCTGTAAGAAGGCAGTCTGCGTTTGCATGTTGCGTGATGTAGTTGCGCCCCACCCCACAGCATTGTTTGGCTAATCTGAGCTGATTTCTGGGGCAGCTGTCAGGTAACAGCTGGGGCAAGGAGGACTGGGACGGGAGGGAGGCGTGTTGACAAGGGCTGGGGTAACCAGGACTGTAATGCACACTATCAACAACTCATTCAGTTCCCCAAGTTGGCCCCCTATTACAGTTTCCCTTAGTCAACCCCCACCCCACCCCACCCTCCCTTTACATCTCCCAACATCTTCTCTCCTTCCATGGTGGGTATTTGTGGGCCAAACTCCTCCATGTGCCGTGACTCCTGTAGATGAAACTGAAGTAGTCTCTCTCCGGATGTTTGCATGCATTGTGTCTGGTTTTAAATGTGTGCAAATTCTTTGTTATCCGTGTCTTACTATAATGGTTCCTTGAATTTGTTTGCTGACTCCCTGTCTGGCCTCCTTATAACACTCCCTTTGCAGGCTTGGAATTTGGAGTGTTGTAAAGAGATCTTGTCCACTGAGTGTCATGGGCAGTTAAGGTTCAGCAATGTCCTTGTTTGTCAGAGTGGCCATGGTATAAAGGGGAATTGTACAATGAAGATTTTGTGTCTGTGTGTAAGATATTTGGAAACCGTCTTATGAAATGAATTGTGGGGTGTTTCTGCTGGGTGTTTAACAAAGATGTTGGGTTCCCCTCTCACTCCACCTCTGCTAGTATTACAAACATTTTCTTTATAGACTTTGGAGGGAGGAGATTTGATAAAAATGATATAGATTTTAAGGTGGGGGGGGGGGCTTGACAATGAACTTGTTTGACCACCTGTTTAGCACAGGCCATAGGTTTTCATCTGGTAATCCCTGCATTAAACGAATAGTCTCTGAATAAGAACATCCTTTTAGAAAGACACCTGAGTTCTGCAGGCCAATTACACAACTAGGAATGGTCTTGCTTGCAAAATTTCCAGATGAGCTGTCTGAGACCATCTAAACTCCAGTAGACAAGAGAACCACTCAGATGCCCCTAAAAATGTCCCCCAGAACCTTGGACAATGTTACATAACACAGATTGCTTTCCACTTGTGCCCAGTTTGCTGTCTGCATCCCATTGGAAAGAGGTTCTTTGAACTAGACTCTTGCACATGGAGTTGTATAGTAACAGGTTGATGGAACTAGATTCATGCCACGAACTTGTGGTATAAGGAAGTGTTGAATCTAGGTTGTCTTATGTGAAGACATTCTATAGCAAGAGGATTGATTCAAATAATGGAGTATAAGCATGTTTTCAATTTGTACCCTTTTTGGTTATTTTCCTAAAGAAAGGATGATTCTCAGTGGTTGATGTAAACATTAGCATATGTTGATTTGATCACTTACAGCTAAATTAGTAATTACTCTGCATTTGGTTTGTGTTTCTGATAGCCAGTTGAAGAGAGACTATAGCTTTATACACTGGAGCAATTTTAGATACACAAACACATACAAGGAAGGGTAACCCAGTAACTCTGTGTAATTCTTACCATTGTTACTTATTCTTTAAGCATAATCAGGGTTAATATGGCATTTCCTGTATGTGTGGCAGTGAAGTTCAGAGCTCACGTTTACATAGAGAATAGTGTGTTTTAGAAATCAAGTGTGAGACGTCTGTCAGTGTTTTCCAGCTGTTAATGCGTGTCAACAAATGCTGTTGAGAATGATTTTACCAACTGAATGATGTAGGCAATGATGTTAGTCAAGTAGTGTTGGATAGCAACCTAACTGGTCATGCTTATTGTTGCCAATGGGTGATGTAAGACTGCCTTTGACCAACTCACATTCAAATGACATTTTTTGTTAATTTCTCTGCTTGTTGAAAAGTTTTGAGGAAATTAATGCAAGAATGAATAATCAATCCATTGCATGAGATGCAGATGTTTATAGAGATGGCACAAATGTAGAGAGGGAAGGCATCTTACACAGACCTGATGAACAGGACATTGGAATAGACAGACTCATCCAGAGAGCGAAACCCCTCCCTGCCCTGTCCTCACCAAAGAGAACAATCTTTCCTCCCTTCAGACACAAACCCCTCAGACAGATACACTGGCATAGACACCTCCACTCCCAACCCCTGTCCAGTACAGAGCCCAGATATCACAATGGGAGCAGGCTATGTATGATGCCCCAGTGGGGGCAGAGTCCAGCCTGTAGGTGACCCCACAGAAATTAAATCTAACAAGTTTTGGTTGCTTGATATTTTGTGCAATTCATAAGTTATTATTTAACCTTTCCTGGCTTTGTAAGGCAAATCCATCATTGAGCTTGTAACTGCAAGACCAAAACTAGATTATACTCTGTGTAGGCTTTGGCATGCATAGGTCTGAACTTTATTTAGTTTTAAACAGAATTATTTTAAAAGGAAAAACATGTGACCATTTAAACTAACCAGATTAAAAAACTCATTTAAATTACTAGTCCTCTCTATCTACCTTCTACTGCCACAAGTGTGGGGTATGAACTGGCACGTGTGGAATCATGCTAGAAAGAGGTGGTTAGAGTTGACTCTTACACATGGGCTTGCTAAAACAGACCTCTCACACTGGGAGTAACGGACTATGAGGAGAATGGGCTTGTAGAGTGGTGCTTCACGAGGAGATGGGACTGAGCACTCACACAGGGAGCCTTGCTAGAATAGGTTTTTGGAACCAGTCTCTCCTGTTTGCTACTTGGGTTCTTATAGGTGGGACGGTTGTGCTGTGTCGGGTGTTGGAAGTTACTGCCCTCTCCACATGGGTTCGTGCTTTGTTGGATGCTGGAGCTGGGCTCTTGCCATATAGTCATATAGTAACAAGAGTTGGAACCTGGGCCTGGCACATGGCATTAGTGCTTGATCAAATGTTGGAATTGGCCCCTTACAAGTAAATGCAGCTGTGATGGAGCTGGGCTCTTGCATGTGGAATTGGGATGCCCCAGCATGATTGAGTTGTCTGCTTGTACTTAAAATGTGAATTCTTGCCCTTGAATGTGTGACACAGTAAGAGTCCTGTTGGACATTCTGTTGTAGTGTTGTTTTCCATTGGTGAACTGAGGCTGGTAGGCTATTGGAGTAGTGTCTCATGGGCTGTGTGATTTGTATAGCGTATGCATGGCAAGGCCATTGTGATTTGGATATAGCCCTTGGTGAAGCAGTGTGGCAAAGCCATTGCAGCGATGTGCCAAGAAATGGAGGGTGGTATTTGAGTAGATGTTGGATGAGCATCCTATGCTGCTTAAGCTGTTCTTTCCCATGGGCTCATGTGTAATGCTGCTAATGGAGCAGGCATCCCATGCATAGTGATATTATGTAAAAGGGTTTGGCTGTGTCGCAGCGCAGTGCGTTGGGGATGTGGGAGCTGGGGGCAGCCTGGGATTGCTAATAAGGCTCAAATAATGACTGTCTTTGGGGAATGGCAGCAGCCAGACCAAAGCATCCAACTTCTCCCCCTCTTGATGAACTAGCTCTGTTAGGATTTGTCTGTGAGACCCTTCATCTCTAGGATGATCATTCCAGCCTAGTCATCCCAGTCTGAAGACTGGCTGACTCAAAGGGGCTAGCAGGGGAGGGGAATCGGGGACCTTTAGGTTGTAGCTTCTAATCCCTTCCAAGTTGTTAGTGATGGAAAGTTGTTCTTTGCGTTGGTGGTTTTGTTATTCTTAGGTGGGAACCTGTGTTCATGGCATTTTCCCCAATGCTGCCAATGGGGAAAACACAGTAAACGTGGGTCCCTGCTCTTAGGTGAAAAGAGTTAATGTTTTCAGTCCTCCAGGTTATTGGAGGACATTTCAGTCCTCCAGGTTATTGGATTGACATTTTTGGCAGAAAGTCTGTGAGGTGGAGATCACAGGCCAGTTGAACCCCTCTGGCAGACTAGCATGGAGGTCATTGGATGGAAGTTCTGTGCTGTGTGAGGTGGTATCTGTCCTGAACACGTTCACATTCCAGCTGTCACAGCCTCTGAGCCATTCCTGGAGCTGGAGCTCCCTTCCCCTTTCTGTAACATTTCCAAAGTTCCCTAGGGGATATTTTTAACCAGTGATTTCTTTATCTCTGCTGAATCCAAGCAAAACCAGCTTGGAAGTCTCTGATGCCTCTCTAGCTATTGGGAGCACCAGGGAAGGAGTTGTGTAAGCTAAAGGTTATCTGTTTCAGCTGCTGGAGCAAGTGCTCCTTGGAGGAGAAGGGGTGGAATGGAGGGGAGCCCTTTCTGTGCATGCTCAGTGGATAGAACATTGTGTGCTGTATTGCTGTGAATTTACAAACTGCAAACTGGGAAGCCGTGGGAGTAGAATGATGCCACAACCCCCACAAGTTACAGCCAAAGGAGACAATGATTTCCTGGCTAGAATGGAACTTGTTTCATGGCACCTCAGCTTATCATGGTAGACCCTGGTGCATTGATGGGTTCAGGAACAGGTGCTTTGGAAGGGATGCCTGGCATTACTAAATCCCAGATTCCACCCCACAGCCTAAAAAAAAAAAAATAAGGGAGGAGAACCACACAGGCCAATCCATGCTCTCATAGAAGTACAATGCAACTTTAAAAGGAACATGGGACAAAACAGGGTCCCAACGTGTCCCTGCTCTAGTCTAGGGCAGAGTGCTGCTTTGGCTTGCAGGACCCAGAGGGCAATCTAGGGGGACATAGAAATGCTGTCCTGATTCTACCCAGCAGTCGGGCAACTAGAGACTTTCCTGGCTTGGAGTAAATAAAAAATCTCCTGCTGGATTTCCATTCCCAACTGGATTGGATTTGGGGCAAACTCCTTTGAAGCGAGAGGAGGTAACCGAGCTGGTTTTCTGTTCCCTGCAATAGACTTGGGGTGTCTGACTCTGGGGGTGCACACAGTTCCTTGGGTATATCAGGCACAAGAGCAGTAAGACATGCGCTTGTGCAGAATAGCCTGTCCTAGAAGGAAGCACTCGGATGTTGCTGAAGGTCAAAACAGATTGACCGTCATTGATATCCAAACCTGAGGGATCCCTCAGGCCCAGCTTCGTGGCCAGTCAGGGTGTCAAAATGATCTGGGTCAGGCCAGCAATGCACTCTAGGGCACCCTACCACTTGTTGGGGGCAAGAACCAGGCCCAGGCCTGTCTCCAGCAGGGTGCTTGTCTCTTTAATTCTGTGTGGTTGCTACTCTCTAACCCGCTTCTGCAAACTGTTTGTTGTTGTTTTTTTCTTTCTGTTTCTCCCCCCACCCTTTTTCTTTTTAAAAAAAAAAAAACACCAAAAAATCTATACCTGTCTCTATTAAAATGGCGCCTTGTGCTAAACGGGTTGTCATGCAGCCGGAGAACCTGCTTCTGGCCAGTAAATGCAAAGGAGCGGCGGTGAAGCTGTCAGATTTTGGCTTGGCGATTGAGGTGCAGGGAGACCAGCAGGCCTGGTTCGGTGAGTGCTGCATGGAATCTGCACCTGCCCCAGCTTTGCTGACACAGCAGTTGTGCAAAAACACATGTTGTTGATGTTGTTTCCTCCACAGGATTCGCTGGAACCCCTGGCTATCTCTCTCCTGAAGTGCTACGCAAAGAAGCCTACGGCAAACCAGTGGATATCTGGGCCTGTGGTAAGAGCCAACGCTAACGATGACAATAGAAGGCCAGACTGTGGCTCGTTCAGTGCTCCCTGTCTCCCCATTTTCTCCTTTTTTTTTTTCCCCCTCTCCAAATGTTGGTGCTGCTGTAGCTACTTCCAGTGCAGTAGGAAGGCAATATAAAACCAGTCTGGTGATTGGGATGCAGAGGTAGAGTGTGCATGAGTGGATCATCTTTTGTTTCCAATGGGACTACCACATTCGAAGTCACTGCATTTACTATGGGAAGGTTGTTGGCAAGTATAAAGGAAGAGCAGCAGAAAT
The DNA here is from genome assembly GCA_003113815.1 of Sphenodon punctatus. Classification (NCBI taxonomy): domain Eukaryota; kingdom Metazoa; phylum Chordata; class Lepidosauria; order Sphenodontia; family Sphenodontidae; genus Sphenodon; species Sphenodon punctatus. Next base: position 455,255 of record QEPC01005433.1, on the reverse strand, counting down.
AATTCATGAGCTAGAGTGCTTGTTAAGAAAGAAAGAAATGTATAAGAGTTTGATCACATGACAGCTATGCTAAAGGAGCGATAGTTGATTGCATGCTCCTGAAAAGCCCAAACACCCAAGAAGAAAGGGATGGGATCGGATTCTCCAAGGAAATGTCACTTGGAATAACATTATTATTATTATTATTATAGCACCAGCGGTGTACCTGTCAATGTACAATCAATAGTTGTAGACCAATCCCTACCCTAAGGGGCTTATAATCTAAGAAAGACAAAGGAAATTAAAAACAGGTCTGCTCTGGCCAAATCCCTGTATCTTACAGACTTTCCCAGCCTCAGATGAAAGTTTTTCTTCTCTAATGGAAGCGGGAAGACACAGCTGAGCCATAGTGTTGGGTCTGTGCTTCATGTGATGGGTGCATCCCTACTTGCTATAGGCTGGTAGGAGAGAAGTAGGAGGACTTTCTATGCGGTGGGCAATGGCAGAGACCGAGGAACTAGGCCTAATTGCCTATTACATGTTTCCCATCCCTCTTCCCAGGTGTAATCCTTTACATCCTACTGGTTGGGTATCCCCCATTTTGGGATGAAGACCAGCACAAGCTGTACCAACAGATTAAAGCTGGAGCCTATGATGTGAGTTCCTGCTTCCTGCATCTACTTACCCCTCTGCTCTCCATTAAATTGCCCCCACAAGTCCTCACTCCCAGGCCACAGAAACGGAGAACTGTTTGTAGTCATGAGCTTGGCTGGGTGTCAAGATTCATGACATGTACTCTACGGTGCCAAGACCATTTCTCTAACAGGAGTCATGTCACCTTATCCTCTGCTCCTGTGTTTTGTGCGTATACCTGGAACTCAAATGACTGGTATCTGTGAAGACATAGACCTAGCTTTGAGTAACAACAGACATGATTTGGACTTGCATTGGCCTGGGACCTGGCAGCACATGTAGACACGCACTGCCAGATGTTGGCCTGGGATTGCCCCTAGGTTGCTAACCTAGGATGTAACCTCCGGACAATCTCCTTGGTCACAACCTGGGCTAAGGCCTGCCTGACTCGACCAAAGTGGGCCAGATCAGGCTAGCAAACCTGTATGGCTGTGGCATACCTGTCCCAGGCTGGGGGCCACCATGGCTGTCTGTCGTGGCAGGAGGTGGGGCTCTGGGATCACAGTGCAGGTGGCGCCACCCATATATCTGTTGTGCTCCGGCAGGATGACTTCTCAGCCATGGTCTTTTCAGGTCGGTGCCCTGACCTGACCTGGGCTGTGTTGCCTGGGATTTTCCATCCCAGGGCAGCCTGAGAAGCAGCCCTGCCAGCTGTATGTCTGTTTTCACCCTATGTCCAACTGGACCTCCCCCATCCTGGAGGCAAGGCCAGGAGCAAAACAGAATGGACAAGAAGTTTTTTTGCAAGCCCTATGAAAAGCTGAGCTCCTCTGGGAATATGAGGACTGCATCTCACAAGGCCTGTGTAGCACCAGCAGCAGGACTCTACCTCTGCCATGATGTAGTTGTCTGGAAACCTGCCCACCATGGCCATCTCTCCAGGAGTTGATTTGGGTTTGCCTGCATTGGGTAAAGCCCTGGATGGGTTTCACAGTCAGGTCCAAATCTGACTGCATTGGGATGCATCTGAGCCTGTTGGGCTCAATCTAGTGCGGGAGCCTTCCTGGCCCAAGTCCCTGTGTGTTCCAGGGGCTGGCGGGGAGGCAGAGAGTAGGATGCCTGGAAGTTAAGCCATTCCCCCAGCCTTTTCCTGACATGCCCCCGCAAGGGGCATGTCCATATTGTCATGGTGCTTTGTGGGGGTGGGACCACTTACCCTAGAAGCCTGACCTGGTCCAAGTCCAAGGGGCCTTGGGCCAGGAGGACTTAATCCAGCATGCAGAGTTCCAACTAGAGCAAGAAAACTGGTTGTGTTTTACAACTTGTTAGTAACATTTTAATGAATATGATTTTAAACAGGGCATTGAACGTAATGTAAACAGAACCTGGTACTCATTAGTCTTGCAACTGAAATCAGGGTCTCATTGGGCTAAGTGCTGCACATACACTCCTTGCCCCGAAGAGCTTATAGCCTAAGTAGATGAATCAGATAGAGTAAGATGGGATAGAGGCACAAAAAAGATTGCTTTTAGACTAGCGGGTCACCTTTGCATGGTGAAGAGCTAGTCTTCAGTATTTTAATGTCTTTGTAATTACAGACTCCTCAAACCTGTGTAGCTTCTTAGTGCTGCCAAGCTCAACATTGTGTGTTGCTGCTACTCAGACTGTATCTCTTGCTACATCTCCCTGAGTGGAAAGCTGCTCTTTGATTCTATCCTCTTACAGGAGCCCAGCTTACATGTTGTGGCTGCTCTTGGAAAGAAGCCATATATCTGTTGGCCTTTCCTGGCATTTCCAAAGTCCTTCAATTTGGCATTTAAGGCAGAAATTTTCTAGAGAGCCCAAGAGATCTAGGAACCCAATTCTCATGGAAGTCCAGTCTGAACTTCCTCAGTTTTTCCTGTAGCTCCTCCTGCCCAGGAAGACTGGGCCTTGAGAGGCAGCTCCATGAGGGGAATATTAATTTCCATCACATGGATGTAATTTAATAAAACAGAGAGGCCAAGAGCTTGGTTATTCACCCGAAGGGAAAGTTGTGGCCTGTGTACACCCATCTATGACTCTACAGTTTGTTTAGCCCAGAGGCATATGACTAATACAGGCACCCAGACAGATCCGGCCTTAGGTAAGGGCAATCGTCCCAGGTCCTGCAGTTTTGGGTGGCCTGCAGTAACCCCACCACCCTGTCATTGCTGATCCTGAGGGATCCGAAGAGCCCAGCAACACAACTGACATTGCTGCAGGTCTCTGCCACCACTCCTGAGGTTTATGGCAGCAAAGGATCACAGGAGCCCCTGGAGAGTCGTGTTGGGTGGGCTGTTGGACAAGCACCAGGCTGCCAGTTGTTAAACAGGTGTGACTATGGGAAGGAGTGCCATGGAGCTCCCAAATTTTATGGGAGCCTGTTTGGAGACACCTAGTTAGTGTTTGGGAATCTAACTGGGCAAATCGTCCCTTGTCAGAGGCTCAGGCAACCTGAAAATCTGTTGCAGCCCAGCAGAAGCACAGCTTTCTGTGCAAAATGGGGCAGGTGCCTCTTCTAAGGATATCACTGTGAAAGAGAGACAAAATAGTACAGTGATCTTTTATTGGACCAGCTTCCATTAGTAGAGGTGCAAGCTTTTGGACCTCACATCGTCCTTTGTCAGGCAAGTTAGGAGTAAGAACTGCAGATTAAGCAAAGTAGGTGTAAATAGTGACTGGGAAGAATGGCAACAGAAGAAGGGAGGGGAGGAGAAGGTGTGAAAGGGACTTAGAGTACAGCAAGAAGGGTGGAGTCTCCCCGACCTTTGAGGCACCTTTGTTCAATCTGCAGTTCTGTTTGCCTGTATTTGGGGCCAACATGGCAACCCTACTCTACAATGTGTAAGAGGTCAGACTTCCCCTGGCAAATCCAGGATGAGGGTTGCACGTGTTAGCTCACCAGCTTCTTCCAAGACCTCGCCCATCCCCGTGACTCCAGGACTCCATTCCAGCGGCTGGTTTTCATGAAGTACTGACAACTGTTGCAACTCACCATCCTGCCTTCTTTGCAGACACTAGGCAGAGCAGTGACACAGTAACATGGCTTAGATCCGGGGTTTTCAACCTGGTGCTCGGGAGCAACAGAGTGCTCGGGTAATGAGCGACTGTGCTCTCCAAGCCAGCTATCAGTAGTGCTTGGGAGCACTTTGAAACAGTCATCCTTTGGATTGAATTAAATTGAATTACAGAGGGGAGCCTTAATCTATGCATATTTATGCAATGCTCCCAAATAGTCACTTGTCTCTCCAGTGCTTGTGACTGGAAAAGGGTTGAGAATAGGGCTGTAGCGGAATATCGCAGTGGTAGCTATTTCCGGCGGAAACAGTGTTTCCGCAATTAGTGGAACGGCATGGCAGAGGCTTTCATTCCGCGGTTCCGCTTATTTAATTCCGCAACTTAGTGGAATCGTGGAAACATGACATTTTCGCGATTTCCGCAATTCCGCCAGCGCCAAAAAATAGCGGAATAGCGGTTTTCCGCGATTTCCGCAATTTTTCCACGATTTTCCCGCGATTTGCAGAATTCCGGCGGAATTAGCGGAATATCCGCAGAAAAGTCGAGGTGTGGCGCGGGCAGTTCCGAAATGGCGGAACGGAATCGCGGCGCGGTAAAAGCTGCTGCCGCATCAGCCCTGAACCCCTGGCTTAGTTTCTTGCCTTGGAATCATTCATTTTCCTTATGCATAGCAATCTAAAGGAATTCGGGAGCGTTTGGAGCCCCCTGCTATCTACTCGCTCCCCATAGCTTTGGGGGGGGATTCCCCCCCCCCCGTTTTTGCTGGCATTTCTTCTTCTGTGTAAGCTTTTCTGTACACATTGATTTTGCTGTGTCAGCTGTGACAATATGACTAGGTTTTGTGCTGATTATTCTCAGGTCCTGGGATGCTTAATCTTACCCTTGCTGTCATGGCCCTGTGTGTTTTGCAGATTCCCCTCAAGCCAGAGAATTATGCTTCAGTGTCTGAGCTTTCATGTTGAACAAGTTTCCTATTCTAATCCTTTTGCTTGTAAGGAAAGCCTTCAATCTGGAGACTGCATCCTAAGTTAACCATGCAGTGACAGCCTAGGGCAATAGCTCAGAGAGGTGTGAACAGCTGCCATTGTGTAACGGATTGTTAGTTCTGAAACTTAAGAAAGGCAACTTATTTCCCTGCCATCAGGAAGAATGCTTCCTCCACAGTCTCAAACTGCCTCTCCACATAACCATATAAAAAAGCCCCCTGGCTGACTCCTTTCCAGCTTGGGCTCACTGGCTGCTTGCAGTGCAGTGATGCGTTGCCCTTGTAGTCATATGTGACATGCTGAAATCGAGAAACAGAGTAGAGTAAATTCAGTTTCCTACACAAGGGAGAGGAGGTGGCACTGAGCATGAAATTTATTTTCAGATGAATGTCAGAAGAATCCTCTGTTTTTGAGTATTCCTGTACCTGCTCCACAATTTCTAGCTTGCTGCTGTGCCAGGTGGTTGTGGTGAGCAGAGCTGTGCCGGCACGGTAGGATAGTGGCCTCAGTGCACACAGGGCCTATGAGGGAATAGAAGTGTGCATTGCTTAATCAGTGATAGGATCACAATAAGGGCAGTGCTTTCTTAACAGGGGAACTTGGCAGCCCCTGAGCTGACCCTGACTGCTCTAGGATTTTGAAGGACATGCTGGTCCATTGGGCTGGTGCAACTAGCTCCCAACCCCTCAAATCATGGTGCTTACTCTGACGTTCCCTTTCTGATTTGCTTATTCGCAGTTCCCTTCTCCTGAATGGGATACAGTCACCCCAGAAGCAAAAAACCTCATCAACCAGATGCTAACCATCAACCCAGCCAAGAGAATCACAGCTCATGAAGCCCTGAAACATCCATGGGTCTGCGTAAGTATCATTGCTGCCACTTCCTTGAGTACGAGGAAACACATACTCCCCTGCTCATCCTGACCTCAGCACTGGGGGGAGGAAATGATTTAGGGACCTCTGGACTCTCCCTGCTCTATTCTTCCTAGGCTGTCTAGTGTGCTACTCCACCTCTTTAGCTGTGCAAAGATGTTCTGGCCTCTGAAAATTGCACCATATGAGGAGGAACTGGTAGTTGGTCCTAGCCAAATGGTGTCCTCCTAACAATGTGTAGCTGCTCAGAGCAGGGAAGTGTGCCCAGCACAGCCAATAGCAACTCTGTGGGTCCCCTTGCCCTGGACTCTGGGGTTGCAAAGGCCATGGGGTGGGTGAGCAAGGGGGCTCAGTTGAACCCAGGCTCTGGACTCTAAAGGGGGTGGGGGTGGGCTTTGCAAGTGACCTGAGTGTTGCTAGGAAATTTTCAGAGGTGGAGGATGCAGGGCCAGCACCTCCACCCACGCTGAAATTTCCTAGTAGTGCTCAGGCTGCTGACAAAGGACTCTACCAAGAAGGAAGTTTTCAGAGTGTGCAGGGGTGGTGTGCTGATCCTGGCCCCGACCCACTCTGAAAATTTCCTTCCTGGCAGGGTTGCTGCCACTTGGGGTAGTGCTACCTTCATAAGTAAGCCCTGCCCCCGAACTTGGGAACCATGCCTTCTTCCCCTTCTGGGGGCCCACAATTGGTACATGAGCCTAGGCCTGCCACAGCTTTGCTACACCACTGCAGAGGCCTCATCTGTAAGCCAATGTTTCTGCTTTGAGTTGGCCTCTGGATTTTATATATGGGCAACACTTTGGCTTGTTTGCCTCAAAAGCTGGTAATAATGTCCAGCCTCATTACTTAATGAACAGCCTCACCCAGTGCCCAATAGTTCTTGCTACAGTGCCATGGACTTTAGATAGGACTCTCTTGTTGTCTGATAGAGCCAGTTACGGGGACCTGGGTTCCAGACTTTCCCAGTACCCAGTAACAACATAGCTATAAAAATAACACAGGCCTACACCTTAGAGGGTGACAAGGGTTTATATAGGAGGTTCATGGAAATGCTATCTAAGGCAAGTCTCTAGCTCCCCGGCCCCTCTCTTCCCATCCCCTTCTGGCTGTGGTTATTTTCTGACGCCATGGTAGAAGCTCCCCTCTTGTCTCACGTTTTCACGTGTTTTCTCTTTTTCCAGCAACGTTCAACAGTGGCCTCCATGATGCACAGACAAGAGACCGTAGAGTGTCTGAAAAAATTCAACGCCAGGAGAAAGCTCAAGGTAAGGGTAGGAATATTTTCAGAGCCTTGACAAACCTGTATACAGAAAACATTTATGGATGAGCCAGAGCTGGAATATTTTACAGATGCCTTGGACTCCACAATCCCTGTTTGTGACCCAGCATCTCCAAAACCAGGTTGTGACACCACTTTTTGAGTATAGGCCTTAAAGAGCAAATGGGACAATTCCACCTCAGTCCTGATAATGTTTCACATCCAGATCCAGAACCTTCCTCCCAGGAGTGATCAGAAAACAGAGATTATAAATTACTGCTTTGTCCCCTGGTCAGAGAGTCATGTGTTGGGCGTGGCGGCTCTACTTTCTCAGCTTCATTAATGGATCTCTCTCTCCCCCCTATGTGCTCCTCCCTTGGTCCATCCTAAATTCTAAGCCCCTTGGAGCAGGGACCTGTCTCTAACTATGACTTTTCAGTGCCAGACCCATTGCTGACGCTGTATAAATAATAAAAAGTAATAATATTAATAGTTATTATTATACTAGACGGGGTAAACCCAGAAGTGCTCTAGCTGTGAGCCCCTACAGGTTTTGCATGAGAGCCTGTGGCACTTTGCAAGGTTTTCACCATTTTCCTTTTTGTTTACAATAACTCCTTCATTTTTGGGAGTTTTCATATACAACCCTGCCATTTTCATTTCGTTTGTTTATTTTATTAAAAATTAATTTTAAAAAACCACTGGGCATGTGCAAAATGGCGACCAGACCATTCTGCGCATGTGCATCCCTTTTCCAAAAGAGCGCTGGCAGCGGTGCATGCGCAGAATGGTCCAACGACTATTTTGCACATGCACAGTGGTTTTTAAAATTATTTTTTAAATTATAATGCGCAGTTTTATTTTTTATTTTAAAATGAAAATGGATTAAAGCAAACAAAAATGGTTTTCTTATTCATCCGTTTTTGTATTTTAGTTACTAAAATAAATGGGGCTTCATTCATTTAATAATTAAAAACAAAATGGAATTGCACACCCCCATTACAAAGTAGTGAGAAGCTGGAGGGGGAGGAGTGACGCGGTCGAGAGGGGGACAAATGGAGAAGACCTGCAGTGTAGTGGGGGGGGGGGGGGCACAAGGAAGAAAAACTACTAGGAGTTATTAATTTGTAATCTCGGCTCTTAAGGCAAATAGGTCTTTACCGAATAACAGAGAGAGAAAAATATTACAGTTCGATTAGAGACTATTCCAACCCTAGGATGGAAGGAAGTTGTGTAGAAACCTCATGAGTGGCGTGGAACTAATAAACAAGGAGCAGTTTGTTTGTTTATTTATTTATTTATTTATTTAAAACATTTATATCCCGCCCCCCCGGGGCGGCAAACAGCATTCAATAAAAACAATACAAAAATTTGTAAACAATTTAAAAATACAATATGTGGGGAAACACCCCACCCCACCCCTCGCCAAAAGCCTGACAGAACAGCCAGGTCTTACATACACGTCAAAACAGCAGGAGAGTGGGAGCCAACCGAGCCTCCTCCGGGAGTGAATTCCACAGCACAGGGGTGGCCACCGAAAAAGATCTAACATCGGTGGCCACCCGCCTGGCCCGGGGAACCTCCAAAAAGGCTCCCATGGACGATCTCAAGGGTCGCACGGGCACATGGGGAGTGAGGCGGTCCCGCAGATAGGCAGGGCCCAGGCCGTGAAGGGCTTTAAAGGTTAAAACAAGCACCTTGAACCTGGCCCGGTACTTTATAGGCAGCCAGTGCAGAGCCCGGAGCACTAGTGTCATGTGCTCCCTGTGACCCGCTCCCGTAAGGAGACGGGCCGCGGCATTCTGCACCAGCTGCAGCCTCTCGGGCAGCCCCACGTAGAGCGTGTTGCAGTAATCCAGCCTCGAGGTGATGAAGGCATGGATGACAGTGACGAGGTTCTAGTACTACCCTCTCAGCTAGTACTAGAACTAGGGGACACTCCATGAAAATCATGGGTGGCAAGTTTAAAACAAATAAAATAAAATAATGTATCACTCAGCGTATAACTGGGTTGTGGAATATACTGCCAGAGGCTGTGGTAAGGACCAGTACTATAGCTGAGTTTAAAAGAGGTTTGGACAAGTTTCTGGAAGATAGGTCCATTAGCAGCTGTTAGCCAGACAGGATCAGGGAACATGACAGGAGCTGGGGGAAAACAACAGGGAATGGATCCCCCATTGTGACCTGTTGGGTGCTTCTCCCATTTAATGTATTTTACTGTTTTACTGTATTGTTAGCCGCCCTGAGATGCCATGGGCATGAGGGGGCGGCATAAAAATGCTAAGAAATAAATAGAAATAAATTCTCCCAAGCCACCGTGGTTGGCCACTGTCGGAGACAGGATGCTGGGTTAGATGGACCATTGGTCTGACCCTGTATGGCACTTCTTATGTTCTATTATCAGAGCTTCTCTCTTCTGTCGAGAGTCCTTCGTAGAGCGTTTCTTCTAATTTAAAGTTAGTTTCTTCACTTAGAACGATGAAAGTCACAAATGCCTGTGTGTTTGTTTTGTAATTTGCTCTGCAAATTACCAGGTTTAACCAGACCATTCTGTGAGGTGGGGGCAGGGGAATTGTGTTGTTTCAAGATCTTTATTATTATTTCTCTGCTTGGCAGGATTTCTCCATATGGCTGACTAGTGCTAGGAGAGCTAGATACAAATGGGATACACTACTCCTAATGCCTATCAATTAGACTATGCATATTACTAATGCGAGTCATGATTATGACATATTACTGATACAAGTTATGATCACAAGTTGGATTATGAAGTCTGGTTACTAAATCTCAAATAACTGGTTTCTCATAACTCTTGATAATGACCTGATAACTTTACATCTATTGTTAGATTTGGTGGTTATGCATTATGTAACCTATTTCCTATATTCCTGTGTTGATAAACCCTAATAACCTTGTTTTACCTTTAATCTTATAAGTTTTATTAACCTTATACATTCAACTCTATTCACTTCTCAGGGTGTCCCTAAACCTCTGGGAATAGTGGGAGATGAGAGTGACTGGCAGGAAATAGAGCATTCCATAATTGTCCTGTGGCTTCCCCTGAAGCAATTTGTACTGACCATTTTGAGAGATGGGATACTGGGCTAAGTGGACCATATTGGTCAGATCCAGTATGGCAGTCCATGGGTTCTTATAACATGTTTTAACCCACCAACTCCCTTGCAGACATCTTACTTCAGTACCAGACAGATTGGTAGAAATAGTAGTTAAGAATATAGTTTTCAGACTCCTAGATAAACTTGGTGGTGAAGAGTCAACACAACTGTTGTAAAGGGAAGTAACACCTGTTAGAGGAAAGTCTTCTTCCCTTGCCCAACACTCTAATCCACTTCTTATGCTTTTGAGCTTTTCGCATGAGTATATAGGCATTTGCATTTTTTTTTATCTTAGTGCCTGTTTTTATTTGGTTACTTTAGCTGTCCCCTTTCTGATTTCATGGAATCTTCCTCTGCTGTGATATCCTGTTCGCAGTCCAGTGTTTTGTGCCCTATCCTTTATAGGATGCAGTGTTTCCTGAGGGTTATGCTATGAGTTTAAGTGACTTACCCAAGGTAGCAAGTCTACTGTGTGCTGATGCAGTGTCTTAACTGCTAGGCCTACTATCTTCCTCTAATGTAAGTAGAATGGTGGTAATGAAGAATCCTGCAAAATTCAGAGCCTGCGTGGTCATACTCTACTCTCTCTGTATAAACCTGATCCCTCCATTTCCTAATTTTACTTAAAAGCTTCTCTGTAAAGTTCTCCATATTTTCTCTTCCAGGGTGCGATTCTTACCACAATGCTGGCAACAAGAAATTTTTCAGGTGAGAGCCTTGCTTTGCTTTGCTTAAGAATAAAGAAAAGAAAGAGATTTCCAGCTCAAGAGCAAACGTAGTATTTGCATGAATAAGGTCCTCCCGCCCAGGGCTGCTTGAAGCCAGGCATTGCAAAGGCAGCTGCTGTCTGAGCTCACCTTGTTACAGCTCTTGCTAATTAACCTCAATCTTGGAGTGCATCATCTCTTTCTCTTCTTGTCCTTGAGACTCTCTGATGTGACTGAATTGTGGTGTGGGAAATCATTCACTAGGCCCAGGAATTGAGAACAACCAAATTCATTTCACTTGTGTCTTCAAACCAGTTTACAGTCACCTCAAGCACAAAAGACTACCAGGGGAGCCCTCTAGTGCCACCTGATAGGTTTGCTTTTAAGAATTCCCTGAATAGCTTTTGACAGTAATCCCATTAAAACAAACAACCAGCCAATTCATTTAATCCAATGCTTCACCCCCAGGAGCCTCTACTCCTATAGATATGCAGGCTTGCCAGTGATTTATCCAGGGAAGCCACTACTGCGGGCTCTCTTACATCTTAATAACACTTTCCTCAATCTCATGTAGATTATAATACTTATTTTTGAAAATTTTCAAAGATCCAAGAATTAGAGCTGAGAGTTCTAAGGTATGAGGGCTAGCTGGGAGCACTAACTCCTTTCTTGGATTTCCCCTGGAGCACAGCTCTACAATGGACACTTTTCCTCCGATATTTCACTCCTTGATTCATGATTTTCATCAGATGAAGCAGATAGGTGCATGTCTCCCACAAGGGGCAGGTTCCAAGGAGAGACGGACTTCTCTTTCTGTCTAGAGAAGTCAAGGGGAACACCTGCATTCTGAAAGGGAACCAAGGGGATAAGATGGCTGAGTAGATTCCACAAGCAAGAAGTCACTCCTCATGCCCACATTTTCTCCCTTCCTGTTTTCCCAGCACTGTTCATGGGGTTAGTTTTGAAACACCAGTCTTTGTTGTCCAGGTTTCCAGTGTCATGGCTAAGTGCCCCTCACTTAGCCAACAGCTCCAGTCAGAGTGGAGTAAGAAACAGAGGCTAACAGACAGAGCATGGTGTCATGGAGAGCAACCACTGATATGCATCTCACCGTATGTGACCCTTGTATCATACAGAGGCAGGTGTTACTTTCTGGGAATATCCAGGCTGGTGTTTTTCCCCCAGTAATCCCTTTTCCATTAGCATTCCACACAGTATGCAATTCCCCACTGCATTTCCTGGTCTGTTCTCCCACTGATAATACAAACCATTTCCATGTGCCCTGATGCTACAGTGAAATTACAGGGTGTAGTAGCATTAGAACCTCTGCTCCTCTCTGCAGAGCCCTTAATCCCCACAGCCAGAATGAAGCTAGGCACTCCCATCTGGGCAGGGTGGGGTTCCCAGAGGAGAGAGGAAGAGGAGGATGTTTTTCAGATGTGAGTGGCTTCCCTCATAGGCTGCGTGAACAGAGGGGAGGGAGGGGGACACACAGGGTTTTGCTGCCATCAATCACATCTCTTCATCTCAACTTTAACTCTAATCTTTTTCTGCTTCCTTTGTCCCCTTTCTTTCCCTCTCTCCCCTCCCCTCTGTCCGTCACTCTCCCTCTCTCTCTGTCCTTCTCTGTCTCTCTTCCCCTGTCCCTTCCCTGACTGCTGTCCTTATTCCTTGTTTTCTAACCTGGTGCTAACAGTGGGCAGACAGACCACCGCTCCTGCCACAATGTCTGCAGCAGCCTCCGGTGCCAGCATTGGGTTGGTGGAACAAGGTAGACGTGTCCTGAAGAGATTCTCCCCACTTCCCCTTCCTCCTTGGAAATCTGAGTGCATGCTACTTCATCCTTCATAAAGTCCTCATCCCAGCCCCCAGCAGTTCAGGGCAATCCCTACCAAAACTAATAGCAAAACAGACAGGTCAGCTCTGAATAAGGGCATCGGGCATTGGAGGCAGTTCCAACTTATTCCAGCAGGTGACACTTTGAAACAGTCACACAAAAACGGTCATGGGATGAACAGGGGAACTGATCTATACAACCAAAATTGGCCATTACTTGAGTGGGAAGTAGAAGCTGCATAATACTCTCAAATCACTAGCAGGGAATGCACTTGAAAAAAAACACCAGCCTGTAGTTGTGCTACTGCAGTCTTGTGAATGTACGTTGTTATGGCTTTCATAGCTCACTGTACCCGCAAATCAGGGTCACTGCAATCTTAAAGGCTACAGTTGCAAAATTGGAGAGCTGGTAGAAACCCTCTAAATGATTATGGGGAAGGCAGGGCATGTGGTGGTCAGAGCAAAGGAGTGGAAGTTTCCAATCCAATCCTGACTCTCCCTCTTCCTCATCACGTGGGCTCTCTGGGCCTCAGTTTCTACATCAAGGAAGATTGGGATGGTGGGGGAATAAACAACACTTCCCCAGTTTTGTAGTTTGAGTTTCCCATGCTGGGATCTGGGGATGGCAGGTGCTGATTAAATGCTAGGTATTCAAACAAGGAAGGGGGAAATCCGCTCCTCTTCCATTTACCTACCAAACAGCGCTTAGTTCAGAATTCTCTGTTGCCTTGACAAGAGCTGTAGCTCAGCTAGAGTAAGGGCCTAATGCTGCTAAAGGTGTTTATGAATTCATAGAAGAATATACAAGGAATCCTGAACTCAGACCTTGGTGATTTCCAAGCAGTTTGTTTTAAGTGTAATTTTTGTGGCCTCTGCTGATTGAGTTGGCTTCATAAGCAGGTTTTAATTTATTGTGCAGTTTTCCATTAAAAAAGAGGTTCCCAAATGATGGGTTGGGACTCTTATGTGGAGTCACCCCATATGCTCCTGGCTGAAATATATCTTTGTCGCTGTTTGGGATTTGGGGATTACGTTTCAAAATGGGGCTACACAGACAAAACGTTTGGGAACTCCTGCTTTAAAACAAAACTCAAGCAAAGCAGTTCCTCCTCCACTTTGCTGTTAAGTCTCTGGCATCACAATCTCTGAAACACAATATTTTCCTGCACTCCTGGTACTCTTAAGGCCCTCGTGATAACAGCATTTTTAGTGAGACAGTGCAAGGATCGAACATGAATGGTAGAGAACAAGGACTAACTTCCACCATTCAAGTCAATGGAGTCATTGGAGGATTGCGGCTGTTCCTTTCTTCCATTGATGTCCATGGCAAAAATCCCATTGACTTTAATGGTGGAGGATTGTCCTGCCTGTGCATGAAGCAGTCCATGGTCCATGCAGGGATTGGGTCTATTTGCGGACACTCTTGTATATTTCACTGCACTCATGTAATCCTGCACTCACCTTCTTCTCAATAAAGATGATGAGCTGTTCTTCCAATAACACTTTTATCCCTGTCTAGAAATTCTGATAGGGTTTGTTCTCATAAACTTCCTCAATAGTGTTAGTTAATCTAGAATACACTTCTGGTGAGTAGTACAAAACTCCACATTTAACAACCCTGATTGTGAGAACAATACTGTGGCATAAAACTGTTAATCCAGAAAAGCTAATTTCAAGAACACACCCTTGCTGAATTGGGATGTCCATGTTCCATTTTTACCATTCAGTTTAACTGTGGCTCCTTGCAAAGGGGATTTTCACACCCGTGGTTGAAACTATGGGAAGCTTCATTGTCATTGTAAGGACTTCTCTCAACTTGGGCAGTGCTCAGAGCATCATTTTAACTTGAAATTAAGCTTTGAACGATTCAAGCATAGACACTAGGATTCCCTCTGATCCAATATGATGGCCATAAAATCTTGGAAATTTGCTCTCTGTAGTGTTATACTTTATAAACAACACAATTCATGGCCAATCCAATCTTGTAAGTAGTCTAATCCTTTGTAGTACATACTTCAAGGTAATAAAATTGCCCATTACAAACCAAAGCATATATTATTGCTTTATTAATACATAGGCCAAATATCAGATAAGTTTTGTCTCTCTATGAAGTCCAAAAACGGACAACAGGGAACCAAGGGCACCATTTAATTCCCACTTAAACACTACCAGTATTTTGAGGATTTAATGGAACTTAAATGATGCATAGGCTCATGCTATTCCTCTGTAGAGCAGGGAATTTTATCACAGGCTTGATCCAATGAGAAGGCATAGTGGCTGAACTATCAGGTGCAAGAGATCTCGCATCTCTTAGCATGCTGAGAAAGGTGGTTAGATCCTGTCTTTCCAGCATAGTCCTGGTAGCGGAGGGTGTGGCACTCTTCCTAACTGCTTTTGCCCAAACGTCTAGCCACACTCTGCCATGCTGGTTCCATCCCACAGCTGGTTAGGATCAGCCAGCTGTAGAGTTGACATCCAGGGCTCCTCCTGCTCAATGAACTATGGTTCCCCCTGCAGGATCAAGCCCCTTGTAAGCATTTCAAGGATGAGAAAAATAGTGCAAAGCCCATACATTTAGGGAAAACTATATTTGTAGAGCCTGGGGTGGGGAAAAGATCAATTTAAAAACAAAACAGAACCCACCCCATGGTAATGCTTCTGGAGTGTTCCGTAGTCAGCGAGGATGGCAAGCAGCCCCTAGGAGCTATGGAACAGGAAAATCTTTGGGGTAGCTATCCATGGATTCAGTGTCCTTGAAGTCCAGGATAGCTAAACATTTATAAATTGGATTTAAGAGGGCTTTGTAAGTAAATCCTTCCTTTGGTGAGCTCAGGTTGTATAGACATGAGCTCTAATATGTGATCGCTAAAATGAGCACACTTGTGTTTCTGCAAGAAGATAAGTCTTTCTAGGGTACAGCATATCAGAACTTCCAACCAAAAGTGAAGCTGTGTCATGATACTTGCACTGATTTCCAGGAGTATTATGGACTCCACTGCTACTGGCCATATCTTCTCCAAAAGGCTCAGTATGACTGATATGATCAGAGCTTGGTTTTCAGAGAAGCAGTCATTTAGCAATCTCTGCTTCTGGAGTTCTAAAGTGTAGCCCAAGATGACAACACAAGTCACTCAGGCTGGCTTTTCTGTGATCTTCCAGTATGTTCTTGCCCATCACTGCTGACTTCCAAAGGTGTCTGTGGGTACAAACAGAAGTGACCATGCTGGGCGGCAACCTGACCCAATTCAGTTCAGGCAGTTGCTGCAGATGTGGTGCAGACCAGGTCAGGTCATGGAACAAGCGTTCATGCAGCTGGCGCATGAACGTGCAGCCACCTGGGCCCACGCTGCCCAGCCCAGTGGACCCGACGCAGGCCAGCAGAAACAGACTGCGAGCTTGCTTTGCCTCAGTCAGGTTGGCACTAGCCCGGGCTGTGACTTTGGCTGTTTGCCGAGGTAAGAACCCGGGCTTGCCGCCAACATGCTCAGGTTCAGTCCAGGTGGGGGGCCGATAACAAACGTGACAGTGGCCCATGGGCTAGAACAGGTTCCTGTCACATTTGTTTTTATGCTGTGTCTTTGTTGAGGCTTTTCCCTCTGCAAATGGCCTCCTCTTCCTTGTTAGATTCATTCATTGATGTCAGTCAAAAGTTAGTGTTGCTTTTGCATTGGTGGATATCCATGCTGCAATAACTGGACTGGAATGTTAATGAAAGAATTTTCAGGGTGAAGAAGCTGATTGAGCAACTCTCTGATATGGGCGACATATTGGATATTTCTCTTCCTATTCAGTGCTCCCAGACTTTCTCCATATTTCAAAGCCAGGTTAACTGCCATTTGTACCTTTTCGTAAATGGTTCTGCTGAAGGGGTATTGAACTCAGCAGTACCTGGTCAGATTGCCTTTATAAAGATCAATTATTTTTGCTGTCCTGGGTGAAGCAGAAGATGAAGTGGCTCGTATGTCTCCTCTTTCTCATTTTGTGTTTTATTCCACCTCGCTCTCAAACGCTTCTATAAGTCTCAGATGCCTTGGAAATCAGCACTGATGGGAAAGGAATTGCACAAGCTCATCTGCAAGTTAAACAAAATTTGGGGAATAGTCCAATTATCAGATGTTTAGTGTATTATTTTGGGCAGATGTTAAAATGGCTGGGGCCGACTAGCCACTGAATGAGGAGACAGCTGTGGCTTAGAACCTTGAGAGTATATGCCCTGCCCGTAGTGTATCAACGTGGACAATCCTCGGGCATTCAGACAGGGCCCCCTTGATGCCACTTTCATGCCAAGGTTTTTTGATTGTGAATGTTGGCTCTTTGCTTGCCACAGCTGTTGCCCTGTCCGCTCTCTGGCTTTGCCTGCAGGTTGAATGTAGTGAATGATGCATGAGGTTGTGTAACCCAGGTGCATGCTCCAGGCTCCTGTCCAGTTGAATTGGTTCTCAGAAAATGGATGAGGGCTTCTGCTTTGTCCGTGCTGGTGTTGTCACTGCATGTAAGAAGGTGATCTGCATGGCAGCAAGGGAGTGACCAGCCTGAGAAATTCAACCAGTGTTAATGTCACCCTGAAGTGCTCAGCAGGATTTCAATGAGAACAGTTAATGAAGGAAACAGACGGGAGAGTCAACTGACTATAGCAGCATCACATTGGGTTGGTCATCGGGTTAAAACCTCATTCTCTCAGAGGAAGTGGCTCCTGCATTACTGCAATGACTGCTTTCAAAAGATGCACTGGGACCCCAGCAAAGCCTTCTGCCCACAGGGATTTGCAAAATGGTCAGGGAGCTGGAGGGATGGACTTGTGGGGAAAGAGCCAATGGTTTGGTTATGCCATGGCTAAGAGGGTGTGACGGATTGAGCAGGGCTGTGGTTTGGCGGGGCTTCCCTTCTAGCCTCCAGCCAGCCACCTGTTCCTGAGCAGACACTCCTGGTCCCCGGTGCCCAGTTCCCTGTCTCCGTTGGCCACACCCCCACGGGGTCCGGCAGCCCGGAGTTGCAGAGAGGTTAGCTCAATCCCTTGGGTACGAGAGAAGGATAGAGTTTCTCTGGGTAGACAGTGTGTCAGGCTCCCCTGGAGGTCTAAGGGGTATTGGAGAACACACACTCCACTGTAGTGAAGAAAAACAATTTATTTTAACAAAGTATAAGAAAGCCAATTGGTAGAAAAGGTCTGACAAGGTAAAGTTATGGCAAGCACATCACAAGGTGGCACTTCCCTCAGTTTTCTTATCTGGCTCTTCCTAAGCCGGGTATACTCTCACAACTCATTATCCCTGGGCCAGGTCTTCTCTTTTGTGGTAACTGATCCTCTTGGATGTTGGGATGAATACAGACCATGTCCTTTGGGGAGAAGGGCTTTTATACCTTTTCCCAGCCTGGAGCTGGACTCTGCTAGGTCTCCTATCTAGATCTTTCTGGGTGTAGACAGGAAATTCCCAGCCCCCCTTTTGTCAAAACTGGGCTGGTGATGTACTCTTGCCCACCCCATTGAGACAAGCTTGGGCATAATTAGTACTCATTGTCTTACCCTGACCTGCCCCTCATATTGTCACTTCCCCCCCAGCCCATAGGTGCGTTTCCTTTACCTAGTTGTGCTCTCTGCCCCCTACACAAGAATACAATGTCATGTGCCTTAATACAGAGAACATAAC
This sequence comes from Sphenodon punctatus, assembly GCA_003113815.1. Classification (NCBI taxonomy): domain Eukaryota; kingdom Metazoa; phylum Chordata; class Lepidosauria; order Sphenodontia; family Sphenodontidae; genus Sphenodon; species Sphenodon punctatus. The sequence goes on along the minus strand of QEPC01005433.1, from coordinate 437,180 downwards.
GATGCTTTCAACAAGTTACAGCCATTCATGATTATACAACACCCTACAACACCTGAGCATGTATTGTATAAGCCCCCTGTCTGGTGACGGGGGGATGTGGGAACAGATTGCAAATAGTAATAATGTATCTGAAGGAAGTAACTAGCCAAGTGGGTAACACAACAGTGTAACTGGAATCGAGGTGAAACTGTTGACCTTCCTTCATTAGAAAACTTGCTCTTAACTCTCTTAAAATTGATCCTGTTACATCAGTGCAACCCTTTAACATAGATACACTTTAACCAGTTTAAATCATGCCACCCTAATCCTTAACGGGAAGGGTGGGATAAAAATGCAAATAAATAAATAGATACGCTAATTTAGTTTCCATTACTGATACTCTCCTGACACTGGGAATTGCCCTTAAATGGCCAGAGTCTGTCTGTCTGTCTGTCTCTCAATATGAATGTCAGAAGTGACTTAAAGATAAGCTATTAAACGTACCAGTTGCCAACATTTCAGCAACTTTAAAACTCTTCTGGCATGGTTGGATGTGTCCTTTTCATTCTGTTCTCTTACTAGTCTGCCTGCGAGACATTTATTTAAAATTCACCACTCCAGCCTGTAAAATAATTTGTCCCTTGTTCAGTCTTCAGCAGCAGCTAACTAAACCCCACTCTGGCTATATTTGTTTGTGCATAATCAGTCAAGTTCACAAGCATGCACACAGAAAAGCAGGTGTTGCCCATTGGAGAAAGGACTTGTGAAACATTGTAAGGAAATTGTGACAGCCACTGTGAGAACAAAATGACAGAGCATTCAGTAATCAGCCAGTGTGGACTCTGATGCCATTTCACTATGAATGGCACAATAATGTATGGTCCAGTCTTTGAAATAATATAGACACGGCAGGTAGTGAATATTGGATATGAAACCACTGGTCAAGTAGGTAACTCCAAGCAGGTACCTGCTTAAGGAGAGAAATTGGTGCAAATATGGACAGGTATGCCCATTCCTGCCAGATGCTAAAAGAAGCCTCCCAGGATGTCTGGGGTGCATCCTGTTCAGACTTTGCTTGTCACTGAATGATGTTTTGGACTGAGGACCAAGTTGGGAATGGAGCCTTGGATATTGAATGTTGTGGAATGGACCACTCCTGCCTCTGAGGAAACTTTATGCAAGCTGATAAAGCGGCAGAGTTACCTATGGTCAGGGGTCTGTGTTCTCTGCGTTTTCCCCATTGGCAGCAATAGTGAAAATGCAATGAACATGGACAAAGAAGAAATATGCTCAGCGCCTGTAGTGTTGAGCATGCAACTCATGTCTGTGATCCAGAAAGGTGTTGTTTAATAGACATCTTTCAGTTAATGTAAAATCTTATTAAATTCTGATGCTTATGACAAATACATGGACTCTATTGATTCCTCATCACTTTGGTATGTGTTCATTATTTGTTCAGCCGAATAGTGTTTTGTTCACTATCTACATTTACACCTATCCCTTTTTCCTCGGGGTTTCCCGCTTCGTTGACAGCTTTTCATGACACCCCCCTTCTCGCACAAACATTTTGTAGTCTTACAATAGATGGATTATGGCTTTTCCCCTCCCTTCACTGCACCCTCTACATTCTTCAGTCAAGATAGTGAGTTACCCCCTGTGGGTCTTCCCAATAAGCCTAAAATGTTGGGGTCCCTGTACTGCAATAAGCATGCAGTATACTCTCCACTTACAAGCACCAGCCTCTGTTTTGAGGGCTCAGCATATTTCTTCTTTGCCAACCCAGAACACTGGGAAACCGAATTCTCAATCCTCGCCCCCCCCCCACCCCCATTGCTTTGTACTTGCATTCCCTATCATCCCAAGAGATTCGTCCCATCCTTCTGAGTCCATTCCTTGTCACTACAGGCTGCTGATGGACCACTTCATTATTTTACTTCCCAATTATTTTTCAGTTACCAGAATTTCTAAATGTTGCCCCTCAGCAGCCACAGGAATTTAAATTGGGACTCCTAATGATATGACTCAAAAAACGCAACCACTTATTCCTCAGAGTAGATCTTACTACTTTGTAAGTAAAATAACCAATATAAAATTAAAATACGAAAACAAAATCTAACAAAGCCTTTTAGGGAGTACTGAACTTAACTGGAAATTATAAATAAAGGATAAGAATAAAAACCAGTTAGTACTTATTGCTAATACAAAAGGAAATAATAAAGCTAAATACACTAGATATTAAACTAGAAAATTAATTAAATTCAGATTATTCTTGTATTTATCCAGTTTAACACTAAACATAATAATAAATGCAAATAATATATAAATCATGGGCCCCCATAGCAAATTTGACAGTCAGTAAACCCTCCCTTTGATTATTCTGTCAGGCCTGAGACAAAAATCCTGCTGACAGTGAAACTGGCTTTATCAACCAGATGAAGCAGCACCCAGGATATTTTGACACGAACTTTTATAGGGTTCAGTTCTTTCTACTTTTCCTATTCTAGCTAATAATTTTCAGACTCATTAATCCATGCACATTCCCTGAGTTCTGTCTACCCCAGTCACATCGCTTGGTGAGGGCACATCATGAGGAAATCCGTTCCCCTTGTAGGCACAGACTTTGCCTGGCATAGTTGATCAGAAATGACCCGGGACCCAAGATGCGCCCTCAATGGCAGGAACGGGCAGGTTGAATGCCTGTCTGTATTTGTACCAGTTGCTCTCCCTGTGCAGATATCCTACTGATACTTGCTTGGAGTTACCTAGTTGGCCAGCAGTTCCCCAGGGCAGCAATGGGGAAAACAATGTGAACACATGTCTTTGGAAATGATCTTGAATCTTAGTGATTGTTTATATTTTGCAGTCAAAACTTCCCAACTTTCTGTCTCCTCTGCATGCCTGCTTGTTTCACAACTGAGCTGATCTCCAAAACTGAGAGGTTATTAACTAGGCCATTCTTCTTATATAGTGATTTTAATAGGGTTTGGACCAGTATGCCAAATTGACCAAACAGTCTGGCTCTATCACAGGAGTAGAATGTTGAGAAAGTCCTTGAGAAATTCTAGTCTGCCTGCATCTATCGTAACTTCCCTCACTGGGGACACTTCTCCATGAATACTGGTGAACCAAGAGTCGCAAACTCATGGTAAATTCTCTGCAACACTTTTGTCAGTTTTTACTGTTAGGTTGTTAGTGGGCCCAGTGTTGCCCAAGACCAACTTGTGAGAGTTCACACACTGGCACAGTTTCTCACCATGCAAGAACTCTGAAAAGCTTAGAGAAATGTCAGCATTATGAGTGTCTTCTGACAGATGTGGGACCGGGCACCCCCGCAGCTGCTCCAGGGTGCACCACTGTGTCCGCCCATGTCCAGCCCTGCCAGCGGCTGCTGCGGTCCAGTCTGCCTGCGTGGCACACACCCCCCTCACCACCATAGAGCTGTGGGTGGATCACCAGACACTCTAGGCTGTCCCCCATAATGCTAGGGGGTTGCCTGGGGCAACTGCCGGCTGAAAGCAGAGCTGCAGCAGCCATCCACTGAACAGACAGACAGCAGCTTCCCCAGCAGTACCCCGGGTTTGGGCAGCACACTCTGCTGGCGGTGCTCCGGGCTGTTCCAAAGCACCGCAAGTGGCTCTGCTTCACCTACACATCTGTCAGTGCCTTTATGTCGATGGGCCACCTGGGTGTGAGGCAGAGCAGAGGTGAGGTTGCCATCTGTCTGTTTACACCCTATGTGTTCGCTTTCTGAACTGCCTGCTGCTCCTGGCTATCTGGTTAAAGGGTGACCTTGAGAGTTAATACTAGTCTATTCACTCTCCAATCCAGATGTGTCCTGCTCATACAGCTAAATTATTCTTCTGCCATCACTAAAACACAATGTGTATTTCTCAGCAAGACATCTGCCCCTAACGGGATCACACTGGCTATTTATTATTTATTTATTTAGATTTTTATACTGTCCTTTGCCGAAGGCTCAGAGTAGTTTATAATATAATAATATTGTAAAATACAAAAGAAAACCTATAAAATATAAACTGTATAAAATCCCCCAATTAAAATCCATCCCCAAATCTTAACCCTCCCTGCTAAAGGCCTGGCCAAGTAAATAGGCATTTCCAGGCCTATATACAAACCTTATTTTTAATCAGAACTCTCTCTAGGTTGCAATGCAATAGGTAGTTCTCACTATGTTCAGGGTGTTCTGCTGATGGCATGAAGACATCTTTCCTTTCAGATTTGCAAAGCACTAAGAATTGAAGCCCTTCCTTATTGCTTCCAGAGCATTCCCTGACCTGGATGTGTCTGGAAAGAGCTCCTCTTGTGTGATAATTGCAAGGAAGAGGGCTTCTGGTTGCAGACCAATGGGAAGAAGGGCACATGGCATAGCTGTACTAGAGCCCCTTCTCCTTAAGAACATAGGGTGAAAACAGACATGCACCTTAACTCCGCTTTAACATCGGCACATCATAGGCCAATGTGGCACATCATACAGCCCTGCAACATGCATAAGAAATGTTAAAGCGGAGTTACTTCCATATCTGTTTTCACCCACAGTCACTGCCATACTGGGTCACAAGCCCAGCATACTGTCTCAGACAGTGGTCATTCCCGGTCACTGGAGAAGTCCTAACAGATCATAATGGAGTGATCCAATCCCAGCCATTCACTCCCAGCTCCCAACACTCCTATGTTACGTCCCCCAACCTGCTTGGCTAATAGCCATTAATTGGTAGCCATTGGTGGCATTGCTCCAGCTCCACATTATTTTGAGAAGGCAGTGTGGCCTAGTGCATAAAAGACCAGACTGGGAGTCGGGACGATTCCAGAATTCTATTCCTGGTCCTAAGATTCTCATGCGGATTTGGACAAGTCACTTTCTTTTGTATCTTTGTCAATCTGTAAAATGGTGAGAATATTTGTAAGGCTGATGAAAAGTGCCATGTAAGCTCTCTTGTATGTTACTTATCCCGGGAAGGTGGAGCTACCCTGAAAAAATGACCCTGTGGGTGACCATTTCAGCAAATCACTTTCTCAATCACACAACAAAATTTAGAACTTTTTTTCCAAAGTTTTTTCCAAGCAAAATACATGGGAGGCTAGCTGATAGCGCTTCTTCATACATGCTGCTGTATATAGCATAAATATTCGCCACATTTATAATGCTGTAATTATATTTCAAATGCAAGTGTAGTGCATATTTATTTATTTATTTATTTATTAAAATATTTATATCTCGCCTCTTCTGCTCCCAGCAGCTCGAGGCGGCTAACAATGAAAACACAGAATACAAAAATACACCGGTGAAAATAGATTAAAGCACCACATTAAAATTCAACTAAAATGGGGGGGAATAATCAGCCCCACCCACCCATCTCTCTCACCAAATGCCTGGCGGAACAGCCAGGTCTTGCATCTTAGTCGAAAGGAAGGGAGGTCCAGAGCTAACTGGGCCTCTACTAGGAGGACGTTCCACAGCCTAGGTGGGGCCACCGAGAACGCTTCCCCTGGGGGACCTCCAAGAAGGTGCCCCCGGCTGACTGCGAGGGCCGCTTCAGGGCCCGGGGAATGAGGCGGTCCCACAGGTAGATAGGGCCCAAGCCGTTTAGGGCTTTATAGGTCAAAACCAACACCTTGAATCAGGCCCAGAAAACTGTAGGCAGCCAGTGCAACAAACGGAGCACAGGTGTAATGTGCTCACGGCGACCCGTCCCCGTAAGGAGATGGGCTGCGACATTCTGCACCAGATACAGCTTCCAGACCATCACCATGGGTAGCCCCACGTAGAGCCCATTACAATAGTCCAATCTCAAGGTAACGAAAGCATGAACGATAGTCGCAATGTTGGAGTCTGAGATATATGGCTGAAGCCGCCGCACCAGATGTAGTTGGCAGAACGTGCTCCTCACCACAGCATCCACCTGGACATTCAGGCGGAGCCGGGTATCAAGGAGCACTCCCAGACTGCAAATCTGGGGAACCAATGAGGGTCGAACCCCATCAATAACAGGGGACATCACACCCATTGCCTTACCCACTAGCATCACCTCTGTCTTGTCGGGTTGCAGTTGGCTCACCCTCATCCAGTCCCCCACAGCCACCAAGCATCGGGTAAGCACCGAGACTGGGGTCTGGGTCAGATGAAAATGAGAGGTAGAGCTGGGCGTCATAAGCATATTGATGATACCGAACATCAGAACTTCTTACGACCTCGCCCAGTGGCTGCATGTACACGTTGAACAGGAGAGGGGACAAATTAGAACTTTGTGGGACCCCACTCGAGAGGTCCTGAGGAGATGAAGAACAATCCCTGAGCACCACCCGCTGAGTTCTTTCAGCCAGAAATGAACGGGACCAGTCAAGGACAACTCCACCCACCCCAGCCTGGTCCCGCAGGTGAGTCACTAACATCTCATGGTATCAAAAGCAGCTGACCGATCTAATAGAATCAGCAGGGTTGATCCACCCCAGTCTAATTCTCAGCGAAGATCATCGACCAAAGCCACAAGCGTGGTCTCAGTACCAAAACCCGGATGAAAGCCGGACTGGAAGGGATCCAGGAAACTGATGCCAGTCAGATGCTCCTGCAACTGCTGAGCCACAACCCATTCAGTAATCTAGACTGGCCGATAACTGGTGAGGGCCAGTTATCAAACAAAACCAGATGGAAATAGGGTAACTTGTACACTGTTGTAAAGATCCTCACAGGACAGTTGTCATCAGAAATATTAAGATAAACACAATTTCTTGTTTCTGCCCATATTTGCTTCTATTATTGTGCAACGCCATAACGGTTCAGTAGGAGGATGCTGTACGTGGGTAGATGCCAAGTCCAGTGGCAGATAATTCTATGGCCCTTCAATGCTGCAGAAACCAGGTGAAGATGGAAAAATAAGCTGTATTATTCTCTGCTTCACCTGTTTCCAGTAAAACAACCGGTTTAGTGTATTTGGTGAGGTAGAAAGAGCCCTAGATCCATAGGTTTTTATGGTCAGAAGAGACCACTGTGGTAATCTGACCTCTGGATAACACAAACAATAGCATTTCACCCAGCAATTCCTACACCAATAACGTGTGGTTGAACTAGGGCGTGCTTTTAGACAAATATTTAGTCTTGCTTAAAGACATCAAGTGAATTCTTAGTATCCTTTGGTGACAACTTTATTATTTACAAACTGCTTCAAAATATGCCAAACTAGGATAGCAACGTGGAGAGTTTTATCAGTTACTTGCACTCTTACAACCAATATTTTTTACATATATCAAATAGACAGTGTAACCAAGCTGTACAATCTACTATCAGCAAACTGGCAGGAAGACTCCTTGACTGGATGCACTTGCCAAGACCCCTGTAGCCAGACAATTTGACAGTGAGTTCACTCACCAAGACAAATTGAACACTTAAACCCTTGCTGTGCTGATCTCAAACAAGATGTGTGGGTGACAGAGATTGTTAAAAATATACGGATGGGTAGGGACATAAGGGGTTCTTGCTTAAACTGTGTGTTCATCAGTACACTCAGTAAAACCTGAAAGGGTTTTATATGTGTGAATGAGGGGCAGGTTATGGGGAATTCTGAGCTTCCTCATTTTACTGAGTTCCTTTTCTCACTACCCAGGCACTAATGGCTAGCCATCCCACAATTAGTGCAATGCTTTCCTAGACCATTTTCTCCCTGTGTGAGTGGGCAAAGTCCTCGCTGCTGCTGCTGCTGCTGCTGCTTCCCTGCCCTTTGCAGTTTGAGCTGGGTCCCTAGAAATATTGCTCTCTGCCTCAATCAACACTTTTTTCATCTCTTTTCTCTTTTTTTCCCTTCTCCCTTTTTCTCTTCTCACCTGCCTGTCTCTTTCGCTTTACTCTTCTGTAATTTTCTGTAAGGTAAGCAAACTTTTCATTGGGTTCTCTCATTAGTTTCAATTGGGGGATTGGCTCTGGGAGAAAGGTGGAGATTCCAGTGGGGCAGTCTGCGGCAGTCAGTCTTGTTCTGTAGATGGTGGTGCTCCTCTTGTTGATATTTATTCTCAGAGCACAAGAGCCAGTATTCGGACAGAGTTTGGAGAGCTTTTAATTCTCTAATGAAGGAGGATAGATATACTGCAGGCTTTCCTCAGGCAGCTATATGATCCCACTGCAATTGTAGCCCTGGGTTTCTCACACACAGACCTGCTGATGGACTTCAGTCCTGAGCTTCATCACTCACTGGACTCCTACGTCTCTGCCAATACACCTCAGTTGTGAGTCACAGGGATCTATGTTCACTACGTTTTCCCTATTTCTGCCAATGGGGAAAACTCAGTGAATGTGGGTTCCTGGTTGTGACCTTTATTACCCTGGGTGTCTGGTCCTGGAACCTACGCCGCCTTCCCAATTCATGCACCTCCTTTCAGACCTGCAGATCCTGTGCTGTCTCTATCTTGGGTCTCTCCTCAGCCATAACAGATGGTTTTGCTGTACATCTGACAACCATTGGTGATTATTTGGATGCCGATTATGAACGAAGGACAACAAAAATTAAAGAAAAGGAGACAATAGACAAAAGCATACCATGGAGAAAAAGTGGACTTGGACTCTAGATAGGCTCGCAGAGGTGAGAACAGGGAAAGGGGGGAATTAAGCATCAGATCAGAGGGATTGGCAGGGCAGTGAAAGTGGAAATGAAGGAGGAAATTGCTAGTGCTTGAGCAGCTGAAAAATGAAGCTCTGTAATGCAGGTGAATACGAGAAACTGGAGGAGGTGTTTGTTGATCCTCGAGGTTTGTGGGATGCAAATAGAAAGCAAGTGATTGTACTAGGAAAGCCTGTTGTGGGCATGGATGAAGAGACTGTGTCCTGCATGCGTTTTTGGAAGTCCATGTTTCTTAGTGAGGAAAGTAGTGCAGCACAATGATTAGGACACAGACTAGGAATCAGATATGAGTGCTATTCCTGGCTCTTTTCACTGGCTTACCAGTGATGTGGGTTTTCCAGAAAATTTTGAATTGGAAAATTTTCTGATGCACATTTTCTGAACAAAATTTCAATGCCCTAAATCGATTGGGATTAGATTTAGCATGTTTATTTGACTTGTACTTAGTAAACAAAACTCAAAAAAGTACACAATGTTAATTTTATGTGCTGGATAAATAACTCAAAGTTTTTACAGTAGCCAAAAGTAGTTGAACTGAAATAAATTTTTTTGGGGGGGGGTATCAATAAAGCACACTTAATGTGGTTTCAATGTTCAGACATTCAAAGCTTTACTTGGAAATTATTTTTATTGGAATTAGGTATTGGTATCTATCAATTCATTATGTTACTAATTTATGAAACAATGCATTTTTAGAACCAGAAAATCTTCTGGAAAAATATAGCGGAAAGTTTTCCACCCCTCATCACTGTTATTTTCAGCTTGACTTTGAGAGAGTCCCCAAAGCACTCCATCTGGCTGTAAACTATGGCCAAGGATCACATTGCAGGGGAAAAGTGGTAGTTCTATTCCAGCCTCCATCCATGCAAATTTTCAACAATGAGACCCTGTTTGCAGAAAATCATGCAGGTATTTAGCATATGGTCATGCATATTTTCTCAGCTTAATTTGGCTCCTGGAGGCTGACTCCCTCTTTGTGGGTCTAGACTTTCCCCTGAGCCTCTGCTAAACAATTTAGATTTGACTTTTTCCTGATTTTTTACTGAACTTTACTTTATTTTTAATGGAAGCTGAGATTGTGGAGAGCAAGATAATAGCATCAAAGAAGTAACAGTCTGCCATACTGCTGCAGACCAGCTGTTACCAATGTCTTCAGTGGCCTTTATGAGGTTATCTAAATTAAAACAAAAAGCTCAGCCTCTGTCCATGAGAATTTTGCCACTGCTTCCTAGAAGCATCAGGTGGCAAGGACTCCCATGAGTTCTTCCCCTAAAAGTGTCAGTATTCAGCATCTCCACTTTGTTCACTGGTCCAGTTCAGAAAATCCTGCCAGCAGCATCCACTAGACCAGAGTAGTGCCAGGGGCCATTGGAAACAGCACTGCACAGAGCATGACAGTCACTGGAGGAACAATCAAATTTACATCCATCACTGAATCCCGAGTATAACTAATCCCACTGACTTGCCTGACATGGGCCTTGTGAATCCATATTAGAAGTGGTTGTGCAGGGATATTGTGGTATAGGACAGGGAATGTTTCAGTGAGGCATCTGCTTGTGGTTGTAATGTAAATGGCCAGGGAGTTCCTGCTCTGAGTAGAAACATACTTAGCCTATCCTTAATGACGCGCTGAGTCTCTGACTCACAGGTTTAAGAAGAGGGTGATGCGGGAGTCCTGTAGGCTGCAGTCCAAAGGGTTAAGGCAGAAGGAAGTTTGTTTGTAATATAGAGGAGCTCTGAGCACCAGTCCTGCCTAGAGTAGAAAGGGCTGCTGGTGGCCATTCCCAAGGCTGATCATCACTCACCTGGGGTAAGGAAATGTCTCATACTGGGATGGAGTATGAGCTGCACAAGACCTTGCTTCAGGGATCCGTGGTTCCTACTGCATTGTCTCTACACATTGCAAACTGAGCAGATATAGACTTCGACAAGGTGGAGATTATCTGAGTCAGGTGGTTTCTAGTGAACAAAAGTCTCATGGCTGTTGGTCCGGATAGGTGCATGATATGTTGGAAAGGGAAGAAACCCATGTGTGTGTTTGTCCTAAGGAGAAGGCTGAGTTGTGGAAAGACTTGGAGAGGTTCTCTGAAGAAGAGTCTAGGCCCACATCAGAATATCATTTGTAAAGTTGAGCACTGTGATCCTGAAAAGACCTCCCTCCTTGGTTGTGCTTGCACACAGTTTTGCCCAACTTGGAGGAGCCCAGATGCTAACGGCAATTCTGCTAAATTGGAAAACAATCATTCAGGTAGTGGCAAGATGAACTTTCACTCATGGTAAAGGAGATAAATTGTATCCACTCCCTCTGCTGCATCATTTCTGAATCTGTCTGAATCCACCTAAATCCAGCCCCCTACTGGCCTTTCTGTGTTTGGAAGGCTGTCCCATAAGGGGCACATTGTGGTCCTCCCCCTTCCTCTGGTTTTAGACATGTTGAGGCTCCATTCAAACTTGTAGGGTTTGGGTTTGAAGACTTGCTCTCAGCCTTCCCTTCAGCAGCATTTTGGGGAAGCAGTATTGGTGCAGCCTGAGCGACTGCCATCATGGGCAACACCGAGCATGTTAGAGGGCTGAGGGAACTCCACTAAAGTCTTTTTTTTGTTTGTTTCCCCCCTCCCCTCCCTATGCAGCAGCTAAGAGTTTACTGAACAAGAAAGCTGATGGAGTCAAGGTGAGGAGCCCTCTGGGGCTTTGACTAACTGGGAAGAGTTTAGATTTATACCATATTAACAGTGGAAATAATTTCGTGAAGAGGTTGCCCTATCCATATGACTTGGACCATATGGTGAGGTGGGATCCAGAGGTCAGAGCTTCAGAATGGTCAGACTCTGGCTCTTTATCATTTTTCCTGAATTTGGGAGACTTTTTATACTGTGCATAAAAGCTTCCTTTATCCATCCCAGTAGCGCTTAGGAATGGGTGATATACCATTCTTAAGCTTTGTGTCCTGACCTCCTTCCCCAGAGGTCCAGAACTTGGACTGTTCTTAAACAACCCCCTCCCCCCCTAGAATGCAGAGCTACCTGCATGTACAGGTGAACATGAATTGTTTGCATGGAAAGTGCTTTAGGTAGGTTTCAGTCTTCACAGTCTCTCTTTGTGTTTCTCCTTACAGCCTCAGACAAACAGTACCAAAGGCAGCGCTGGGGTCACAAGCCCAAAAGGGACTCTACCTCCAGCTGCACTGGTATGGCTCTTTGTTTTTTCTGCTTAATCTGCTTTCCTTCCAAAGTGGTCACCATGCTTTCCAAGCTGATAGTTAGTTTGGTGAAGCCAGCCCTTAATCAAGGCTTGCAGTGGGTCTGTATAATTGAATATCACATCCACAAGGTGGGGTGCGTCCCAGGGGTCAAGACACAATTCCTGACCCCTGTGCATCTCCTGGTTTCTGTGTAGTTGGTACCTGATGGTGCCATGCACTACTCTGTGCAGTGTCTGTAAGGATGTTGCCATCATGCTCTGTTGGGGACCATCCCATAGTTCCTCACATGCTTTCCAAGAGTTCTTCACCTAGATATTTTAAATCCAGTGTGGAGGATTGGGGGTGGAATTGAAACATGACCTCACTGTGGTTGAACTGGCCAGTTCAGAGCCTATTCTTGTTCTAAATATCCCCAGAAGGGCTGTTGTGTAATCTGATTCCTACCATGGGCAGTCTCTGTTAAAATGTAGTTAAAGGATACCAGAAAAAGCATAGGCTCTAACCTACCATAGGATTGCATGGGAAAAGACTGGCCTCATCCCATGACTCTTCTTTCTGAGATAGAGAATGCTATTTGCTGGCACTCATGAATGGTGATGAGACTGCAATGTAGGGTCTAGTTATTCCTGATCGGAAACAACAGATGTGGGCTCGTGGGTCTCTTCCCATCTTAACAAAGAACCTACAGGAGGCAAAGCAGTAGTGGGTTCTGAACTGCCAACCTCTTCCCTGAATTCTGCCCTAATCTCCAAGACCTTCATCCTTTTCCAGGGGCCTGGGCTACCGTCGCATGTATTTTCTAACTCCTGTCTCCTTCCCTGGCCTGACTGTGTTATGGGTGTAAAAACACAAGCCTCAAAGGTAACCTTCTTGATGACTTTAGGCTCGAGAGCTGTTCATGGGCTGCTGCTGATAGTCAGGTGGGTAGAGAACAGCCCAGTGTGGTAAGTTTATGGAACACAATGCACCACATTGTGGTGTCCATGCCTTCTGGCAGGAAGCAGACAGGCCTTTATAGAATGAAGTGGAGAGATTTAGGCTTCATGATGGGCTCTATTAAAAGTGAGAAACAAAATATTCTATGTGAAGTGCAGTGAGATAATGATTCTTCCTCAGTTGATTTATCTCCTGTGCTTGCAGAGAGAATTGGCCTCAGTTTCAAACAGTCTGGAAAGGCATAAAAAACTTACAGACCCAGGGTAGTGACCGGGGTGCCATTGCTGCCATGCCAAGGGTGATGAATATGCCTACTTCTGAGACCAAGCTTGAAAGTAATATTGACGTAAGCAACTGGAAAATGGAGTTTTAATGTCTGTTCGGCTGAGTCTGACCTCAGGAACAAAGAGGTTTCCATTTTCAGAGAGTATGGTAAAACTCTAAAACCCAGACCAGTAGAGACCTGATTTGGAGGATCCCGCTCTGACTTCCATATGAAATGAGCAACATGCGCATGTCAAGAAAAGCTTTAATATTGATTTCTATTCTTTTGTATCCAAATGCAGAATATTTTTATACTAGAAATAAAGGACCACTCTCTTGGGCAGTTTACACAGAATTGTAGGACCTTTCATTTTTACTGAAGCAGGATAAATTAAACATGAACCATCCCCGAGAGATAAGCTATTTTTAAAACTTCCAAGGAGGGGGTTTCCACATTTTCCAATGGAAGCTTGTTCCATTGCCCCTCCACTCTTGTATTTAGAAAGTTTCCCCTAATTTTTAACCTGAATCATCCATCTTGTAACTTTTCTGTCCTAAAGTTGAAGATCCTTCCAATGAACAGTTCCCACTGCAGTGAAGAATCTTCAGGCCTTAAAGATCCTTCCTAGTGGCACCTACTCCTTGCCCACCCCTAGGCTCTGGCCTAGTTAGAAAAGTGCACTATTAGGGTTCCTTGGGCCTGGTGATCTCTCACTGCCCAAACAAACAGCTCCATTACAGAACTGAAAAGCAACTAGGTCATGTTTCCTCTGTGGGGCTAATGCGAATGCTGATAAAAAACCAACTGTTCTTTTGTCTTTGAGTTGCACACTGAATAAGAAGATACTACTCTTTAGAGACAGGGATCACCCGAAAGCAGGAGCAGAGGATATCTCTAGACAGCATAAGAATCATAAAGAGTCTTTAATGCAATGCAGAGAATCTCAATTCTGTACAAGGACTCCAAGATAATTACAGTCTGTATTTAAAAAGTGAACTCTAAGTCAAGTTTCTCCTTAAAGACTTTAATCAATCTTCACCAAAACATTGTTCTCTTCCTTCAGCTATAGGCCTCCAGTTTCCATACCAGACAGTTACCCACCAACCCAGAAGAATAGAGAACTGTCTGCCACCTGCAGTTCTGGATATCAGTGCATGCATAATAGAGGTGCATTTTTAGAGGGGCAGTGTGGGTAGCCGTCTGCTCTTGAGACCCAATTCTGTCCTTCCTTTCAGATTGTGTGGTCATTGGCACCAGTGAAAGTGACTTTAAAACACCCTTTGGAGCAGGGATCTGTCTCTAATCACAATTGGTTAGTGCCTACTTAAGTTTAGAGACTGACACCATTTAAATTTAATTCAAAAGAGTTTTGAGGAGTGGATTTTCCCTCTTAGGAGTCTGCACATTATACAACATGGCATGTTTCCCCAAGCACAATGGGTGTAAACAGATGGACAGGTTGCCCTGGGGCTGGCTCCAGGTGGTCTGTCTGTCTAAGGGTGCACCGCCAGATGTTAAGAACATAAGAAGTGCCATGCTGGGTCAGACCAACGGTCCATCGAGCCCAGCATCCTGTTGGACCTATCTTCCAGAAACTTGTCCAAACCTCTTTTAAACTCAGCTATACTGCTGGCCTTGACCACCTCCTCTGGCAGTAAATTCCACAACCTAATTGTACGCTGAGTGAAAAAATACTTTCTTTTGTTTGTTTGTTACTCTCCCACCTGTGAGTGTGGAGCAGAGCAGGCTTGGGGAACATCCCAGAGCAAAGCAGGCCAATCAAATCCCGGAAGCCCAGCCCAAGGTAGAGCTGCGGTCCATCTGCTCAGCGGACCCAGGCTGTAGCTCCACTTCCAGCTGGCTGTTACCCTGGGTAACACCATAGAGTTGTGGGCAGCAGCCTAGAGCATCAGGTGATCCGCTCACAACTCTGTGTGCGAGGAGGGGGGAGACACTGTGTGAACAGACCATGGGCCAGGGAACCTGCTGGGCTTGTTTAAATGTGACCCAGGCAAGGCTGAAAGTTGGGGTGCACTCCCAGAACAGCTCCAGGGGTGGCCAGCCCCACGTCTGTCTAAAATACTCAGTGTCTCATTTTCCCCTATAAAGGCTTGATATCTGCTCTGAAAGTTCTGTTTGTCCCACTCTTGAATTGTTTTTGATGGCACCTAGACTATCTGTCAAAGAGCTTGTCTACACTGAAGTGTTCAAACAAATATTAACTGATGCAATTGTAAAATCTCATGTAGACAGGATACAGTGGTCAGTTTGTAGCTGTGTCTGAGGGTTGAATGTGGGTGTTTTTAAATGAGCACGGCAATGCGGGTGTCCACAGCATGGCTCTGCCGCCGAGCACCCATGCAGATGGAGTGTGTGTGGAGGGATTCAAATGGGCAGCTCCTAGCTTAGCTGCCGTGGCCACAGAGACACCCCCAATGTACAGATCATAGGGGAGGGGGAAGCATGCTGGGCCAGCCTTTGCAAGTGACATATCCTCAGCGTGAACACTGGGGAACCTGGGCTCCCCTGGGCTCACAACCAGTTCTTGTGACTTGTAATGGTCACTTCCCCCACACAGTGCCTATGAGACGCAGACTTGTTTGCTGGTGTGGCTGGCTACCACACTGTTCATAGGGTCAGGGGCTCTGTGGCCGCCCGTTGCCATGCATCCATTTGGCCTGCCCCACACGGAGTAGTCTGAATTTCCCAGCAGTGCTCCATGTGTGGCCATGAGTGAGTGCTGCAAGGCTCACGGGAGCGCGTATCCGGCCACTCCACCTTCAGACAGGCGGTCGGCTCCTGGGTGGCCATGCGGGGTAGCATCTCGTCTGAAAACACCCTTTGTGTCCTGTCTACAGTAGAATTTACAGTTGTGTTAATTTTAACAAATGTTAAAACATGAATAAAATCCAAATGTACAGAATCCCTGATAGACATCCGTGAGTTCATGTAGCCTGATATTCATTGGGAACCTCAGATTACTGGTAAGTTGTCTAGTTCTTTATTTGTTCTCTTCAGCAGAGCTAAATCAGAACTCCATAAAAATGGATGTTCCAGATCAAAGAAGTGGCTGTTGAAAGGTACAGATCTTGTCCTGTCATATATTTATTTTAAAAATACTCTAGGGTGCTGATCTTTACATCTGACCATACCATGTGCTGTCTGTATAACTTCATTGTATAGCATTTTTAAATGGTCAGGACAGATCAGGGCTTGCCATGATCATCATCTAATTGATGGGATTACAAATGACATAGTAATGTGAATCTGTAAAGATCCACAACAACCCTAAATAAGACAAATAGATATTAAAATAAGGGTGTTAGTGATAAAATAGCAAAATACATATGTAGGTGGAAAAGAAGTGGATAATGAAGGGAAGAGAGAAGAAATTGGGGAAAGGGAGGGATGGGGCCGTGGAGAGGAGATGACTAGGAAGAACACAGGTCTAGAATTTTCTGGGCAATCTCACTGGTGTAAACATATCCAAATATGTTTCGAAACAGGGTCAAGATCTCTTCAAATTCATCAGCCCATGCTGTGTGATAGAAAGCTGTTGTTTGTTTCGGCTTCCAACTTGGATAGATTCCAAACAGCACTCTTCTCTTCTGAGCATAATCTTACTTTTTTTGTAAAATCATGGGCTTTGCAATCATTGCAACCCTTGGGAGCCAAAAGACTTTGTGAAAGATTTAAACCCAATTTGGCAGGTAAATATCTTGGGATATAGTTTTCAGCACAGGTTTGGCTACTGAAATTTAGCACCGTTTTAACACTCACATGCACATCTTTCCACAGCTGCCTTAACTGTTGGGCAGTCCAGTCTTTTGCTGAATCAGACTTATAGTCTAAGATCTATGGAGACATTTGCAACAATGTAACTTAGTGGTTAAGGCACTCCGATACATCCCGGAAGTTTGTGGGTTGTGGAGTTCTGCTTGGTCTCATGCTAGGTGGTCTCCAGTCCACCCAGCTGTGAATGGGATCCTGATCCATTGGGTTGGGGAAAGTCAAAGTCGGTTGGACGTTGTGCTGGCCACATCACTCCATTGTGCACTGTTGGCCACATGAAACTGGGGTGCCTTACTGAATTGCCAGTAAGTAGCTCAGGGTGGACTTTGCCCTTGACTTGACTTGACTTGCAACAAGGTCACTGCTAACCAAGCACACCAAACCCTGGCTCCTTTGAAGTCAATGGCAAAATTCTTTTATTATAAATTATAGAACCAAAATTTAAATCCTTGTGTCCCAGTAGATGTTAGGATATAGCTTGTAAATGCCTAAAACAAACAAACAAAAACAAAACCCCCAACATCTTTTGCTGTTTAAATTAAAATTGGAGTTTGTTTGGGGCTTATTCGCCTCTTTTCACCAAGAGCCATTTTTTCCTACCCATAAACTAGATCTTCTGGCTACATTAGCTGAGTCCAGAATTTCTTTAGCATTCTTCTATCCTGGTCTTGTTTAGTTCCCACAAGTGATTGCAAGAGAGACAACCACACTGAATCTCCTCCCTCTGCTTGCAGCAGTAACTAGCTTTTTGTCAAATCCACTGTCTCTCTCTCTTGGAGGAGTAAACGCAATTCTGAATTGAGACAGAGGGCATTTTCAGACAAAACACTCTCCACCCCTACCCGCTATACATGTTGCAGGGCTGCAGTGTTGCCCTATGGGTGCCCTGTAATATGTATAGTGGGTGGGGAGTGTCTTGTCTGAAAATGCCCAAAGACTGCTTCCCAAAAGCCCTGCGTTAAGAATAATATTGCTTTCCTGCCTCACTTGTGTATGAATCAATGTCTTGTTGATATGAACATGCTTAAGTGCTAAGCTGGTTAAAGGACAGAGTACTAAGCACTTTGTAAGATCTGGTCTTAAGTGGAAGTAGCTTCACATTGGTACAGTCCCCTGGGAAAGCCATGAGAAATCTCATGAGTTGAGATCATTACCAATACTGCCTTCTGCTTCTGACCAGTTCCATTTAAAACAGCTAAATGTGGCTCAAACTTCATAAGTTATTTGCTGGAGTGGCTGAAACTTTTCTTAGTACCACTTAAACTAAATGACCAGCCTCACTCCCCAAATCTCTAACCAGGGGCAATAAACACTAAGTGGCATCTTGCTACGGTAGGAGAGTTGGCTTTTGTACAGTGGTGTTGACACCAGAGAGGAAATTAGAGCCTTTTCTTTGGAGCGTTACTGTGTGACAAATTTACCAGCATCTCCCTCAAAAATAGAATAAATGTAGGAAGCTTTCAGCGGAGCAAACCTTTCCCCCAGTTTTGTTCTTTGTCCACTTAAACTGCCTCTGCTACAGGGCCTAAGCAGAATTTAAATTTATTCCTAGGCCTTACGCTGGCAATCTGCATTGAGAGGAATTTCTTTCTTTGTGAACTGCTTGCTCAATTTCAAAATAACATCCTCGCTTGTAAAGACAGCTCTAGCTGCACCATAGAGAAGCATGTTCCTTTGGAGCAGGGAGGGAATGCTTTCCAGTTCAGGAGCCATAGCAAAGAGAGAGAGAGAAGAAAAACTGCTTTACAGAGAGAAGGAATTGAGTTTTCTGTGTGAACTGTGTGTTGAAAGTTTGAGTTGGCTGAAGCTTGAGAGGTGGTGTCTGTTGCATGGAATAGGAGGCTGCAGTAAGGGGGAGACTTCACTGGTTAGTTTACTTGCAATGACTGTGGAACGGAGCCCTGCAAACAGAGCCCAATGGAACCCAATCAATCCTGTCGGACTCAGTTTGGCAGCCTTCCATACCCAAGTCCCTTGGACTTGGGCCGGGCTGGACTCCCCATGGGCAAGAGGCCCCCACAGAGTTATCGTTATGTCATAGTTCTCCATGGAGATGGGGGGTGGGGGGAGAAAATCAGGCAAGGGGCCGGGTTAAGACATTCCTCACCCCTTTCTAGATGTGGCCCCACAGCACTGTGTGTGATGTCATGGTATTCTATGAGGGTGGAGCCACCCCCATTACATTGGACCCAAGTGCTGAAGAGCCTGACCCCATCGGGACTGGCCTCAGGCTGGTCCCGTCACAGTCTAACTCAAACTAGGTTCAGACTTGATTTTTGAGCCCCTTCGGGGCTTTAGTGGCTTATGTAGCAACCCTAATTCAGGGTCTCTGTAGTTTTTAGGGAACAAGAATATCCCAGTCTTTTATCCCGCAACTTATGCCCTCCACAAAAAGACCAATAAGAAATTGACCTGCAGTGTGTTGAGTGTTGATGTTTCAGTCTACACCTATCTCCGGTAGCACTCTTCTCCCAGGTAAGCATGTCTTTAACTCTCTTGATGCAAGTCAACCATTGATGCCATCACATTCAGGCCGAAGGTAAGTTCTCAGTCTTGAATGTACTTGTCTGCAGCTCCTCCCATGACTTAAGGCTGGGGCCTGCTGACCCTTTTTGTTCTGATATTCTGTTTTGTCCTGAAAACAAAACCAGACACAGGGCAGAAAAGACACCATTCTCTAAACTCCTATTGGTGCCTGACCCCACAAAATCCCTTCTCTCCTGTTTAGAGCACTTTGGGTGAGATGTTGACAATGCTAGAGAAAACTCCTCTGAGATGGGCTCGTTTGAAGGACTCTACTTTTAATACGTAATTAACTGCCCTCAAGATAATGAGTAGATACATGGCAAATCTCAGCGAATTGGTGCCCTCTTCATGTGGGTAGCTCTGTGTCTGGGGCCCTCAGACACTTGGAGGCCTTTTCGCTGTGCTCTCTCCTTTGCCTTTTCTCCCCTTTATCTCAGGTGGAGCATGTGCTGGGATTTAAGCGGCACAGGTATGAGTCAGCTACACCTTTGTGTGGGAAAGCTCCTTCCTGCCATTTTCTGTTCCTCACACCAATCTCTCCCCTGCTCCCTAACTCAACGGTTTCTTCTCTCTGCAGAGGGTCTGATACAGTTTCAGCTTCATGCTCTCCATTTCCTCCCACCCCCCTTTTAAGATGCTCACGACAATCTTCCCATGGGTTTCAATATGATTTGATTTCATTCATGGAAATCCAGTTCCAATTCTTCTCTTCCTGACTTACTCTGCCACTTTCTGTTTTTTAATCATTTGCCTTCTGCTGAACTAATTACTTTTTGCTTTCTTCCCTTCATTGTATCCCCCTCCCTGCTCTTCTCTGGGTCTCTCTCTTCTAATCCCCCTGCCCCTTCACATCTTTATTATTGTTTTCTGATCCATCTTTCCCTCTCTTCCAATTACTACCATTTCCCTCCCTTTTTTTTCTCATTCCTTTTCTTTCTTTCCTTCCTTTCGTTCTTCTGTCTTTCTTCCTTTGTAGGAACCTCAAACCACCGTTATCCATAACCCAGTGGACGGCATTAAGGTACTGCTGCCTGTCTTTCCTTCTCCTCAGTTTGGCCTTTTGTGATCTTGGATACATTTGACTATTTCCATTTGCTGCACAGCTGTGTGATTTCACCTCTGGGGACAGACCTTGGGCTCTGGCTTTGCATCCTTTAGTATTTTTCAGGCTGTGTAAAATCCAGGATAAGTGAATCCAATTAAAATCCACTGGAGTTCAGGTGTGCTGGATGATTCTTAGAGGATTGTACATGGGAGTCAATTGAGAACACGCCCCACTAATTCTGATCTTCAGCAGCTCCATCACATTTTGCTGCTGGGATTAACCTTCCCTGGAGAGCCAGCCTGAGCTCAAGAGGATGGAGCAAGTTCTCTGTGGGAACAGCCTTCCTAGTGCACTGAAAATGTCATTTCCTACTATCCGATTAACTCCTTAGGCCTTCCCCGTCTTCTCAGTCCACAGTAAATCTTGAGTAATGCCATTGAAGCCGATGGCAGGAGATCAGTGTGAAATTGGATGAGTAGAGAAACCAGGCCCATTTTTCTCAATTATGGGAAATTTGACCCAAAGCTGTTCCAGTTCTCTTCTGTTGGCGCACATGAAACCCTGGATTCTAGGCTGGAGCATCCAGAGGTTAGGCGCTCCACCTCTTGGGTGAAGATGTGCATGACATATTATTCACCCTCTGCTCCAGCAGCAGCAGCAGCAGACCTAGAACCACGTTGCAGCTCCAGAGGAGACTGTTGTGGATTCTGGCTGTATGGGCAAAGGGGACAGGAGAATGGTTCATGGGCCTAATCAGCAACCGTCCTTGGAAATGAGAAATATCCTTGTAATCTGGGCTTTTTGCTCTTTTGACAGGATTGGGGATGGGGAGGGAAGCCTCTACTCTGACCCCAGAGGAGCTAACCAGAGGGCAGTAATGCTGAGCTCCTTCAGCCTGAAATGAAAGAATGCAGCCAAACAGAGAAAAGTGACTAGGCATTCCAGACAGTCCAAGAGCTTGGATTGGCTGAGGACTGACATATTTACTCCATGCCACATTCATCCATTGCTCGGACACAGCCCTCACCTCCACCCAAACCTGCATTTCCTACTTACCCATTCTCTGCTGCAGGGATTTATTTTTTACTTTATGCTTCCACAGCTCTTCAGACTCATTCCCTCGGTGCATCTGGCATTCCCATTAACTACAGCTCAGGTTGGGGGAGAATGGGCAGAGAGAGAGTTTGCGGGGGGAGAGAGATGGCTGGAAAAGGGTCAGGAAAACTAGTAGCAAAGATGGCAGTCCCCCCCCCCCCCCCTTTCTACTTCCACCCACCCCATCCCCACCCCCAGGGTATTTACTGCCTCACAGTCTGTTTGCTTTGATATAGATTTGATCTGCTGAATTCAAGTACAATGCGATATGTACCAACATAAAGCAAAACAAGACATCTACATGTATTAAATTTTTTATTACTATTTAAGTTTTTCATCTTACATTCTTCTGATATAGAGAGCCAGATTCTGTGCTGCTTCCAGTGCTGAACACAGAAGGGAGGAGAAGTCTGGGACATTCTCTCTCTAACAGATGTCGCCTGGCAATGGACAGCCCGCCGGCTGGGGTTCCAGAGCCCATTATGCCATAGCCGTCCCCTGGCACTCTCCTGTACTGGCAGCTGCAGGGAGGCTAGTGCAGGAAATGGATGTGCCACTTCTAGGCCTTCTGGGGACTCCTGAAGTTGGAGGACTCACCGGTTAGGGGATTGCAGCTTCTTCCTTTGTGCCACCAGAGTGACACAGTGCGTTGAACCTGCCCCATTATGTCTCTATTATATATATGCCCTAGATGCTTGAGTACCATAAATATCTAAAGCAGGGATGGTGAATCTCCATCCTGTGGGCCAGATATGGCCTTTCCCCTTTTTAAATCTGGTCTACCATGGCTCCCCCATGATTTCTATAGTTGTGGCCACTGCCAGGGGTATGCTGTCCCAGACTGTTGGGGAGGTCTCTGCTGTGTCTGTCAGTGTCTGGGCTTCCACACCAGCCTCTCTCCAGACAACCTGGATGTCAGGCAGACAGGTAGGGGACTGCAGCTTCCTGCCCAACAGCTGATTGGCGGGCACTAGCAGAACCCCTCCTCCTCAGGCCCTTTTAATGCGGCTGACTAGCAAATTGCAAATTGCCAAAGTGGCCCCCAGATTTTAAAAAAAAAAAAGGTTTCCTATTCTTTATCTAAAGGCTTCAGCACACAAGCTGTTTAAAGAAGTGTTGACATTTTATTAAAAAGTGAGAAACGCACATTGGAAATATTTTCATCGATGTATCAGATCTTTGAGTATTTTTAAATGAGATGCTAGCATGCAGGCCACCCAGAAGCCACTCATCCGACCGCCTGTCTGAAGGTGGTGCGGAGGGATGCACGATCCCATGAGCCACACAGTACCCACTCATGGCCACTGCCAAAAAGTATAGAGTGCACCATGCAGGGCAAGCCAAAAAAGTGCATGGCCACACATCCCCTGCCTGTATGAAGTGGGGCAGCCACCCATGGCAGCAGACAGACCCCCCCACTCAGGCACTGTGGGCGGGGGACACGGCCTTTGCAAGTCACAGGAACTGGCTACGAGCACTGGAGAGCCTGGTCCCCAGCGCTCACGCCTGGGACGTGTCAATTTCAAACACCAGCCTGATGCACGCTGCTTCCCCCTCACCTCGGACGTGTCAATTTCAAAGACCAGCCTGATGCACGTTGCTTCCCCCTCACCTCGGACGTGTCAATTTCAAAGACCAGCCTGATGCACACTGCTTCCCCCTCACCCATGGTTCATGGCAGGGGAATGCAAGGTGGCTGCAGCAGTAGCCATACTGGGAGCCGCCTGTTAGAATCCTTCCCCACATACTCCAGCTGAGTATGTGCTCCACAGCTGTGCCACTCAGACACAGACACACACACCCGCCCATTGCTTTGCTCATTTAAAAACACCCTCTGTTTCTTAAAGGTGACCTCCAAAAGCAGGAAATGGGCTTGTGTACCTCTTTTTTGCTTCTATATGATGGATATTAACAAAGGCTTGAAAGAGAATTCCTAACCTCTTCCCCAAACAAATACCTCCTAGGTATTTTTTATCTCTTCAATTTAAATAAGCACTGACAAACCACACAGATAACAGTTTTAAACGATGTAACAGCATTTTTACACATAGCATGGTTAAATGGCAACCAGCCCTTTACTCTGTTTTGGAGTGAAACCTGTCACACCTCTATTTGAAGCTTGTGCTGCTTGGCAAATATCCTCTTCACAAATAGCAAGTGGCTCCTTTCCAGGACCAGAGCAACAGGTTACTTGATTGGCTGTCTGGTAGCGAATGTCATGTGTGGAAGAGTGGAGTAGCAGGGGACAACGTCCAGTCTTCTGGGGATCAGAGAGTCTATGAACAAAGGGCCCCAGCAGGGAACTTGGGTGCTCTTTGGTCATTGCTCCCTTTTGGAACAAAGTACCCTGGATATCATACCAGGATGCAGAATGACTAGATGAAAAAGTAGCCACTTGCTGTTCAAGGAAAATAAAAATATGGAAGGGCTGCTGCTTGATTAGTTGTTACTTGATCACATGCAAAAACACCTTGGTTGGAATGCTCTTTGCCACCCAGCTAATCAAACCGCCCTTCCTTATTCCTCCTGATGTCATCATGCTGCCAGTTGTCCAACTACCAGTGTCTTCCAGGACAAAGATGGGGATTTCTAAACTGGAGAGAATCAGAAACATGTTTGCAGTTTCATGCTTGCTTTTCTACACCATATAGAAGCAACAAAGGATGCAATTCCAGTGCTGTTCTCTCCTGTAGGTCTCCTTTGTGTCTTAGCTGTTGCAGAAATTATCCTGACTTTCAGAAGAAGAAAAAGCAATAGCAGGTGAACTTTGTATGAGCAGAGTGCGTTTCCTTGCAGATGTATTTACCAAAGAGCAAGCAAAAGGAAACTAAGAAAACAAGACTCCAAATAAGTTACCAGAGAACCTTTCCTATAAGGCTCAGACAGCTATTAAAATTCAACTTAATCTGGCCCAGAAAATTGAATAGCTCAGAGAAAATAGCTCAGAGAGAAATTGGAGTCTCTATATTCCAGCAGGAGATTTTAATGGTGGGTTTAATGGCGCATTTGCTGGTGGAGCCATGTCTTGATGTCTTAAAAACCCAATTCTGACAGGAAAAAATGCCTTCCCCCCCCCTCCCCCCCTTTGTTGGACAGTACTAACTTTGGTGAAAGCACCATTTTGTCAGTGGCAGGGCACATCCATTATCCAGAGCAATAGACGTTAGGATCCTGCAAAAGCACTAATCTGTAATATACTTTAAGTAAAAGGGAAGTAATGATGAAATAGCAAGAAAAAATCCATGGTTTACATCTACCACAACAGCAGACCTGAACCATCCACGTACTTTTAAAAAAACCTTTCCATAAATGGATGGATGCATGCATCTAGTCCCTGTAAGTAAAGCTAATTGTGAAGGAGTCTTAATCTGAATTATGCTACAACAGTAACTTCAGCGTAAGACAGATAACATAACAAAATACATAGCAGTAGGACCTCATTCACCATTACCCTGCACCTTGTGTAGTAGTACTGATTTGCTCACGATTGTACAAGGAGTAGGGCAGCAACGAATCAGGGTGATTTGTGCCTAAAAAAACAAATGGAAAGACAGAGCTAGACTCTGAATAGGAATGTCTGGGGTGGGGGGCGACGGTGAATGCAGTAACATACTCATAAAGGTTCCTGATGGGGTGATTTACGAACTCTTTTATATCACTCAGGGGCCAATGCCAAACTGTTTGTTTGGGGTTAGGTATTGCTTTTTGCAAATTCTAACTCAAGGCACTGGGTGGGTCAAGGGCCTAAAATGGGTGTTTTTAGATGGACACCTGTTCCACTCGTGCTCCGCCCCACCTCCAGGGGGGCCCGTTGGTTTTAAAGGCGGGCCACCCTGGAGTGAGGCAGAGCAGCAGCAGAAGAACAGGCACTGCCTGCTCCAGGCCATCTCTACTTGCGGTGCCACCCAAACCCAGAGCACTAGCTGGGGCCGAAGCAGTGGTCCGTCTAAAGGATGAGTGGCCGCTGCAGCTCCACTCCCGGCCACAGGTTGCCTCAGCAACCGCCAGAGAGCTGCGAGCAGCAGCCTAGAGAAGCTGTGGCTCCACCCACAGCTCTGTGGTGCAGAGGAGGAGGAGCGGGTGGACTGTGGTCCGTGGTGGTGGTGGTGGGCTCCATTTAAACCTGCCACCGCCAGAGCAGACCCAGGAGAGGCCACCCCAGAGTAGACATGGGGGTGGTCCAGGTCCATCTTAAAACACCCAGTGACTGGATTCTTTCCTATTTAGGTAACTGGTATGAATACAGACTCCTTTGAATCATCCGTAGTATTTAATATTTATTTATTTTTCAAATGTATATGCTGCTGTTCCCATAAGAGCTCAGGGTGGCTCACAATAATAAAAGATAATACAATAAAACATTCCCTGCCTCCCCTCAAAATTCCCACCCTCTCTGCTGCCCTTGGCTCTTTAGTGGCCGCTTCCTATGGAAAATAAGTTGGTGGTCTCATCCCAGGTGCAAATGGCCAGGTATCCGTATTACAGCTATGCTCCTTAAATGACACTTGTTTATCAGAGAAAACTAAGACCTGAACTTTGCTGAAACCGTCAGGGAACTTTGTGAAGTGATCAAAATCAAATGCTGATGCAGAGCTCGTGGTGTAAAATACCCAGTGCATTATACACCAAAGGGGGCAAGTAATCCCAAAGTCAGCACCCTATCCTACACGGATGCCCATCTCCTGCCAACTGCCCTGAGCCCTTCCCTCTCATGGCTGGATTTATACATGTTTGAAGATTTTCTAATGCACTTTAAGATGACAGGTGCTATATTAATATAAGGAATATTTCCTAACAACAATCAAAGGACCAAGGAGGCCAGTGAGTGTTCTCCCTACAAAAATCCTCTAACCCATTTTTTCCTTCCCCCTTAAACTGGGTATAGATTTTTTTTTAAAAATTAAAAATTTATATTGCCATATATTAAAACCACCAGAAAATACCTGTAATTGATAAGGTGCCTCTACTTTCTATTCCATATTGATTCATTCTTCCTTCAAAGTAGCATCTAATAGAACTGTTCCCTTTGCCAGAGCTCGATTTGTTATAGGGCTGGGACACTACAGGCCGGGGACTTTCAAACACAATTTTGACAACTGCATTGAGATAATATTGCCCTGATGCGTGGATGAACCTACCTGGAGTAAATGTGTCGGCACAAGGGTATATGGTGTCATACTAATTGCTCTCGCTCTGTGTTGTGTTCATCTGTGCTCCACTGAAATTTACTGCAGCCTGAACTGACCCAGCTGCTTAGGTGAGGTCACAGGAGCTGATCATGTGAGCAGCTGTTTGGTGTTTCTATCAGAGATGGATTTGGGTTTTCTCTTATTGCTGGGGAGAAGTGGAATCTGCCTCCCGCCCCCCCCCCTCCCACCCCCAGATCAGCTCAACCAAGGAAGAAAAATGTCCAACTCATTATGGAACAAGTGTCCTGTATTTGGGCCTGCGAAGGAAACGTAATCCTTGAAGCCTGGTTCCTAATGTCACCAGATGGAGATTGGAAAACTCAGCAGAATTTTATCCCTTGGGTGCTTTGAGCTCGGTTGGGTACCCTGTGTAACAAAATGTCAAGGAAGGCTGCAGAACCAGAATTTACTGGAAGCTTTTCTCCCTGATGTCCTTTTGTGCCCTTCTGATGCTCCCCCCACTCCACTCTGATACATACAGATTAATTCCTGACAACCTCTTCCTAGGCATAGTTATAGAACTTGACAATCAGGGCAGCATAGGGGAAGAAGCATTAGTGATAACCAGTGAGAGATGCGCAGAGGGAGCAATTGCTGTAGTGATTTATTCCTGTGAACTGCAGGCTAGACTGGACCTTCCCTGGAAGCTCCAGTTCGTGTAGAACGCTGTGCTCAGGTACTATGGTGACAGAACAGAATGTGACAATCTCCTCCTTAGTGATTGAGGCCTCTGTGAATTCAGAGCCTCAGGACTCTATGCTTTCTACTGGCTTCCTTTCCCTGCTTGGTGAAACTAAGGCCCCAACCTGGGGTCTTGTCAGGGATGTCACTCGAAAAGGGGAAGAGGGCAGGTAGGTCTCTAAAGGCCCTGAAGGGAAAGGGTCAGGGCTGTCTGTAAGAGTCCCAGAGAAAATGAGGCAAGCAGGGAGGAGGGTAGGTATGTAGTTAAAGGATAGATGAATATCCAGTGTCTTGGCTTACCTTGATAAGCAAAATTCACTTGCTATTTTTGAGTTTGACTGACCAAAGAAATGCTCATGGCAAAGAAGCTTTTGGGCAGGAATGAGGATGGGAGATAACAGCATTACCCCAGGCAGCACACCCAGGAGCATAGCTATGATAGTGCAGCTGCACCGGAGTCCCATGAACCAGGCGGCCCCTCACGCATGTAGAGTGCATAATGCACGCTGGAGTGGAGGTCCATTCCATCTTCAGTACTGGAGCCTGTTTCCACCTAGCTATGCCCCTGGGCACACAGCTCAGGCACTTTTTCTCGGGTAGGTGCCTTATATGTAGGTAGAACTTGGAAAGGGATTCCTAAGGCCACTGTTTGCCCATTCCCACTCCTCTATCTTGGATAACTCCAGCTCTAGCATGGCCCCTCTCTCCTGGTCTCCTGGAAACCCTGCTCAAGCACAACCTAACATCCTCTCCTTTCTCTCTTCCACTCCTGTTTGTTTTCACAGGAATCGTCTGACAGCACCAACACTACCATAGAGGACGAGGACACAAAAGGTAACAGTCTTGGGCATTGGCCAGAGAGCCACTTGCTGTCACCCACTGTTCCATGGCATGAGTTGTGATGGGACTTGCCAAGGCTGACAGCTTGTGTATTTAAGTGTAAACAAAATCTTTGACAGCCTTGGAAGGTCACGTGGGAGAAATGGGAGATGTGGGCTTGGGTGGGAGAACAAGGAAGGGGGGAGGAGAATGGAGAACGGGATTCATTGGGAAAAGCTGAGCCATAGCTTCTAGTTGTGCTAGAGCGTATCTCTTAGAAAGGTATCCAGTCTTGCCTTCCAGGCTCCAAATGACGGTGATTCCACCACATCCCAAGGTAGGTTGTCTGTGTTCCAGTAGTTAATTAGATTCACCGTTAAGAATTTGCACCTTATTTCTACTCTGAACACATCTAGCTTCAGCTTCTAGCCACTGGATCTCATTATGCCTTTGCCTGCTAAAATAAGACACAGCTGCTATCCAGAATTTCCTTTCTATGTAGGTACTTAGAGACCAGAGTTTACAAACTTGAGCAGTTTCTTGGGGAAGCTAAATACTATTAGATTCACAGGACAACTCTCCACCATTGAAGTCAATTGGAGTGTAATGTGGGATGGGCAAATTGTAACTCAGGAGCCACGTTAAGCTCTCAACCTGGGCCAGTAGCAGACCCCACGGTGCCTTATTGGTCTGATGTCTAAGGCTGCTTGCAAACAAGCACAGGAGGCAGGGGAACTTCCAGGAGCGGAGATTGTGTTAGGAGTGATCTCAGGAAGCTCCACTCATTTATGGGGGGGTTTAGCCCCTTTCTAGTGTCATTTCCATTGCACATTGCAGAACTGGATTTTTGAGCTCTGCAATGTGTGATGTAAATCATGCTAGAAACGGGCTAACACACACCCCCACCCGCACACGAGCGGAACTTCCCAGGATCGCTCTTAATGCAATCTCCACTCCCAGAAGTTCCCCCGCACTTGTCTGCAAGCGGCCTTAGTTCACTGCACTGAGTCTCAGCAGCCCAGGACCACAGAACATTGGCTCCATTAGCCAATCACAAAGCAGAAGAGGCTCAGCCTGGGAGATGCTTCACAGGGGAGTGTGCATGTCTTGTGGCTCTCGGTCAAATTAAGAGTTTCATGTGCTGTTCGTGGTGTTGGGAACTTTGTCATCCTCTGGTCTATAAACGTGAAGTGAGAGTGGTTGCTGTCCTGCTCCCAAGTGTAAGAATTGGAGACAAAGTAGTTCAGATGGACCAACCTCTGTTGGTGAGAGGGTTTTTGGGCCCTTCCTCAGGCATGTAAAGAGTTAGAACTATCATGATAAAACTCAAAAATACTACTTTTTAGATGCCCAGCGATGGTCCCTGTGTGACCTGAGCAGCTCAGGATACTGAGAAGTGCCAGTCCCTGTATATTTGGTTCCCATGGGAAATGCTGTAAGCACTGGTAACATAAGAATTCTCCTGGATGATGGGCAATTGGTGTTTCTATAAAGACTGCAGCACAGGGAGAATGTTTCCCTGGCAGGCTACCGCTCCTTATCAATCAGTAAGATTCTGTAGGCAGGCAATATGTTCTCTGTTTGGGGGTTGCAGCTGGTGCAGAACACAGCGGCCTTTCTTCTGACGGTGGTGGGTTGCCGGGAGCACATTATGCTGGTGCTCCAGAGTCTGCACTGACTTCCAGTAGCATTCTAGGCACAATTCAAGGTGCTGATTTTGATTATAATGTCTTAAATGGTTTGAGTCTTACATAGCCCGAAGACTGCCTCCTGCCCTATTTTGCATGGGGCTCCCTTTTGCAAGCTCCATCCCTGCACCAGTTCCGTACAGCAAGGGCTCACAGAGAGGCATTCTGTAGCTGTTCCGCACAGGGCCGGCCTGAGAATTTGTGGAGCCCAGGGTGAAGAAAAAATGCAGGGTCCCTAGTGGCCCCACCCTTCTAGGGGCCCTAGAAGTAGTTGTGTTTGGGGCCCCTGCCCTGGTGAAAACAGAAGCTCCTGTGGGGCCCTCAGAAGTAAGGAAAATAGCGGGACTCAGGACAATTGTCTGGATTGCCCACCCTGTGGCGAGACCATCCTGGAGGCAACACAAGACCTATTTATTTGGCCAGGTGTCTGCCAGGCCCATAGTGTCGGCAGAGCTTGTTTCAATGGGAATTTTTATATTTTTTCACAAAGTTCATATTTTTATGAGTGTGTGTGTATGATATATATAAAATATATGTATAGATAGATAAAGTGTGTGTGTACACACACACATTCCTGGGGAAAACTAGGTTCCCATTTCCCTTGGGGCCCAGTGGCCACATTTTGGGGGAGATAATTGATTTCATGGCCTTTCTGTGTTCCTGTCTTGGGAGCCCCCCCCCCCCCCCCAAAAAAAAAAAAAAAATCTCCACACCTCACTCCCTACAAGGGCCCATCTCACTGACACTGGGCATGAACAGATGGATGGCAGCCCTACCTCACCCCTGGGTGGCCTGTCCATCTAAAGGCCGGGCCGCCATATGTGCAGGTGGAGCAGGCAGCTCCAGCCCTACCTGTGATGCTCCTGAACGTCCCAGGGCACTGCCAGTGGAGCAGGTCGCCCGAAACTGGGGCACTGGCTGGAGGCAAAGCTGCAGCCCCCATAGAGTTGCGGGCAGCAGTCTAGAGCATCGTGAGATCTGCCTGCAACTCTATGGTATGGGGGAGGGGGTACCGTGTGGGCTGATGGTGGGCCACAGCAGCTGCTGGGTCTGTTTAAAATGGACCCAGGTGGGGTTGGACGCAGGGCTGCACCCCCAGAGGAGCTCCAGGGCTAGCCAATTCCACATCCATCAAGACACTCACTGTTTCACGGATGAGGGAATTATAACCTGGCCATTCAGCAAAGTGACCTGCCTATAGTCAGCTAGCAAACCTAAGAGCTAGAAGTCATGACCCCCCAAGACTGATGCCTTTTCTTTAGTTCTATTCTATCCCATCCCATCTGTATTCACTCACCAACTCAGCCCTTCTGTTGCATTGTGGCTTTGTCTCTTTCTGCCCCTAGGTTTTTAAATGTGTTTTTCTTTCTTTTCCACTGACCCTCCTCTCTCCTGGATCATTTTTCATTCTCTCTTTGTTTTTCTTTTGCATCTTACAACCTCCCCAGGCAAGACCACAGACAATGGGGCGGTAAAAAGCCAGTTGGATTCAGGATCAGTTGCTGAGCCTGCCCCTAGTGTGCAAACCTCACCGCCTCCGCCACCTCCTCCTGCTGCTGCAGCAACTGTGTGTAAGTCTCTGGGCTTTGCTCAGCCCCCCTGCTTTCCTGCTCATGGCAGAGGCAGCACCGACAATCCTACAGGCCACACACAGTCAATGTGCCTGTCCCCCAGGACAGTCCAGCCTACAGGTGTCTTGATTGAAAGACCAGGACATGGTGCTTTGTAGCAGTGGGTGCACAGGGCCCTATGGCTATAGCACTAGCCAATGGCCTCTCAAGAACTATCCTACATTGGCCCCAGGGAGAAATGGACCAGATGAGACCTAATAAGTCATTTCCATCTAGTTGCCCTATTTGTACATCCTAACTCCCTTCCACCTCTGCTTTCTACCCTGCATTTCTCCTCTCTGTTATTTTTTCCATTCTGTTTTTCTCATCTTTCTACTCCATTCTCTCATCTGCCCCATCACAGCTGCCAGGTTTACTGACATTTTAAGCACCGTGAAGAGGGGCTCTGGGCCCCCAGAAGCTGAGGAGCCACAGCCAGCCATCACCCAACCTTGCCCACCTCTGTCTGTCCTAAACCCTCTGCCTCCTCAGCGTAAGTAGCAAGTCTCTTGGGTGCCTCAGTTGCTTGCAACAAACTGCTGTGCACGTGCCTGGCCATAAGTCCCCCTCCTCTCCCTGAGTGCACCCACTCCCAAAGGCTATGCAGCCCTTGGAACTTATACTAATTTTCGTGGCTCCTTGCAGGGAAACTGTTTTCCACCCTGTTGTACATGTTATGCTTCTTGTGTGTTCAGAATTGCCAACATGGAGAAATGTTGAACACATAGGAGGTTGTGTACAAGTGTACATGTAACAGCTCATGGGTAGCCAGCAGTTTTCCCCCAGCTACCCATGAGCTGGGGAGGAAAGGTGGCGGGGAGGAATTGCTGCTTCTCTGATGCTTGCCTGGGAGGCAGGTTCTAGGAGCAGCAAGCTTCCTCGCAGACATTTCCAGTACTGCACAACAATGGTTGTTCTGCGCTGAGGTTGTGGTACAACTATCTCACTGTAGAATGAACCCACTGCACTGCCTAAGTGTAGTCTCTTGTGTTGAGGAGTTCAGAGGTTGCTGCAGTACACACGTGAAGAACAAAGTAGACACCACACTCTCAGGATTGGGACACTAGACTTTTATTGCTTAGGAACTGGAACAGGGACAGTGGATCCACATCTGTCCCTGACCAGAAGAACCAACAACACAAACCCTCCTAGCTAGCCAAGATGGTTTTTGAGTCCCTGTACAAACTAAGGGTCTCTTATACAGAACAAAGAATGAGAGGGCGAGTCAAGAATGTTGATTAAATCTTAGCTCCTTGGGCGGTGTGAAAGGCTCCGCGTCTCACGCCAGGGAGGTGCCCATGGCCACTAGATTTTATTAGGAAGCCACCCTTTCAGGCTTATGCAAGGACAACGGCCATCTGTCCTTACAAGACTTTTATTGATTTATCCATATATGGATCTGTAGACTGCCCTGGACATGCTTGGGCATGTCAGAGCATGCCAACAGCCAAGCCCCTGAATAGCAGCAGCTTCCTGGGACCCATTGCTGCTCAGGAGACAGGGATAGGTGAGGAGAGCGTGGCAGCAGTAGCGGCACTCCACTGCTCCCATACTCTTTCCGCTTGTCCCTGTTCAGACAGCATGGCAGGTACGTGCTGGTGCTTGGCCCACTCTACTGGCCAAAGGTGTAGCTACCATGAAGCTGCAAAATTAATGTTTTAAATGCACATTACACTGGGTGAAAGTTTCCAGCATGAAACACTCACCTAGCATAACTTGTAAAATCACCCAAGCCTGCTCTCTGCCGAGCTCTAATGCCTGTTACCAGGAGGACTCTGCACAAGAGCCCTGCATTCCCATACAGACTCCTTCAGTGCAAGTTATACCCTGCTC
Source organism: Sphenodon punctatus (assembly GCA_003113815.1). Taxonomy (NCBI): domain Eukaryota; kingdom Metazoa; phylum Chordata; class Lepidosauria; order Sphenodontia; family Sphenodontidae; genus Sphenodon; species Sphenodon punctatus. The sequence goes on along the minus strand of QEPC01005433.1, from coordinate 403,893 downwards.
CAGACACTCAAGCCATATCCAGATGGACTTTAGCAGTGAAGCACCTTGCCTGCCTTTTTGCTCTGGCGTCAGTGTGCTGCTCCACAACAGTTTCACAAGGTTTCAGAGCAAATTATAAACTGCAGAATAAATTGTACCAAAGCAGCTGCTAGTTTTCTCTGGAGGGCAGGCAGGCCTGCAGGCCAAGTGCCCTGTTTGTGTGTATGTAACCCACTAAAACCTCAGTAACTGCAGGAGCAGCAGGCGGGTTCAGTCTGGATTTGACAGCAGAACTTCCACCAGTAGATGCAGAACAAAAAGCAATAAAATAACACAAATATATTTCAGTTGGTCTATACTTAAAATAAATCTTTATAGGTATACATTGGATATAAGCATTGGAATAATATTACTATTTTCCAGTAAAATCCTTCAGTCTGATTACTATTACTCTATAGCAGATCCTTCTCAATAACAGGAAAAATCAATGTACCCCAAAATACACAAAACCAATGATGAAGCCTATGATGAGACCTAGGCGCTTGGTACAGCCCCGTGAATCAAAACGGGATTAAGCATGTATCACAGTTCCCTTTGGGCTTGAAGAATTGAAATTGTCCAAGCTGCAGACTGTGGATGAAAAGGCCTTCCTCCTCTAATGCTGGAGTCAGCGCCTGTAAACATTCAGAACAGGTCTGTGAATAACAGCCAGCCCCACCCCAAGAGTGCTACACTGAGCATACGCAGACCACATAGGAAAAAGAGCAGGGAGAGCAAGGTTCTTATATCGCCCTCTACTGGCTAACATAGAAATGCTTATAAGCATGCTCCTTTAATACTGCTGCCCAACAAAGCATTAATAACAGCATGGGTTACAAGTACATGGCTTCTGGATCCTTGTTCACACTATCATTTACTGAGTGGTCATAGACAAGAGACAGGGCAGCCCTGGTGACTGGGCTTGCATAACCCCCTTAGCCAGACACCTCAGAGACATGTGTCCGGATATGTGAGTTTCCAGTATGTACTGGCCAGTTGCTGAGCAGTAAATAGGCATGCTTTATGTCTCCTGTACCAGACGACATAATGCGTGTCTGAAAAAAGGATCTAGATTAGAGGGGTCCAGATAAGTGTGGTCTTGCTATAGAGATCTGAAAGTTAACTGTGAAAGGACCATGAACTCTTCCCCCACCCCCGCTCTGCTTTCTCCCTTGCATTTCTCCTTTATCTGCCTTTTTACACACACACACCCAGTTCCATTTGTTTTACATCCTTTTCTCTCTCCTCCATTCTCTCAACTGTCCCATCCCAGCCACCAGGTTCTCTGGGTTCTCTGACATTTTAAATACTGTGCGGAGGGGCTCTGGGCCCCAAGAAGCTGAGGAGCCACAGCCGGTCGTCACCCAGCCCTGCCCACCTCTATCTGTCACAAACCCTCTACCTCTCCAGCGTAAGTAGCAGGTCTCACTGGGGCTTGTACCATGAGCTGCCACCTCAGCAATATTCCTCTGCTTCCTTTGCCAGCTTTCGCGGCCGGCCATGATTGAGCTGCTTGATTCCAGTCCATTTTCTCTGCATTGCTGTTGAGCACCTTCCTGGTGCGTGCTGTGGAGATCACCTGGCTTCGGCTGGGAAGAGTAAAGAGGCAGGGGGAACTATGAAAATAAAAAAACCTCTCTTTTCCCCCATTTACAAACCTTCAGCCTGATCCTAAACCCACGGGCCACACAAAAACAATGTGCATGCAACCCACACGCAACCTTTGTGGAAAGAGTGCAGCATGCCCACAAGATGTGCAACTCAAGTGTGCACAAATTTAGAATCAGACCTGGTATCAAAATGAAATGTTGGGACTGATAAGAAACAAATACTTTGTTTTTAAAAATTTCCGACCAGAAGTAAAAAAATAATAATTGAAAATTAGTTTTTTTCCCTTGACAAATTTTGTTTTTTGACAAACCCTATTTGTCCGTGGGAAGGTTTTTCAGCCAGCTCTGGTCGTGGAGGTATGTTCTCTGCTCCAAGACAAGAGCCTGCTTTTCCCTTAAGTCTCATCAGCGTCTGCCAGAAGGATACCATTGAAATCCCTGTGGATCAGACAGGCTTTTCCTATCACACTCCCCATGGTGGTGTGGAAAGTGTCCCATAGCCCTGCAATGGCAGAGTGCTCTCCACCCCATTCCTTTTTGGGTGAAAGCAGACATGACGCTAACTCCACTTTAACGCTGTCTTAACATTTCTTATGCATGATGCAGGGCTGTATTGGTGCCCTATGCAGCCCTGCAACATGCATAAGAAATGCTGAAGTGGTATTAAAGTGGATTTAGTGCAATGTCTCTTCTCACCCAATATCTGCTCCTGGGCACTGTCACGGTGGTTAAGTGGCAGGATTTTTGTGGTGAGTAGCAGCTATATAGCCTCCACCCATGGTGTAAGGTCAGATGCCCACCGTGAGTACGCTACACTTGCATGTAATTGCTCTGAGGTCTCTTAAGGGACCTTACAACAACTACATGTAAGGGAAAGTATGCCGTGGTAGGAAGCAGACCAGGTTCTCTCCCTGCTGTAGCTTCTGCTGCTACTTTAGCAACAGCAATAAAAGTGGAGGTGCAACAACAATGGCTTTTCGCATTGCTGCTGTTGGGGTAGCAGTGGTGTGGATGGACGTAGGAACTGCCAGCTCCGGAGAAGTTCCCAGGTCTGTTTGCACTGCTGCTACCCAGGCAACAGCAACAAAAGTGGCTTCTCCAGGATTGTTCAGTACCACCGGGGTAGTGACAGAGGAGAACAAATGGTCTGTTTCCCCACCGCCACTACCATCTTGGCAACAGCAAAAGCTATAGCGGAGAAAGGACCCAATCCACTCCACACCACAGCTTCCAAACTACCTTTACCCTCTACCCCCCAACAGTGGGCAACAGCTGACTTTACCCACTAAGCTATTTCACCTGTGACAGCAGCCACTGGCCACTTTTCCCCACATCTTTAGGGAACAAATGTCACATTTGTTGATACCCTTTTGTCTGCACAATAATCCTTTCACTGATCTCCCCCTTTCCCTGACTGCAGCTTACTTTGTTCCCCCTCACACTGAACGGGGCCCTGTCTCTGTACAATCTGGAAAGAAGATGCTTCATCTTGGTCAGTGTTTCCCAGCCTTTCTTCTCTCAGAAGATGAGCAGAATCCTTCAAAGAAAGTATGGACTGCTAGGGAAGAGAAGGCCTCTAGAACAGGCCCCCTCCACATATTCATATCTGTGCTCTACACACTCTGGAGCTCGGCTTGGCCAGGAAGCTAGTAACAAGTTCCATTGTGCTTCCACCATCTGGCAAAAATGTGGCCATGGACTAGCACCATTCTGTGCTATCGGCCACTAACCCCTTGTGCACAGCACCGGCTCAGGCACCTTATGTGGCAATTCCACTTGTCTGTTCCCTTCTCAAATGTCACTTTGATTTCAGAGTGATCATTTCCATTCACAGTCCTGAGTGAGGGGCAGATACTGCCTTCTGCGTTGCCTGGGTCCTCAGAAAGAGGAAGGGACTTGGCCAGGAGTGTGAGTTCTGGGAAATCTCCCCAGTTCCTTAGCAGAAAAGGCAATAGGGAGCTGGAGTTCCTGGGTCCTGGATTTGCTTGTGTGTCAGATTCTCTAGCAAATGGAGCCTCCTGTTCTCCCAAGCTCCATTCATCCTGCTGATTAAAAGCAGAGATGGTAAGTCAGGGAAGCTGTCTCCTTTGTTTTTGATAGTGCAATTGTTTTCTCTCTCGCAACCTGTCCCCTTAGTAAGACCCAAGTGTGAGATTAGGTGAGTCCTTTAGGGAGGTGAAATAACTTCCCTAACATCTCCATTCCCTTCTGTTCTGGGCAAGTGATGCCCAGGCAAGAAGTCAATGGATCATCTCACGAGCTACATTGCAGGATGGGGCGGTATAGAAATCTATGAAATAAATAAATAAATATCTTGGCACAAAATTGAGCAACTGCAGTATCCCCACTTAAGTCTTGTGCAGAGATGGAGACCCACAGAGACCAATATGGTCTACTTCTCTTGGTCAAACGGCAATCTAACAATCTTATACAATCAGTTAATTTATTAAACTCTAGAAAAAGGACCAATAATAAATGCTAAACATGACAACAGACGTTCTGTATGAGGAACTAATGAAATCCAGTCCACATTCAAACAATCCTCATACAGACTGTTTGTTGACATGTTTAGCTTTTATTACTGGTCCTTTATTACTGGTCCTAGAGTTTAATAAAATAATTGATTGTATAAGATTGTTAGGTTGCATCTATTGTTTGTCTTTGTTATTATATCTGCACCTATAAACCTTATTTGTTCTACTTCTCTTGGTACCATTAAACCCTTACGTCAACCCATCAAAACCATGGGTCTAACCTTCCTAAGGCCCCCTCCTAAGCCTTCCAGCTGGAAACACACCCAGCATGCCCTGCTCCACTGGAGATGGTTAGCACAAAGTTGAATGCTTTCTGGGACCTATAGTTTCCTTAGGCCTCTCCTCCATATTGTCAGGGCAGGGGGGAATAGGTGGGTCAGTTTTGCCCAGTCTGACATAGATATAGAGACCTGGAGGGTTATTTTTTTGGATTTCATTTTTTGTTTGTCTGTTTGTTTCTCACTTTAGAAACATGTCATTCCTTGGTTTGGCAGCTCTTCACTGCTAAACCTTCACTGCTAAAACTCTCACAGAAAGATCTTTCCTCCTAAGTGCTCCTCGGGCACTCTGGTTATAATGATGTTAGGCAAAAACCCAATGAGTTTTAAATAGTCTGAATAAAAGGTCCCCCCCTTTTAAAGTTTATTTTGGTGTCATGTGCATGTCATTAATGCTATAATACATGTGTTGTCCGGTCAGTCATAGGGGTCTTCTCAAAATCGGTTCTTCTGGATTAAGAACCTTGGAAAAGCTCCATAACATGCTTTAACTACCCTGGTGCTCTCATGAGCAAGGTGGCTAAGGGAGGGATTGTCATCAGAATAACGAACAGTAGCTGAAGAGGTTTGTGAGAACTCGCCCAAAGATTCTTCCAAGATAGGCAAGACTGGAGAACCAACAACCCTTCCCTCCCCTTCAGGCCATGATTGTCCTTTAGAAAGATACGTCTGAAGTAGCTGACTGAGCATAGAAACACTGGTAGTTGCCAATATTCATTCTGGAACCAGCTGAGAGATTGTGTGTCACATCTGGAAGTATTCCTAGCTTTTGTCCTTCCACTCCCATCTTTTCCTGTTTTCTTCATTTCTTCTCTCATTTTTCCATTCTGTTTGTTTTCTCATATCTTCTCTTCCCTTCTCTCATCTGTCCCATCCTAGCGGCCAGGTTGTCTGATGTTTTAGGCATGGTGAGGAGGGGCTCCGGGGCCCCAGAAGCCGAGGGGCCACAGCTTGCCATAACCCAGCCCTGTCCACCTCCAGCTGTGTCAAACCCTCTGCTTCCCCATTGTAAGTAGTGAATTTTCCTGGTACCTGCAGCTCCTCCCCATTCTCCTGGCTCTGATCTGGTGCAGAGCTACGTTCTGTTGTTCATCCAGCTGCCACTTGGTGCTCGCCTCACTCTCAGTACGGAGCTCCTCTCTGGACAGCATGCTGAAAGTGTGGCTTGAGGGTGGGGTGGCATGTCTGGGTTCAGGATTGTAGGCAGAAGTGAATGGAGACTAAACCAGGCTAGTGAGTACAGGCTTGGGAGGCCTTGGGAAGAACTGCCGGGGGTGGGGTGGGGGTGTCATTGAATTGGGAGGTGCAAGAGCACGGCTATGTTGGCAGAGCAAGGAGAAAAGAGAGGCTGTCACCCACACTTAGCTAGAAAAGGCCTTGGGGCAAAGAGAACCTGGGGCCGCACAAATGCTGTGAAGATTTGGTTCTCATGCCAGGCTGAGTGTCCTGTGAGTCTGGGAGTCCCAGTGAGGATCATTTACAGGGATGGATGACAGGTTGGCAAGTTCACAGCCAGAGGGTAGACACCAGGGAACGTGAGCTGAGATGCTTCACGGATAGTGCTAGAGCCGGACATGGGGAGAGCACTCGGTGCAGACTGGGAGCAGGCATGACTGGCAGGCTCACAGGTAAGGACTGGCTTTGCAGACTAGGTAGAGAAAAGGCATCTTCCTTCTCTGGGTGTTTCAGACCCTGCATCTGGCAAGAATTTCCCCAAGGAGCAAGGGGCAGTAAGGAAGGGATGGTAGCTCTGGGATTGGAAGTTTGAATACTTTGGTCTGGCACAGAGGGAAAAGAATCTAAATAATTGGAAGGAAGGAAAAAGATGGGGAGGGTTGTGGGGGGCAGCCACTCTGTTAGAAAGAGAACAAAATTCTTTGGGTTCATCATGGAGCAGGTATATCCCTGAAGCCTGTACTGTTGCCATTGATAAGAGTTGGTTTTTGCCCAAGTCAGAGTTCCCCTCTGGGGCACTTAGGTTTCGAAACTGGGATAAATATATTCATAACAATAATGACCAGAGCTGGAAGAGTTTCCCACAAAAAATGGGAATTCCCATCTAATTCCACAGGACCTGATCTGTCTGTTCCTGACCAGGTGCCTATTTCAGGTCCTCCCTGGTTTACCTGGGTCCATGGGACGGAGAATGGGGCAGCAGTGGGCAGGCAGTGGCAGCACTGCAGAGGTGATGGTGGGGGTGATCGTCTGGAATGGGGGGCTCAGCATTGGGTGGGGGACCCAGGAGCCTGGCTACCTGGAGCATGCATAGACCCCAGAAGAGAACCAGAAGTGCATCACCCCTGCAGTGCTTCTCCTGCCCCTGCTCTGTCCCCAGACCCAGGTAAGCTGGGGAAAAGGGAGTGTGTGTGTGTAAGAATTTGCTACCTGCAGGCACCTACACAGGTATGCAAGAACTCAACAAATTCCCATAGAGGTTCCCACCTACCTGTATGGCTACCTGTGGATAACAAATCCACTGCTCATTTCAGGTCTAACAATGGCTCCTCTAGTGCTGGGATTTCCATCCTTGAGGTGGTGCATTGTAGGGCAGAGGTTTAATCTTGTGCCTGAGATCCCACTGTCTCAGGCAGGGGTGGAGAGCGCTGAATACGAATTCTAACTCAGTTGTGGACCAAATTCTACTCTTACTACTTGCTGTGAATTGAGAGTGACTCGGTAGATGCCAGTCAGGTTTTACAGCCAATGAAATCTGCCCAGGCAAATAGGCCCTTTCTTCCTTCCTACTTCCACAGAGTGTCAAAGGCGTGAGCCCCAATACCTGGCATCGATTCAGACAGGGGATGAGTCGAAACACTCTGTTATGACAGGAGACAGCTGGGGTTTGAACAGAGCCTTTCAGACAATCTGGCAGATTGCAGAAGGTGAGGAATGGAGAGGAACAGGACAAGAGAGAGAAGTGATTTGTGAATGGAGTGATCTGGAGGGCACTCACCCCCATGTACTAAAAGGGCACAGAAGATCAGAAGGATTAGAGAGTGGGATGCAGAGAGTTGCCCAGAACGTGCTTATTGGAACCTGGAGAGATCTTGAGGGTAATTTAGAACAAAATCCAGAAATTTGGGGGGAACCCTGCAACGTGCCTGGGACTTGAACAGTCATCAATTAGAGACAGGTCCCTGTCCTGGGGGCAAAATAGGGGGAGAGAGGGCTGCATTAATGAAGTTGTGAAGTCGCAGGTGCACATGCTTAGCTCAGTTACAGGGAGAGAAGAGAGACCCTGGGTGATAGGACAGTAGAAGGAACATCAATGAGCAGCCTGTGGGGGTGAGGAACTGGGGAAAGCCTGACAGAAGCAGTAGGATTTTAGGAGGGATTTGAAGGTCAGGAGGGGAGGGAGCAGAGCAGATATGTAAGGTTGCCATCTTTCATGTTTTGACCCCAACACTCCCATAGGCCAAAATAGGAGTGATGGTCAAAACCACAAGAGGCCGCAACCCAAGTTTGGGGAGGGAGTTCTAGGCATAGAGGCAGCATAGAAGAAGGGACAAAGATAGTCTATGGAGCAGGAGACCTGAGGCAGCTGAGGGTGGTGTTAGAGGAGGAGTGAAGTTTCTGGGTGAGATCATAGCAGAAAAATAGGGAGGATTAAGACTAAAGAGACGGAGTTTGTGCTGGGTGTGACGGGGGAGAGGCAGCCAGTGGAGGGAACAGAGAAGAGGCTGAACATGGTCAAAGCAGCAGGCAAGGTAGATGACCTTGGCAGCAGAGTGTTGAATTAGAAGTGAGAAGATTAAGGCAAGAGCAGGAAGGCTAGTAAGAATGAAATAAATGTGAGAGAATAAGCCCTCCTTGCCCACCAGCTCGTGTGGTTTCAATCCTGCCTTTGTTCACAAGCCAGCCACAAAGAGTCAATCCCAGTTCCTGAGATTCCAAATCCTGCTTCCTTTAAAGTAATCATATGACTGGATCAGTGTGATCCAGATAGGTATTTGTCCGTTTCTTTCTCCTCATTTTACTAGAACCGTTCCTGTCGTCAGCTGCAGTGGCTGTACAAGTGTGACCTGGGATGCTCATCCTAAGCAGAAGACAGATAAATCAGGCTTCATGACCAAGCAGAAAGAGAAGGAGGGGTGGGAAGGAAATGGGGGAGATGAAGAGAAAAGAGGTGGAGGCAAAGTAGTTCAGATGATCTCTTTCATTGGAACAGCTTCCGCTGGTGAGAATATGTGAGCTCTTGGTCCGTGCAGGGCCCTTTGTCAGGCATGTTAAAAGGCAGAGAAGAGTTCTTGTGAGGCAAGCTGAATGCCAATGGGTACAGTGCCAGGGTCTGAGAGATGGGCCACATGATCGAGAGAGATTAGATTGAGCTTCCACTGTCTGAGGCAGTGTGTGACTGTATCCAGCTTGTATAGGAAGGAGTCTGCTGCAGGGAGCATTGCTGGTGGAAAGGAACTGGCTATGTTAGGGCTCAGCAAGCAAGAGGAAATGTGAAATGGATGCTCCAGGGCAAGCCGGGTCAGAAGTTTCCAGACGCTGCTCTGAGGGGATGACCTTGTCAAGGAGCTGATGGCATCTCCGCTGCTTGGATGCTGCATTATTCATGGTGAATGAGCTAAGTGGGTCGCCTGAGCGTCTCACACATTCCCACATCTCCCTGGATCTTTCATGTGTGCCTGTTTCACTGACATGAGTAAGCAAAATGGGGTTTCTGGTCACATGTTTGTGAGAGAGCTGTGGGCCATACCAGGGCATGGTGGAGAAAAGGGTATTACCCTGCTCTGGGGCGTGGGCACTGGGAAAGAGGGTTATGGCCAGTCCCAGGGGATAGGGCAGAAGTGTTTGTAGACTATGGTCCTTTTCTCATGGGCAGCGGTGGGGGGGATGGGTGTGCTGCCGCGGTGAGTGAAAGTGGGTGTGTGCCCTTTCCCATGGACACCCCTCCATCTCCACCCATGGAACCTCCTCCCGTTTTGTCGGATGGTTCTGTGGGTGGAGGTGGGTATGCGTTGGGAGGGCAGATGCACCCCCACCCACCGCCTATGCTGTTCGCATGGATGAACACCCATCCCCCCCCACCGCCGCCGCGGGGTGTACACGGACACACACACACACCCATTGCACACCCACCAGGAGGTGGAGGGGGACATCCGTGTAAATACAGCCTATGTGATATGACACCAAGTGGGGTCACACTAGGTGGTGGCCCCCCTAGTTGGGGGGGTTTGCCCCCCTGTAGCTCAGCAGGTCCGGAGTCTGGGGGTCGTATTGGACGCAGACCTGCGTCTGGAGCGGCAGGTGGAGGCAGTCGCTAAGGCTGCCTTCCGCCAGCTTTATCTGGTACGCAGGCTGCGTCCGTATGTCTCTGGCCCGGACCTGGCCTCCCTCATCCATGCCTTTGTCACCTCGAGGCTTGACTACTGCAACGCGCTCTACGTGGGGCTTCCCTTGTTCTTGGCCCGGAGGCTGCAGCTGGTGCAGAATGCAGCGGCTCGTCGTCTTATGGGGACGGGTCGCCGGGAGCACATTACACCGGTGCTCCGAGCTCTGCACTGGCTGCCGATAGTGTGCCGGGCCAAGTTCAAGGTCCTAGTGATGATCTACAAAGCCCTATACGGCCTTGGCCCCTCTTACCTTAGGGACCGCCTCGCCCTTCGCGCCCCGGAACGGCTCCTGCGGTCTGCCGGGGGTGCCCTCCTGGAGGTCCCCCGTGTTAAGCGGGGGGCCACGATGGAGCGAGCATTCTCGGTGGTAGGGCCGCGGCTGTGGAACTCCCTTCCGGAGGAAGCTCGCCTGGCCCCAAGCCTTTTGACATTTCGACGGAACTGTAAGACCTGGCTGTTTGCCCAGGCCTTTGGGAGGGAGGGTGTGGGGGGGTTTTAATCCCCCGCCCATTTAGTCATTTGGTTTTCTAGCCCTGTTTTATATGATGTATTTTATATTTATATTTAAAGTGAATTTTTTAATGTTTTATTGTTGTTAGCCGCCCCGAGCTGCATTGCAGGAGGGGGCGGGATATAAATCTGTAAAATAAAATAAATAAATAAAAAATCTACAGACAGTGTCACGATCTTGACTGATACCTGATCTACTGTACACTGGGGTTGTGGGCTTATGGTTAAGCCTCAAGTGGGGTCATGCCGGGAAAAGTTTGGCAACTGCTGGGCTAGGAGAATTGTGGCCTGCTCAGGGGTGGGATTTAACTAGAACTGCCATTTGGCAGGTTTCTGTAGGGGCTTGCCAGTTAAAGCGTAGCCAGAGTTTGTCTTTATCCCAGCCTCTTATCTCAGACAATGGGCTATTTAAAATGTACATGAATTTTAAAATGTGCATGAATTGTGTAAAAATCATGTCGTGAAAATTGCTATTGGCAGTTTTCTTCACTGGGACAAGTGGCAAAATTAGCTCTAGCCTTTCCCACCCGATGGAGGTGAGGTGGAATAAGGCTCTGGCCTGGGGGTGGGAAGTGGGAGGCTGTGTCTTTGGATTGATCATCATTTGGGTGCAAGGTGCCGGCTCGCCATTCTTGGAGACTGAGATTCTCTGGTTTCTCCAGCGCAGGGTACAACCCAGGACCACCCCTGTCCTGGGGAGAATGGAGCTCTGCCTTTTTTGGCACTGGTTGGGATGTGGCTGCCTGCATGCTTGCTCTGCGTAGAGCCAGCAGCTTGCGTCAAGGCCACTCCTCCATTGGGTCTAGCTTCATTTCTGAGGGATCCTCTCCCAAGAGCTGCCTAAAGAGACCACACTGTCATGGGACTTTCACAGCTAGAAATTCCTCTGCCCAGGACTCCTGGGTGCAGTGATGGAGCCAGCGGAGACCGAATCTGCTAGGGCCCCAGCCTCCCTAGCCCACCCAGTTGCACTGTCTCATTATGTCCTGTTGTCTCCCCATTGCAGCTCGCAAGCAGGAAATCATCAAGATCACTGAGCAGCTGATTGAGGCTGTGAACAATGGGGATTTTGAAGCCTACGCGTAAGTCTTTCATTCACTAGGGGAAGGCAGGCCAGGCCAGGCCAGGAGTGCATGGCAGGGATCTCTGCCAGACCTGCTGCTCAAAGGCTGTTTGGGGTGGGGGGCACAGCCCGCTGCATCGCCAATGGGGGCATGTTGTGGAAAGGGTTCTGTCACTCCCAAGAGCTGTCTAGCCCCACCCCTGCACACAGGGCGGATGCAATCATGGCCTCTCTCTGGAGCCCCATGAGAAGGGAGGTGAGAGTTCTGTGGGGATGTGGCTGCTGAGCCGAGCACATGGGAATTGTTCTCCTAGTCCAGACAAGCAGTGATGGAGCTAGTCCAGAAGCTTGCCTCCAGAAGTGACCAGCGCTAGAGACCCAAGAAGAAGTCATTTGGCAGCACTGCCCACAAGAGGGGGTTCCCTTGGCCTCTGGAAGTGGCTCTGGGAAGGGCAGCTTGCAGCCTCCCCTACCCTGTCTCATTTCCTTTCTCTGCCTCTGTAGAAAAATCTGTGACCCAGGCCTGACCTCCTTTGAGCCCGAAGCCCTGGGCAACCTCGTTGAGGGAATGGACTTCCACAGATTCTACTTTGAAAACTGTGAGTGCCTCTCACTCCTTCTGGGCTGGGGGCCTAGGCACATGCCCTGGGGTCTTGGGACTCAGATGGCAGGGCCTGTAGCAGCTGATTTGCCCTGAGCCTCCCTGCCCAGCTGAGGCAATGATCAAACCGGTCCCTCCACAGCCTTTCTCCAAGAGACCAGACATCTCCTCCCCACTGCCCTCCCTTTGCTACCTAGCTGAATGGGGCCCGAGCCCATCCTCTCTGAGAGGAGCTGAACTGGGCAACTGCAGAAATCAGCTGCAGAAAGTTTCCTTGTTCTCCCAGAGACAGAGACAGCCTCACTCTGAAAGTAGGTGGCCTGAAGGGCCCAACAGCCGTCACCCTGATCCCTATTTTCTCCTGATTCCCTGAGTCCCTCTTGGCCTGTCTCTCCGGGACTCATGTACCAGGGGTTCATTCTGCTTTCCTGTCCCTGCCTCCCCAGTGTTATCCAAGAACAACAAGCCCATCCACACAACCATCCTGAACCCGCATGTGCACGTCATTGGGGAGGACGCCGCCTGCATCGCCTACATCCGCCTGACACAGTACATTGATGGGCAGGGCCGCCCTCGCACCAGTCAGTCTGAGGAGACCCGCGTCTGGCACCGCCGTGACGGCAAGTGGCAGAATGTCCACTTCCACTGCTCGGGAGCACCGGTGGCACCGCTCCAGTGAAGGTGAGACCAGAACTACCTCCACCCAAGCTGCTGCATGTGGGACACCAGGACCTCAACCAGAACAGCCCCCACTCAGCATGGAGACGGGCTAGCTGCCTGCAAGACTCCTCTTAGTGTTACTGGTGCCCTGTAGCAGAGCTCTAGGGCCATTGCTGCCCAACATCTCTGGGAGGGCCTAGAACAGGTGGAGCTCAGCTGTCGAGCGCACACCTCAGATGGGGGCGAGGGTGCTGCAGCCCAGAGATGGGGAACCTTTATCCCTCTGCGGGCCACTCCTGAAATTAGTAAATGCCTGTAGGCCGAGTTAAGGGCAAGGGAAGGAGGGCAGGAGCTGAAGGCCTGGGCTTAGGGGAAAAGAGCAGAGATATGGCAAGTGGTCAGAGTGGGAGGGGCTGAGGGAAAGAGGACGCTGAGGGGATGGATCTGTGGGTCAGATTTATGAATGTGGAAAGGGGCCGTAGAACAAAAGACCATGGGCCCCTGCATATAACCACATAGCACAAAGCCTGGGCCCCAGGCCAGCCCCAAGACTGCAGGTCTCCCTGGCTGTCATGCTCTGTCTCTGCTTCTGTCTTGCAGAGCTAACGCTGGCTGTTCTGGTTTCATCCCGAAGGAGACGGTGATTTGAGCTGAGCCGCTAGCCGGGAGCAGCGGTGACAAGCACGTGCCCGCATGCTCGTGTCCCCTCCCCCGTCCTCCCCTCTTCCATTTCCAGTGCCTGTGTTTGCAGAAAAAATAACAAAAAAAACCCAACCAGATGTGATTCTACAAATCAGCAAACCCAGCCGAGCCAGCCCAGCTCTCCAACCCGCGACGTGGCTGCAGTGCGCCTCCCGTCCCTGACTCCATTTCTGTGTGTCCGTCCGTCCGTCCGGCTGTCCAGGTGACCAGGTGTTGCAATGAAAATGTTCAACTTCAAACAAAAAGGCTCCACCTCCCTGTGTCGACCCCAGTGTTGAACGGTGTTAGTTTGTTAGGTGAAAAAAATAACAAAAACCCCACAAAAAACTAAGGTATTTGCATTCTCTGCCAAAGCATGGGCCTTCTCCAGTGGTCGTGTTCGCGCTTGGAAGTCTGTGACCTGTGTTACCGTTTGTTTTGCGGAGGATGCTGGGCCCGAGCTTTCGGGCTGCCCATTTCTTTTTCTCCTCTAGTTGTGGTTGTGGACTATTCTTACTATTCTTTGGACTCTTATTTATTTGGTTCTTCTTTTGGGTACGAGGTGACCCCTTCTGAGCAGGCATGGGGCCGTTTTTCAGAGCTAACCCACAGCTGGTTTTCCTGGTGGCTCTCAGTAATGGCCAGGCTGATGGGTCCTTACACGAAGGGTAACGTAGCCTTAGAGAGAAACAGGGCTCACTGCAGGTTTCTGAATGTCTGAATTTTCATCGGTTCCCACCTTTCTGAGCTCTTAAGATCTGCGTACTGCCTCCTCCAACCTCTCGTCAAGGGCTACCACCACTGGGGTCTGTGGGCCAGGGCCCACTCAATGGCCAGGGGAGATCAGCAAGTCCCTGCTGGCTTTAGCTGGCTGGGACAGCAATGCTTGGGGGTGGGGGGAGAGAAGAGCCAGGAAGGGAGGAGTCTGTGAGAATGGAAATGACGCACTCAGACCTCTCTCTCCTAGTTCTCAGAACCTGGATTTCCAGGGGAGAGGAGCAACAGCTACCTCTCTGTACAGCATGATTCCCTCTTCTGCTCCCCAGGCGCCCAGCCCAGCCCCAGGGATGGGCAGTGCCTTGGTGAAGACCCCTCTCCCAGGTTTCCCCTCTGAGCAGAAAGTGCAGTAGGTAGATTCTTACTCCTGTAGGGAAGAAGATTATGATGCCACGCTGTTCCCAGAATTTGCTCCCAGTCACCCAAGAAATCCAGCTCAGGAGGAGCAGTGCTGGCCAGCTAAGCTTAGGGAGGCTCTTACCTGCAGATTCCCTTTCCAAGAGACAGGCCAGGGAACTCTGTAAGAAGAGAGAGGGAACCACACGGTAGGTCCCAGAGCTGAGTCTGAATGCAGCCCCAGACAGGTTGCGACAGTCATTCTCCAAGTGAGCCAGGCCGCAGCGGAGAGACAGCAGAGGGTCTGAGCTGGCGCGAGGAGCAGGTGCAGCAGCGCAGGCTGTTCCGGCGCTGCAGCCACGGTGACCTCGGCTCTTTGTTCAGTCCAAAGCAAAGCACAGTGTGTCCCACTCCTGCTTGCTGGGCCCCAATAGGGGGCTGGAGTTTGTGAGCAGAATAGCCCCGTGTGGAAGGGGTCAGACATTTATTAAAGCAATTCCCTTGTTTGCCCAGACCCACTCACACATGAGGCCACGCTGGTCACAGCTGGGGATCCCTGTCCATTGCACCTGCCCTTGGTTAGCAGATTGTGGGGAGGGGGTGCATCACCTCCTCCCTTTTGCCTTGTACTTGGTCACAAGTGAGATGAGTATGGCCAGGGTTGGGGAACTTCCTGCATGGGTAGAAAATGCCTCCTTATCACCCACTCCCCACCCTGCTCAGCCCATTCCCCAGAAGGTTATTTTTATCTAGTAGGCCTGGGGTCACCCTCCACATTACAGAACGGAGTGGACTCCCAACAGCTGGGAAAGCGAGGCCGGCTTGCATTGGTGGCAGTGAGGGGGAAGCCTGGGGTCACTCCAGCGTAGTCTGCACATGGAGGGTTGCTTCAGCCCCGGAGAGTTTGAGCAAGCAGAAAGAGGGGGTTCTTGAGACTTGTAACCCCAAAGAGAGCATTAGAGGCACTCCCCTCACTCACTCCCCAAGCCCATCAGCTAAGGACCAGCTCACTCTTGGCTGACAGCGTCTTTTTCAGAACAGGCTGGTGGTTTCTCAATACACTGGAGAGTCTGGGTTTGTGGCAGGCGGACTGTATCCAGTACTTGGCTCCCTGAGCCACTGGATACGTGGGCTGTGTGAGCTCTAGGAGTTTAGTCCCCAGAGACAGAGATGGGAGGGCGTGATGATGCCCCTGGACCACTCATGCCTGGAGAGACCAGGAAGTAGTCTCGCTGCAGGGTGCTGGGGGCTGTGTTGTCATTTCAGCTGAGCTTTTAGGCTTTAAATCTTTGCACAGGGAGGAGCCGTGCAAATAATAGTGCTGGATTGCTCTGTGGGCGATGATGTGTGAGGAGCTGTTGAGGCTCACCCCACTCGGCAGTTCCGGAGAGGGACGGCACATCATTCTCCTCACACAGCTTTGCCTCGGGGGGTCTGACTCTCCTCTGTAAAATGGAGATGCATGTGGGCAATGTTGTGTAGATTAGAAAAGTCTGTTTTTCCCACCAACTTTCTCAGAAGTGTCCAGAACCTGCCAACAAAGAATCTCGCAGTGCATTGCAAAGATGGGGAAACTGAGGCACAAAGTTTGAAGTGCAGTGGATTGAGGCCCAGGAATAGAAGCCAAGTCTGGCTTCAAATCTCCTGTTTTAACCACTAGACCACGCTGTCTCCCTTTGTATGTCCAAAAGGACAGCGGTATTTGGAAATAAGGAATGATCATGGGAAGAGACATAGGAGAGAGACAGAGGATGTTTGAAGGCGGGCACACCCACACCATAGCAGAACTTCACTGGATAGAATGGGGTGCTGGTAAACAGGGCCAAGGCTGGGGCAGTTAGGAGTGTGAGGCTTGAGCTTCTAGCCTCAGCTCACCAAAGTGCGCAGTGGCCCCCTGTGGATTTAGATACAGGGATTGGCATGCACCTGGAAAGTAGACTCGGCTGTTTCTTTCTAGCAGAGAGAAAGAAGAGTAGAGCAGAGGGAAGCAGGACTCCTGGCTTGGTGACCTAGGCTCTGTGCCTTTGCTTCCCCCTTGGTGAAATAGGGATAATGATGCTGACCTCTGAGAGCTCTGGGACTTGGTGTTGACATCACACTGTTTTATGGCTGCTGCTTAGTCTGTCTGGCACAGAGGCCGTTCTGAGTCATAGGTTCTGGCCAGCCAGACGTTCTGCTGCTGGCATTGAGGCTGGGACACTGGGGGTGTGATTTTTATGAGCTGAGTGGGTTAGAGTCACAGATATAATTTATTGTGTGTCTAAAGGCTGAGCTGACATGAATTGGGGAAGGGATCACTGGTCATTGCTGCTCCCCTCTCCATTGGAGGAGGTGCACATGGCTGCATGGGACCAGACTCTGGTCAGCGGATGCTCCCTCCTGGAAAAGAAGTCCTGTTTCAAGCCTGTATGCATTTCGACCAAGCTTTACCTACTTTGAAGGTATCAAACAAACAGGAGATGGAACCTCACCAGCTAGTGGAAATGAGAGGCTGAAAAACCTGCAGCAACAAACTATGGGGCCCAAGGAACGTGAAAACAAACTGACTCAGCTCCAGTTTTTCCATTGGAAACTGCATGTGTGATGATGGTGCTGGACCATAAAGTGTCAGACCAACCCCAGGCCAACTGCATGGCTAGAACCACGTAGTCTGTCCAGACTAGTTCCCTGCTAATGCCTATCTCGTTTCCAGCTGCAGGCTGCGATACCTTCCCCATCCACCCCATTGAACTTGCTTGGGTGGCTTGTGTACAGGATCAGTTTTGTGCTCTGAAGAACTTGACACATGAGTGTAATTTCTTTCTGCCCATATGACAGAATGGTATAGACAAGCTTGGGACTTGCCGCATGCTTGGATCGAGAAGAATATCTGAAGCCAGACATTGTTTGATGGTGAAACTTAGTTTGCATGGCAAGTCCGTGCAATGTGGTGCGTACATCGGAAGAAGCATCCTATATAAGGCTTGGGATGGAATAGCTGGGATCTACTTGGCTAGTGGACTGGGTCCAGCACTGTTGGCTCCACCCCTTAAGAAGGATGTAGAGAAACTGGAGAAGGGTTCAGAGGAGAGCAACAACAAAGATGATGATAAGGTTGGAATTGCACAGCCTGGGAAGAAAGGCTGAAGGAGCCAGGCGTGTTCTACCTGGAGCGGGAATATGCTAACAGGCAGCTAGGAAGTAGATGGAAATCCAGCTGTTCTCTGTGGCTGCTGCGGGTAGGACATGAAGTCATGGAGGAGAAAGATTTAATTTAATATACAGAAGAATTTTCTACTAGCCAGTGGAAGAAGATACCAAAGGGGCGTGTGCATTCCCAGCCATTGAATGAATGAATGAATGAATGATTTTATTGTTTGGCAATCAGTCATAACAAAAATAACTACAAACACACACAAAGAAACAAAGCTCAGTACTTCCAGGAGTCATATTACACTTACAAGCAAAACGAATACATATTAAAACCTATATGCTAGGAGCATAAATTAACACCTCATATCACCTAAATAAAAGAAACCGCCCCAGGTATAAATCATCCTAGGGTTTATAAATCTACAATTAAAACCACTCAAAAACAAGCTTACTTCCCCCATCAGCCATACCTAACCCCAGGGTAGTGCAGACCCACACGCCTTCCCTAAGGGTAATCTACTTTGGATACACGCGCATCTGTCATTTCCCTTAATGAAAATTATAATGTGACATTTGCCTACATAAGTAATACAGCCATTGAATGGTCTTCAAAGTAGGCTGAGTAAACATCTGCCAGGGATGATTTGGGGTGTAATTAACTCTTCCACAGTGCAATGGAACAGGCTGTGTCCATGACCTCGAAAACTACCCTTCCAGCCCTGCAATATTAGGATTGTAAAAAAATCCCAAGGTGTTTTATCTACCTTCGTAAATTCCCCAAACCCTTCAAATGTAGGCCGGACTAGATGACTCAGGAAAATGGCTTTGAGAATAGCTGAGTTGTAGCCAATGGTTACTAATATGCGACAGCTGCCTGCTAATAGTCCAGCTGGGACCAGATCCTAGTGGAAAAGTCTCCATATTACACACACGCACACCCTTTGTTTTTATCAGAGAAGCCAATGTTAAAAAACAGGGATTTGGAAACAAGTTCTCTTCTGTGGCAGGCACTGCGGGGGGGGGCGAGGTTTGAGAAGAACCTTGGATCATCCCGCAGCACATTTACATGTAGCAAGGCTACAATGGCACCAGAAATGGGCAGTAAGCTCTCCACACCCAGAGGGAGACACCATTCCTATCCCAAGGAATGCACAGGAAGAGAGTTTATCAATGTATTGCTGTTGCTAGACCCATTTTGCGTGGAATGGACTCAAAGCAAAAACAGAAAATTAAAGGCAACTTGTTCCAAAATAAACATTGCCCTCGCGCAGCACCCACAGATTCCCCCCCCCCCATCCTCAGACCAGCACCCACAAGCAGCCCTCCTCCACTCATACCATCAGTCTAACACCTGCAACCAACCTCTGCCCCAGCGGGATCAGATCACTGCTTTTTAAAAAAATAAAAATTTAATTTAAAAAAATTTAAATGGGATTTAAAAAAAATTAAATTAGGTATTTTTCATTGTAAAAATTAACTAGTTTAGAATTAAATTTTAATTGACTTACATGGATGCATAAGTTGACTATTATTTTAACACTTTTATTAAAATCCCATTTAAATAATACGCTGTGTGCATCTTCCTCAGGATAAATTGACGTCTGTTTTATGGGGCAAACCTTGCTCGCTCACACCTAAGAGTGAGCTTTTGCCAGCGGGCCATGTTGTGCACTAAAATGTCTGCATCATTTTCAGACTTTTTATAATGGGAATTATGAGGTTTGCTTTTTTCCAAATTTTTAAATTTCGTTCCAATTTCCACCTGAATGCAGTTTGAAATAAAGAAGGTGTGAAAATGTATTTACCTTCTCTTCTGTGGTAAACGTGTTCTCACACACGTGGTATGGTTGATTTTCAGGGGCATCCTGTATGTGTAAAGCAGCTGCAGGATTCTGTGCCTCATAATTATGGAATACATTTTCCATCCTAAGGAAAACGTAGTAGTTATGAACTTGGATTCATATATGCTAAGCTGTATAATTGCTTAAATAAGTGTACATAGTTTTATAACAGCTAGCCTTCTACTTAGCAAAGAGAAGTAGAGGGAAACTGGATTTAATTGTGAATAATCAAAGCAATGTGCTTAATGAGGAGCTTTGATTTTAAATCAGGATTTTCTTTGCTAACTTAAGCCATGATCCACAAGCCTATGGGCTTTAATGGGGCTACTTGGGAGTAAGTGATTTGTGGATTGCAGCCTTAAACTGTTATTTAGATTGGTGACCCAAATCAATCTACCCTGTCCTGTGTCCAGTATGACACCCCTAACCCACCCCCTGCTCAATGCCCAGCTGCTATATGGAATGAAACTGGTCTAAATTGTCAAATTCCTGTGATGAGAACATAGTTCAGATTTCATGCTTGACCATTTGCACAAACCACTGTAGCTGTGTATCTGCGAGGAGCTGTCAGCACCAGGGCAAGGGGGGGAGGAATCTGCTCTAATCACCACTGCTCTCACCTGAGATGCACCACAATTGTGGAAGGAAAAATATTCAGACTAGAGGCTCCACACTGTAGCCATGTCCTGCTTCCTGTCCCTTGGATTGCGAGAACCACAGAGCAGAGACACTAAGGCACGTGGAGTACAATTGACTCCATCCGATTTGCCCTCCCTGCTGTGAGGTTGTGTGCGCGAGGTGGTTTAATTCAATGTATGGTTGCGCAGGCACCTGCTGGAGGGTTGTTTGTTGCATGTAGTTGTAGGTATTTGTATGAAGACCTCTAACATCCATGGACACCCGTGCTTTGGGGATGAGAGACTGTCTCTAAAAAAGTAGAACTAGCACTGGTCAGGAGGAGTCGGGGCAAGGCTTTACCGGCCTCAAGCTGGGCAGACCACCTTCCTCAGAAGGGGATGTGCACCGTAACCCATTCAAGCCTCATCTTCTGAACTGCAGAGTGCCCATGGCACCCAGTTTACAGGAAATACAGATTTCTAACCTGGGTTTCCCTCACGCAGTGGGATCGTTTCAATCTCTAGACCCACAAGGTTGCGAGACCTGGGTCTGTTGGGCCCAGGGCTAACTAGTGCCTGTTCTGCTCTTCAGATCAGTGTTGGTTTTGAGATCGAGGAGGAGACACGATTGTGGTATCAAAATGGTGGCTGCGCTGAGGCTTGGAAGGCTGGAGATTATGCCACTGGAGACAGGCAGATTGTTGGTGAGGCAAGGTACCTGGTGTGCTGTAGAGGTGAGGTATGTGGTACACGCTGGAAAGGATTCTTACGTGGCTGGCACTGCAGTGTGGATGCCAGGAGGGTGGTGGCACCATCTGCTGAGCAAACGGTTCCATCCCAGGATGTTCTTGCACATGGGGGAACAGGCCTGTGTAATTGCTGAACAGGTGTGCAGATGTTGGTTGATGACAGCTTTGTTAGAGTGATGGAGTCACAGGGACGCTATAGCCTATTGCCTGACTGATCTTAGAGACTGGTAGCTAATCAGTGTGTTCCGGTGCACCCAAACCAGGAACTCCTCAAAGATCCTGTCCGGTTTGAAGCAGAGAATGTATTTTTTAATGTATGGGAAGAAACAGGGGGGAGGAGGTGTAAAATTCCCAGCAGGAAGCTGAAATCCTGCCAGGACTGACGCTCATGAAGGAGTTAGAGACTGCTGGGGAGCCTAACAGCACTTGGCAGATGCACACTCTGAGTAGTGTCTGTCTGCATTTTCATTGGGGGCCCTAGACCTGCTGGAGGTGGGGATTGCTAGGGAGGCAGCATGGTCCAATGGCTCAGGCAGGATGTCTCCAGTCTTGCCTCATGTTAGTTTCTCCATCTGTGCTGAGCCCTTTGAGGGCAGTGGGGGGAAAGAGTCCTGGGCATGGCTTACTAGGAGCCCAGCAGGCTCTGTGGAGAAGCAGGGGAGAGCAAGGAGCCTTCAGGAGCACACAGCAAAACTGAGATGAGGGAACTGGGGTGGTGGTGAGGGCTCTTGTGGAGAGAAGGGGAGATGAGCAAGGAGAGACTGATCCAGCCACTTATTCAGCTGTTGAGTAGGTGGCAACCCCTCCTTGCTGGGGGCAGGGAGTGCAAGTTTAGAACAAGTTTTGATACTAACTAGCGTGGGGAAAGCTGCCAAGCTCAGGCGAGAGCTCCCCCTGCTCCCTCGCAGAGCTGGAGGGCTCTCCATGGCTGCAGAACCCGAGGGAACATCGGACCAAGACAGAATGACCGAGCAGGGGAAAAGTGGGCGTGCCTATCTCACTAGCACGGACACAACATTGAAAGCACTTTATATTATACTAAGAGATCAAATCTCTTACTCCTGCCCTGTCCCAGGGCTGGGCTTTGCACTGCGTCACCAAACCCTGTGGAGCAGAAGGGTTCGAAGGAGCTCAATGGTGCAGAAGGGGTTTGATGATGGTCTTCTTTCCAGACAAGGCTTAGGCGAAGGTGTTCCCTTGGCCCTTTCCCTATCCTGCCTGACTCGGTTATCTCCTCCCTAGGTGTGTTTGGGGTGGGGTGTCAAGGGGAACAGAACACAAAGCATTGGGGGGGGGGGGGGTCAGGTCAACAATCCTTTCCTCTTCCAAATCCGTACATTCAGAGGAATCAAACAGCCAAGGTGACCGGTGTCCCTGCTTCCAGGAGATGGCTCTTCCACGAAGGGAACACCTTGAGTACAACGGGTAGAAGATGCTGTTTGGAGCCAGGGCCCTTGGGCTGACTTGTCTTTCTCTCAGAGCACCTTTTTCTGCATTTCTTTTCTGGGGGAGGGGCTTGGAAGGTTGGGGGTAGGGGCTTTGGGAAAACACATAAGGAGAGTGAGAATTTGTATTTTGGGGGCTTAATATGCTTGTATGGTTTCTTTGTAAGACAAAACCAAGAAGTGTCTCTACATCCATGTATAGGAAATAAATTACAAAGCCGCATGTTTAAACAGGTGTTTCATTATTTAACATTAATGTACCGGGGCCTCCTCCCCTTTTGTTGTTCATCTTGTTTACAACTAAGTGCGTTGCTGGGGGTATTTTCGGATTTGTGGGGGGAGGGGGGTGTCTATTTTTTTAATTATTTTTTTTTGCATGACCTTTAAAGAGAAAAATCTATAAATATCTATATATCTATAAGAACTAAAGCCAAGCTGAGCTGTTAGTCTGTCCCATGAATGCTGGTGGATCTTTCCTCTTTTGGACTTTCTCTCCCTTTCTTTTTCTTGACATTTCACTGTCTTTTCTTTCTGAGCCTTGTAAATGTAAAGATGATTCCGATTTTGTTTTTGTCTTGGGAAATAGCAAATAAAAACAAAACAAAAAAGGGACAAAGTGAACTGGCTGAAGCTCCTTCTGTTGTTGAGACCCCGGTGCTCAAGTTTGTCTGGGCCAGTTACTGGATACACACACGGCAACCTACTCTGAAATACATTCACACCATTTGTTACTAATAGATAGTAGGTGCACACTGACTTGCCCGGACTAGTTACTATCCTACAGCCTCGTCTCTGACTGCTACTCTAACTGGCCGGAGACATGACTGGAGAGTGTGGGCAGGAGCAATACAGGACTCAGACCTCGACCAGGGGGTTCCCAAACCTTTTCTTGTGTGGCCCCCATTTGGAAACTGAAATATAATTCCATGACTCCAGCCAGCAACAGACTGTAGAGTCTATCAAGGTCAACATCATAATCCCATCTTCAGGTGGCCTGAGGGTCTTACCCACAGTTTAGGAGCTCCACATCCATGTAGATGTTAACTCTCACCTGCCAGGTCCACCTTCATATTCCCTTGCTGACTTCAACACCTGGCTTAATCTTTCTCTCTGACAACACACATATTCTGGGGCTTCAGTTGGGTGATCAACATGGATACTGATCACCCAACTGATCTGCTACCTCCTGCTTCCTCTCTAACCTCTCCTTTTGACCTCCACCTCTGAACATACTCCCCTACTCATCACAATGGTAACTCCATTGGCCTAATATTTTTCAAAAACTCATTTCCAGTCTCTCCACCACTGTCCTCACCCTGTCAGATCATCGCTTTGCTTCATTCCACATTTCCACTGCCCTTCTCCCACCCAACCTCTCCTTTAATGATCTTCAGTCTGTCAACCCTTGGGACTTTCCTCTTCCTCGACTTGGCTCTTTCTGCATTGGATCCATCCCTTGGACTCGTGTACCCTCCCCCCCTTTACTACCAAATCCCTCCTATCAACCCCCAGCCCTGGCTTGCCCAATCATCACTATCTCTACTCCTGCTCTTAGACTGCTAAATGCCTGGGTGGAAATCTCATGAATTTACTGACTCACTCCACTGCAAATTCGTTCTCCCCTCCTTCAACTCTTTCCCTTGTTAAAAGTTACTTCTCCAACCTGACCCAGTCTCTTCTTGACTTCCCTTCTCAAACCTCCCTCTCTACACAGGATGTTGCCTCCTCCCAGGACAAGATCAACATCCAGCTTGACCTTGCTTCACACCTTCACCATCCCTCCATTCTTCTTTCCTAGCCTCCTTTTCTCCTGTTTCCTCCTCTCCTCACCCATCTGCCTCCTATCTCCCCATGCCTCCTAAATGCTACCTCCCATGCTGTTGCCCCCACTCTATTGCATAGAATCACTCTCCCTCCTTATTGGTGCCTTCTGCCTTCAAGCATGGTACTGTATCAAAAAATCAATTCTTGATCCTCTCCAGCTACTGTCTCCATTGCCATACTCCTTCAACACACTACACCCGATTCCTTTCTGCCAGTTCCTTCCTTGACTCCCTTCAGTCTAGTTTCCACACTGTAGTTTGCTGATACCATTCTTGCTAAAATCAACCACCTCCAAGTCCAAGGGTTTCTATTCCATCCTTGTCCTGCTTGACCTCTCTGCTACCTTTTGACAGTGCTGACCATGCACTCCTTTGGGTTCTGAGGCTCAGTTCATGACGGGTTCTCTCTCTCTAACCAATCCTTGCTGACACCTGTCCTAGGCATTCTATCCCTCAGCAAGTCTCTCGGCTTCTAGTGCCACCTGTATGCTGATGGCACGCAACGCTCTTTCCAGCATCACTCTCTCTCTGACATCGCCACTTCTCACCAGGCACTCAAGCTTTATATGTCCAAGACAGAACGCATTCCCCCACCACCACACCTCAAACCATCTACATCTTCACTCTTATCTCCAGCCTCTCCCCCAGCCATGTCGTCTGGGATTCATCTTTGATTCCTTTCTCCCCTTTATGCCTTGTACTCCGGCTGTTCCTAAGGACTTTTGTTTTGCCCTCCATGACATTACTGAAATCCAGTCCTTCCAGTTCCTAGTGTCACATCTCTACTCCAGCCCCCCTTACTGGCCTGCCCTGCTTCTGTTCAACACTCCATTGCCAAGCTCATCTACCTTGCCTGCTGCTTTAATCGGGTCGAGCCCTTGCTCGCCTCTGCATCCAGCACCCACTTTTACACCTTCCATGCACTTTGTGGCCTTGCTTCTCCCTGTCTTCCTGCTGCTGTTTGTTGTCACATTCTTACCCTGGAGCTTTACTTTCTTCTACTACCACCATTACCCACTCCAGAATCTCCTACCTAAATTGTCCCCTCACCCATGCTACCCTCTGCCTGAAACTCCCTCCCTAAACTACCCTCTGCTTCTTCCTTGGCATTAAATCCCTCCTAAAAGTCTCCCTCTTCAATAAAGCTTTCCCTAACTCCTCACCCCACATAGACACCCCACAGAGTGCTTGTCTATACTTACCCTCATTCTTCAGGATCTCCCTTTTAATTAAACTAAGCACTGTACCTACAGCTTTATTAATGTATCCGATCCATACCTCTTTCTGTGTGGCCCTCCTCTTGCCCATTTTAGATAAACTCTGAGCAGGAACTTCGCTCTAATCATGATTGTCTGGGGACAGGTACATTACTGGTGAACTATAAATAACGAACAAGCAACCCCTCTGGGTAGCTGCATCGCTTTTAAGCCTTTAGAAGAATATGGAGGCTCTATTAGGAGCACAAGGGGATACAAGTGATCACATGAACATGTGGGTGGTGGTGTAAGCAATCTGCCCCTTTACTAACCTGGAGATGAGCTATTCCAGAGTATGTACACACAACCCCCCCCCCTCCCCCTCAGCTGCAGTCTGTGTTTCTTCCTCCACTTGGGGTATCTTGTATGACTGAGCCCAGTCACTGCAAGGTGGTTGGCTTTGAGCAGAAAGGCTCTTGCGACCAGCCCTTAATCTTGTTGAGGGCAGTTTATGGGTTAAAGACCTGAGCTAAGCCTGCCTCTCTAACAGCGGGGGGGGGGGGGGGGCAGATAAAGCAGCTACTTTTGGAAGATCGAGCAATAGGCCAGTTTTAATATCCCTCTAGTGGTGGATTAAGGGTTTAATGTTACAAAGGCAGCAAAACTGCTCTTAACTGCCACACAAACCCTCTTACCAAGACTCACCCTGTTTAAGCAGCAGAAGCACTCACCCTTGCCCTGAGTTGCAGCTCCAGGCATGGTAGCCTGCCAGGTATGGAAGGAGAACAAGGGCAGCTCCTGCATTTGGCCTCAGCTTCCATTCAGGGTAACAGTCTGGCCTACTGCCATCTGGTAACTCAGAGGCGGTTAAGACTTTATGGGCCCTTTTTATTTTAATTCAGGAAATAGTCTTTACCCCACATGCTGTAGCTTGTGCAGAGCAAGTCAGCCAGAATGCAGGTCTGCGCGCTGATGA
The DNA here is from genome assembly GCA_003113815.1 of Sphenodon punctatus. Lineage (NCBI taxonomy): Eukaryota > Metazoa > Chordata > Lepidosauria > Sphenodontia > Sphenodontidae > Sphenodon > Sphenodon punctatus. The sequence goes on along the minus strand of QEPC01005433.1, from coordinate 377,704 downwards.
GTCTAACAACTAGGAATCAGTCATTGCCCAGACAAGGAAACCGTGGAGCCAGCTTGTGGTTCTGAACACTTTTTGAACTACTACAGATCAGAGAAAGGGTGCATGAAGGCCCCCCCCCCCCCATTCTCAAACACACACATACCTCCAGACACCACCTCACTTGAGCTTGTTCTCTGCTACTCACCCCAGCTTGCTACTCCCTTTTGGAACTTTTCCCCCAATCCGAGTCAGATTGAAGTTTAGTATTTGCCAGATGTGCTATTTCTCACCCCACCCCCAGAATACCTTTCACACACCCCACTTGGAGAATTTCTGACCTAGAACATGCTGCTGAATTTTCTTCAACTACTACTATAACAAGTCCCTTAACATGCATTTGGCTACCGCATGTCTCTCAAAAGTGGCATCTTGTCCAATTGTTAACATCCTTAGTTTTCTGACTGAGATGATAGCCCCCTGGAGTCTGAGTTTGGTACATATGTTTAGAGCCTAACAAACCGCCTCCCCCCCCACCAGTATTTCTGGTGACAATAGCCCATTGGCATCTTCAACCATGGGCTGCCATATGGAGCTAATAAACAGGCAGGCCCCTGTGCACATTTCATGAGCTGAGTGGTGCCACTCCAGTTTCCCTTGCCCTGTCCCCGATGGAAAGGGGGTCACAGCTAGGAAAGGCTAGCCGTGATTCCCCCTTTCCCTGAGGAGCCGTGCTAGCGCACTCCCCTAGCAGAGTCAGCCGCTAGAGCAGAGTAATTGCACTCTCCCAGCTGACAGGTGGCACCAATCCCTGAGCAACAGTCATGCTTGAGCAAGGAGTGCTGGAGCTGAACGCACAGGGACGGGCTGCTGTGCATCTATGCCCACATCTCACTCCTCTCCTTACTCGCCTTCTCGATCACGCTGTCTGACTGCTCCAACTGCTGCAAGGGGTGGGCCCAGTGCCTGTTCTCCCACCCACGGGGCGGGCAGGCCTCAGCAGCAAAAGCCATGCATTCTGCCCTTAGCCATACACTATTGACAGCACCATGAGTTTCATCTGCCTGCTACGTGGTCTCCCCAAGCAGCTCCCTTGCCTAAGCCTCCCTCCACCTCCATTTGTGGACCCGCAGGTCCCCGTTCTGCTGGGCGCTTGTGACAGGGAGTTCCGTCTGCACATGTTGCACTGGCAGACCTGCAGTAAAACAACAAGGAGAAAACCATTAGTTCAGACTGCCCCACCCACCTTTCCACGCTGCTGTTTCAGCCCCCGACGCAGCCAATTTTAAGCCTTCTGCCCACCTGAAGGAAAGCAGGAATGAGTCGCTGGCCCATGTGGCTGTTGGGGCAGTTGCTGTGACAGGATCCCAGCACCATGCAGTTCTCCTCCCAGATTCACTATGGAGAAAAACATACAGAAATCAACCGCCACCTTCACCTTCTCCAGCTGCCATTCTGGCTTCCACCAACACCCCCCTGCCAGCCCCCCATCGTGCCTTCCACTCCGTATCAGGCCACTGTCGCATCATGGTGCCTTCCCACCCACTTCCCACACCTACCGTTCCCCACCTGTGGAGCGGTGGCCCCAGAATTTTCCTGTTGCTTCCCCACTCTCCCCTGGCTGCCTGTCAACACAGTAAACAATAAAAGATATTTAGATAACAATAAACAGGAGCCTTTTATCACACAGCTGGGTAAATGCAACCATCACCCTCTCCAGGTGTTTTCACTTACTGTTTTCCACCTCCACTACCTCTTCTACAAAAGGTGGCATCCAGGTCCTCCATGCCTTGACCACAACCTAGGGTGGCTCCTCAAACAAAGGCTGGTTCTAAAACTCAAGGGGATATTCAGCGAGAGGCACAGTAGCTGTCCACATCAATCCATGTTGGCTCGGGGGTGGGGGTAGGCATGGAGGGATATCCACTGGCAGTTGTGGCTTCTATGGTGGGGCCAGGAGGGGCTGCAGCAGGAGTGGACAGTGGGAGAGTCAAATTCACTCGCTTTTGGCCACTGGTGAAGGTGCCGTCACACAGGCAGGATGCAACAACGACTCCATCCATGCATAGGAACCAATTCAGGAGAGGTTTGCCTCCAGGCACCGGAGGCGAAGTTGCTGCCCCAGATCTTGTAGCCTCTCATCTCCTTGGCCAACTGCTGTCCCTATTTGATATACCGGGGGTAGCCCTGCTGCAACATTTGGACCAGGATCTCTTGGAAAAACCACCTCATTCCTGTAGCACTTCTCCAGTTAGTATTATACCTTCTGCTCCCCCACCCCATAGCATGAAGGTGGCTTTGGTCTCTTCCTTGGTCCAGGGAATGCAGCATTGGCAGGCAGACCTGTAGGCAGCGAGTCTGCAATTTAACAGTGGTTGAAGCAGTGCTGGTTGTTGCCTGGCTGTCGGTATTAGCCATGACCCTGGCAATGGCAATCCTCCACAAGCTGTTCCTGAGAATGCAGTGGTTGACAAACAGCGTTAGGCACATACTGTCAACCAGGATGAGCTGGGAGAACACGTTTGAAAATGGCAGCAAGTGGGGCCGGAAGCGGTCACTTCTTGGAATGCTCTAAGCTCTTCGCCTGTGACTCGGACGTCCTCCACACAGCCTACTTGATAGGACATGTTGGGACACAGCCAACGTTTGCCCACACTGATCTCCGCATGATCTGGGAACCTGCCCTGCATGGGGGCTGAATGTACAGTGGATGGTAGCCACATGGGCAGTAGGGGGCGAGGCACCTGGTGTGGGCTATATGTTGAGTTTGCCAACACCTTGTTATTGTAGAATTAGCTTTCTATTGAATAACACAGCAGACGTTTCTTCAAAACAGAACTTTACTAAGAGCTCAGAAGACATGCTTCCATACTGTACAGACTGCATGGGACAAGAGAGAGGACAAAGAAGAGAGGAGACGAGGGGGGAAAAACAAAACAAACAAAAAAACTTTCATCCCCTGACCCTCCCCCTACTGGACAAGCCCCATATTAAGCTTGTAGGGCTTGCAATGGGCTTTTACTTGTGACTGTTGCATAATCCAACACCCCTTCTCAAGAGTCACTAGTCAAACGCACTAGGTTAATTCTTCTTAATAGCTTGCGATGGCGTTCCCCTGCTAGTGGCTTTGTGAACATATCCGCTGTCATATCCTCTGTAGGACAGTATTGCAGATCTAGGAGTCCTTGTTCCTGAGAGCCTTTCAAGAAATGGTATTTTATGTCAATGTGCTTGGTTTTGGGGTTGATTCGTTCTGTTTGCACCAGCCCTATACATCCTTGGTTGTCTTCCAGGATCGGCATGGGTCTATCCAATTTTTGCCCCAGTTCGTTCAGAAGCTGTCGCAACCAGATAACTTCTTGGCTGGTGTGTGCCACTGCCACGTACTCTGCCTCCGTAGAGAAAAGTGTCACAGGGACTTGTTTCCTACTGCACCAGCTGATGGGTCTTCCAACAAGCAAGAATAGGTACCCACTGGTAGATTTTCAGTCCGAATGGTCTCCAGCCCAATCTGCATCCACGTACCCTATCAGGTCTGACACGGAAGTTACTGGGAGCCGTAGCTTGAAGTGCACAGTCCCTTTCAGGTACCGCAAGACCCTCTTCGCTGCGTTCCAATCCCTTTGGGTTGGGGCTGAGACTTGTCTACACAGTATACCTATTGCCACCACAATGTCAGGCCTTGTGATTGTGGCAATGTACAAGAGCTTTCCTATCGCCTTTCTGTATTCCTTATTATCTGGCAGCAATAAGCTCGGTTCTTTGATCTCCTTTGGGTAGCTGGTTTCCATAGGCGTATTTGCTGCCTTCGCACCCCCCATGCCGAAACTTTCTATCATCTCTTCTATTGCCTGTCTTTGGTGGAGAAGACAGCTTCCGTCATCTTCTCTTTCAATTTGTATTCCCAGGTAGTGCGTTATGTTACCCAGGTTCTTAGTTTCAAAGTTCTGATTTAGAGCTCTCATTGTTTCACACTCATCCCCTTCTTGCTCAAAGCATACGATAAGGTCATCAACATAAATTAATACAAAGATCCACCTGCCCTTTAGTCTCTTTGTGTATAAGCAGGGATCTGATTTGCTCCTGGTAAAATTTTCCCTCATGAGCACCTTGTTTATTTCAGTGTTCCACGCTCTGGCGGCCTGCTTAAGCCCATATCTGCTTTTGCGCAGTTTGCATACAAGATCCGGCCTTTCAACATCGGCAAACCCTGGTGGTTGGTCCATGTAAATATCTTCCTGTAGCTCACCATTTAGGAACGCTGTTTTCACATCCGTATGCTTGACTTACATTCCTCTTCTGGCAGCTATATTTAACAATGTTCTGATTGTAGTGTGCTTAACTACAGGTGCAAATGTTTCATCGTAGTCTTCTCCGTACTTCTGGGAGTATCCTTTCGTGACAAATCAGGCCTTGTACCGTTCAATATTTCCCTGTGCATTGTACTTTATTTTAAATGTCCATTTACAACCTATCGTCTTTCTCCCTGCGGGCAGTGGGAGTAAGTGTCCATGTCGTGTTGTCCTGCATAGACTTTACTACTTCTTCAGCTGCTCTTACCCATTTTTCTGCTTCCCCTTCTGACATCTGCGAAATGTCCTCCCAGGATGCTGGCTCTGACAATTTACTGGTACTGACTTTGTAGGACAGATGAGCGGGGGGGGAATGCCTTTGTTAGACCTCGTCGACTGCCTTGGCTCAGCATCAGCAGCCGGCTGTGTGTGTTCCTGCACCTGTTACCTTTGTGCCGATTTCAGCCATTTGTTCAGAGGATTGCTCCCTTTCAGTGGTTTCAACCGTGGTTGATAGTTCTCCTTCGCCTGGACCTTGGAGAGTCATCACACTGTCACTAATGGTTATTCTGTCAGTGCGTGGATCCAGGATCCTGTAGCCTTTGGAAAGCTCACTGTATCCTACAAGGATGCCTTCCACTGCTCTGTTTTGCAGCTTGGTATGTTTCTTCTCTGGAATATATACGTAAGTCTTACTTCCAAATACTCTGATGTGGCCCACACTAGATTTTTGGCCATGCCACCGTTCATATGGAGTTTTCCTCAGTGTTCTATAATACAGCCAATTTTTTTAAAAATTGTATTTTTATCAATTATTACTTCTATTGTTCTACTTGGCCATGGCTTTTGCCAGTGCCTTATTAATAAATAAATACAAATACAATACAGCCAATTTTGTAGGTAGGTAGCAACAACTGCTGCTTCACTCCAGTATCTTTCTGGTAGTCCAGAGTCTGTTAATATGCATCTAACCATTCAGTTAGTGTTCTGTTTTTCCTTTCAGCTGTTCCGTTCTGCTCCGGTGTATATGACACTGTCTTTTGGTGCTCAATTCCATGGAGTCTGAGGAAGTCCTCTACTTACTTTCCTGTGAGCTCACCTTCATTGTCAGCCTACAGCATCTTTGGTCTGCGCTGGAACTTGTTGCTCGTCATGGTCACATAGTCTGGAAGTTTGTCGAATACTTCATTTTTACTCTTCATGACGTATGTGATCGCGTACCTTGAACAGTCGTCAATGAAAGTTACCATATACTAGTTGCCTCCTGACGTGAGAACCTTCATTGGGCTGCAGACGTCACTGTGTACAAGATCAAGCGGTTTCATGGCTCTATTCTGACTCTTCTTAGGAAGTGTAGCACTCGTGGCTTTGGCTTTGATGCAACAGTCGCATTTCATGATCACGGGACACGTTGATATCTTAAGGTCTTTGGTCAACTGCTGTCTGTGCATTTTCTTGATGCTGTCTGGGTGTCTATGTCCCATGCATCTATGCCACAGGTGGATGCAGTCATCGTGTGGCTTGTGCGCAGTGAGCTTCACCTGTTCTTTTGCTGTGCTCAGACAGTACAGGTGCTCATCTGCAGTGGCTCTGGCCAGTACTTTTGTCCCACTTTGAATTGTGCATTCATCTCCCTGTAAACAGATGGTGAGCCCCCTCGCTGCCAGGCACCTCACGGACAGGAGTCCCCCTTCTAAGTTGGGCACATAGAGCACATCTTTCACAGGTATGGTCAGTGTGCCTCCCTGTGACCGGTTGCAGCAGTACAGGAATCCTTGTCCAATTCCTTCCGCGTTGATGCTTTCCCATCTGCAAGGTAGATTCTTTCTTTACTGCTCAGATCCAGCCCTGTGATGAAACCTTTATCGCTAGTCATGTGGCTTGTTGCCCCAGAGTCTACATACCAATTTTGGGATGAGCTGTCTTGCGTTGCTCTGAAGCACCCACTCCATTGTTGAGTGACTGTGTTGCTGTTTGTGACTTTAGTCCTCTGCTTAGGTGTTCATGGAGAGAGTTTCTGCTGTTCTGCTTTCCATATATAGCAGTCTTTCTTTAAATGTCCCTCCTTTTTGCATCTGAAGCACACTCTGGTTTCCCTCTTAGGTGCTTTGTCTGAGGTTTTCAGTGCAGTCTCATTACCCTGCTTTAGATCATTCTGCAGGTTCTCCTTTCTGCACTGGAATTCATTCGCAAGTCTACCTTTAACAAATTCCAGCTTCACTTCAGCCTCTGACCTTGTCTCCAGGGCAATGATGAGGGCACTGTAAGATTCAGGCAGGCTGCAGAGGAGTAGGGCTATCACATGCCTGTCCTTTATATCTTCTCTAATGCTGCACAGCTGTGTCACTACTGCCAACATGGCAGCTATATGCTCCTGCATTTCACTTTCTTTTCCAAGCCTCATTCTGTATAGTTTCATCAGTAGAAACAGTTTGCTATTCAGGCTAGTGCTGTCATGCAAGTTTTGCAATGCAATCCACATGCCTCTTGCTATGGTCTCACTTCTTATATGGATTAACTGGTCATCTTCTACCAATAAACTTATTGTGGCCTTTGCTACAATAAGTTCTTTTTATCCCATTCCTTGTGATTTGCTGCTCTTCTGTTCATGGTAATCACGTCCCATAGATCATCTTTAGACCGCAGCATTTCCACTTTAAGCTTCCACAATTGGTAGTTTACATTGTTCAGATTTCCTACTGAAAGTCTGAGTTCTGAGCTGCTTGCCATACTTGCTTCCCTCTCTTTCCCCTTCTGGGATTTAGGCCTTCTCACTCAGTAGACCTCTCTGTCTGGGAGTTTTCTTTCAGTCTGCACCGCTTCTGGGCTGCTTCTAAGTCTTCAAAATTGCCTCGAAGATGTCCTGGGCCCATAACCTTATTATTGTAGAGTTAGCTTTCTGTTGAAGAACACACAGCAGAAGTTTCTTCAAAACAGAACTTTACTAGGAGCTTAGAGGACATGCTTCCATACTGTACAGACTGCATGGGACAAGATGGAGGACAGAGAGAGGTGAAGAGAGGAGACGAGGAAAAGAACGATTTCATCCCCTGACCCTCTCCCTACTGGACAAGCCCCATATTAAGCTTGCAGGGCTTGCGACGGGCTTTAACTTGTGACTGTTGCACAATCCAACACTTATGAGATGTGGACACAATCCACATGTCCTGGCAGGCTGTTCCAGTTGGTTCACCCTCACAGTTAAATCTGTGCTTTAGTTCTAATTTGATTTTGTCCAGAGTTAGCTTCCATCCTGTTAAAGCATCCTTTAGTACCCAATTCACACGTAAGGACTGCCAATAAATCAAGCCCCTTGATAGAGCGAGGGGTCTGGGAATTCTGCACTGCTAGTCACAACCATTTTCAGTTAAGAGACAATTTCTATACAAACAGTGCAAAATTACAGCTTGTCTGGGGAGCTTAGCCAATTGGTTGATGACACTGAACTGCTCTCGGATACGCCAAGGCCTTTGGTCCCCTGCCACAACGTCTGAAGAGACCACCACATCTGGAGAAAGACAACACAACAGATTCCAACAGCACTCCAAGGCATTTAAGGTACAAAACGTCAAGAACTCATGAGGCGGCAGGTCGGGAAGCTCATTTGCATTCAAAATCTGTTTAATTCAATCTGGTTGCAGAATTGGGGGTGGGGGTGGGATTATTTCAGAACGTGCAAAAACATTGTATTTTTTTTTTCTTGCACAGTGCCTGCTTTGGCAGCCGCCTCGTTTGGCCGAGTAAGACTTGTTTTCCAGTAGGGCTGTGCATTTGGGTTTCAGTAACACACAAAAAGCCCTTTTCAGCTTCCATATTCAAAGCACAGGTACTAAGGCTGTGTGGTCAGGGTTCAAATGATCCCAAAATTACCCTCAAAAATATGGTATCTGAAGTCAGACTGAAACTGTGACACCTATCCAAATATCAAAAACAGAATAAATATAAAAAGGTCAAAGCCATTAATGGTAAATATTCATCTAATCATACTATGTATACATAATATATACAACTAAAATATATAAATAGCTAAATAAGCTCTATTAAACGAGTTATATCTAAAAATACTACAGCAGAAGAAAAACATTTCAGACTCCCATACAAAAAAAACAAACCCAGGAGGAAAAAATACCTATACGGAGAAAAGATGTTAATCCAGTATAGCAAGCTCTTTTAAGTCTGCCTTTATACTCAACCTTTTTTTCGCAGCAAGATGGACAAAGGTGGCTACTGCAGAAATCTCCTCCCAATATGACAAGTTAAGCATCACCTTAAAAATATTGCAGTTAGAGAGCTTTCCTATCAGGGGGTAAAGCCAAATGGCTCTCAAGCTTCGGTAATACAGACATCTTAATAAAAATGATCCGTAGTCTCAACTTCATTCAAACTGCAAGAGCAACAGCGACGCTCGAATTTAATACCGACATATCTGCCTTCTACAACTGCAGTCTGAATAAGCTGAAAACGTAACAAGGTATAAGATCTTCGTAGAGCTTTACTAAACAGTTTATCTAAATAGGGCTCAAATAAGGCAGTACTCTTGACTACGCCCAACCACGGAGCCACCTTCCAACTGTGGACTATCGCAAGATCTTCTTGTTTAGCCATGTCCTTCAGTCTAGAAAAAATCTCTCTACTAATAGTACCAATAGATTTCCCGCAAAAATAGGTAAAGGAGAAACCCATATTTTTAAATCAGAAATGCAAGGAACTTTAACCAAGGATATATTCTATTTCCTCCATGAGACATTCAAATTCCTCCATGAGGCATTGCAAGGATAACGCAAGGCTCCTCGCTCCGTGTCAGGAGTCTTAGCCAATACCTAATTAAAGCCATTTTACTCAAAACACTCTATTGGAAGTGAGCCTGTCTCTGCGTGAACCACTGCACCAGGGACATTGTTCCCCACCATAAGAAGTCAACGAAGGAATTGAGTCTGCACTCTTTCAAGGTCCACAACGTTGGGATATGGAATAATCTCCAAACCAAAAGTAGCCAAAGGATAGACTTGTAAGAATGTAGAGATTGGAACATGCCTTGATAAATTTGCAGCCTTTAAAATACAGCGTGCAGACCTAGCTGCCTTGCTAGCTCTGTAACATGCACACACCAGGAACCTCTGTGAGTATGTAATGCCTAGGTAGGAGAATGATTTAACTACAGCCATCGTTTTCTCTTGAATTGTCCAGCTGGCTCTTGAATGTTTTACTCCTAGAGCCATATTAGATTTCACGGTATTGATATCCAAGCCATTTATCTCACAGTACCTCATTAACCTTACAATAAGCCCCCTTCGACCATTTTCAGTCTGGGAAAGTAGGACCATGTCATCTGCATATTGCAACGCATAGATTGAATGCAACCTAACCTGAGAAGAGTCACAGGTACCCTTGTCCACCAAGTCAGAGACATAAACGTTAAGTAACAAGGGGGTCAAAACCCTGTCAAACACAGGGTTGACACAACCCTGTCAAACTCCTCTTGTAATCAGGATTGGCGAACTTGGCCTGTTCCACTTCCCTGTTCTAACCCTAGCCGTGTTGTTTGTATGGAGTTGGACCAAGATAGCCCAAATTTTGTCATCAATACCCAAGGACTTCAGTTTCCTCCAAAGATTAATTCTTGGGATGGAATCAAATGCCTTGGTAAAATCAATTAAGGCCAAAAATAACTTTCCCTTTCTAATCTTGGTATATTTAAAGATTAGGTGTTCCAAGAGAAAGCAACAATCCATTGTTGAAAACCCACGTCTAAACCCAAATTGCACCGTAGGAATCAACCTGTTTTAATCAACCCATTTCTGGAGTTGTGAGTAATGTTTTGGAATAAAGTTTTCCTATAATGGGAAGATGACTAATCGGCCTGTAACAAGCGGGGTCCATGTGATCCCCTTTTTTGTAGATATGAACTATCCAGCTCATACACCATGATTCGGGCTAAAGGCATCATTGGTTGAGCTGAATAATTTAGAGAGAACTGGGGACCACCACGAGGGGGCAGCTTGAAACACCTCTGCAGAAATACGATCAGGACAAGGCACTTTATTCACTTTCAGTAACTGAATTTGCTCCTCTACGGTAAAATCGAGTGGCGATGAAGAGATTCCTTGATTGACAATCTCTAAACACAATTCAGGACATACTAAACATTGCTCTTTATAAAGGGAACCAAAAAATTCTTCCCATTTACAATTCGATATTGAAACACTTGTAAAACTACAGGCTGGCTTAATTATACAATTCAAAATGTTCCAAAAACAGCTCACATCCCCTATCCTTAGGGCTACCATCATAGAGGACCATGTTTTATTATAATAGGTAGCTCTTTTCTCCTTTTTCAATTGTTCATATAAATTCGTGACATATAAATAATTATCTCTAGATACAATGGATTGCTCCTTCACCCATAATTTCTTGGTTCTAATTAACTGTCTCTTAACTCTTCTGCACTCTTGATCAAACCATAGGTTCTTTCTCTTAAAGTACGACTGCTCATGGATCGAAGAAAGGTTATCCTTAAAATAATTTATGTCAGTAAATTGTTGTAATACTAAATCAATAGTTTGAGCATTAAATAGACCTACTCTCAGATCATAGAGTACCTTAGTATTACATGGGTCATACACTTTAGAAATCATCTGTACCATAGACCATTTTATTCGTCAATATTGTTTCTCATCCTTTGTCCTAGTAAGTAACTTGTCTACACACCGGCACTGGGCATTGATAAGCACTTTCAAGAGTGCATGATAGCTTTCAGGCCTGACTTCCAAAAGGAAGTTACTACCCCTCTCCAAAGTATAACGGTCAACAAATATATAATCCACCGTACTTCTTCCCTGTGGGCCCACAAAAATAAATTCCCCATCTGGATCCTTAAGCGTTCTACCATTTAACGCTACAAGGTCCAGTTTTTGAGTAAGGCAGATCAGACATCAACCCAAATTATTAATGTCTTTATCTTTAGAATGTCTCCCCAAAGGCCCGGGGAAACTACAAAAAGATTCAGTCAAATCATCATCATTGGTTTCCCCAATCCTAGCATTCCAGTCCCCTACCAGAATAACCCCGGCTCGAGGGAATTGTTCCTCTAGTAAATTAAATTCGGTTTCCAGAACAGACCAGATGTCAGCCCTATAGTATAGGGAAAATGCCGGTGGAATAATGAATAAAATGACCTGATCTTGGTTAGAGAATTTAAGAAGCCCGACCTGATACTCAGATCTTCGAGATGGCAAAGGATGATACAAATGGGCGCAGGAGGCAGAAATCGTAGTAACCAGACAACTGCACCTTCTAATGGGCCTGTTGCTGCCCCCACCCCTTAAAACTCTCCACTGCCAAAGCCGCTCTACTCCAGGTGACAGGTGGTGCATGACTCTAGCCCCATACAAAGGGAAGGAAGGAGGGCAGGCAGAGGAGCGCCTCCATTCACCAGATTACTGAAAAGCAAGCCCATGTCCCTGCTTGCTGGAACAGGATTGGGCACAGGAGGATTGTTCGACTATTAACGTTCCTCATGTGAAGCAAAAGTGTTTCAGAACTGTCAAAAGACAACTTTATTCCCATTGGTATAATCTAGTAAACCATACATACAGAAAAATTAGGCAATATTTATTAAAATACAATCTTTAGCAAAAGCTTTCTGGTTAGAAAGAAGAGGGGTGGTGGGGGAGGAGGAGGAGGATCCTGGAACCAATGAGGGGCAAATTCAGGTTACTTCAGACTAAAGCCAGCCGCCCCTCAAGTCAGGTTTCCTTCAGAGCATTCTGAGCTGCCCAGCCAGCTTGCACTGCTCCAGCTCGCTCCAATGAGACAGTATATTATAGACAGAGCTTGGCAAGAGCACAGGAGGGAAGGAACTGGCAGCCAAGAATGTGCCTGGAAGAATACTGCATTCCTAGCTACAGCTTTATTTAATTTGGGGGGGGGGAAGAGAAGACACAGTAAGGTGGGTAATAACTGACACCAAGGCCATTTTCAGACATCCCCCCCCGCACATATTCTGGCTGGGGGGTGGGGGATGCACAGCCAGAATATGCGCGGGGATCGGCTGGTCTGAAAGCCTCCCTGCTCCCCCAAACGGCAGAGATGCGCAGGAATGCAGAGCTGGAATTCCTGCTCTGCATCCCTCTCTCTCTGGGGGGGGGGGGGGGGGCCGCGGCGGCTTTCAGATCGGCTGATCCTCACGCAGTCTGGCTCCACATTCCCCTCCACAGCCAGAATATTGGGGGGGAGGGAGGGGCATGCATGTCTGAAAGTAGCCGTAGTGGGAGGGGGAAGCCTCTTAGCCCAATAGCTCATGCAGGATGCTAATCCAGACAGACTTCCTGGATGAAGAGCCAAGGACCCCAGCACGCTCACAAGCCCAACCTGGAGCAGCTTTTCCAAGGTGTAGTTTGTAACTGTGTCGCACTGCCAGCTGAATGGGCGCTAGTATCAGGTGGAGAGCTTCCCAGAAGTCTGAAATTTGGTGACTTAAGGAGGTACAGAGGTTGAGAGAGTGACTGGATTCACCAGCTACAGAGCAAGAAATCATCCATGGCTTTAATGCCCATAGAAATGAGGGGTGCAGAAATGCTACATAAAGTGCACTGAAGTTTCCACACAGAACCGTCCACGATCCTGCCTGGCCTGCAACCCCCTCTTGCCATCCCAAAGCTTGGCTCTTCACATCCAGCTCTGCAGAGCTCAATCCCAGCCTCTTGACCACCATACTGGAGATTTCATCCCATGGGGACAGGAGACATCACTTGCGTGTGCGACCTAAACAGAGATTTTAAGCTGGGTCTGCAGGGAGAGGCAAGCGTATTGTAGTGCGTCACTTGTACCTCACAGTTTGAGATGGGTGTTCTCTGCTGTTCTCCAGCGAGGATAGAAGAGCCAGATGCCAACTCCCTGGAGACTGCACAAGGAGCAGCATCTCCACACACCATGTGGTGGCACATGGACCTGCGCATCCTACCTGCTGTTCCTCCCAAGGATCTTTTACCATTCTGGAAGACACATCCTGCTTGCTGTGTAATCCCTTCCCCCTCCTCCAGCACAGCTATTACGAGGAACAGCACTCGGAGTAGTCAGGTTCAATTGCTTGGGGAAAGCCCGACACTCAGAACAGCCTCTCTGCTCCCCCTGCAGTCACTCCAGGCCAGAGGGGCTCAGAGCTCAAACATTTTAATATAAAGAAGATTAGCAACATTTTCTAGCATTTACACAAGACAACCAGGTCAAGAACACCCTCCAGGGAAGGGAACGTAGAGGCCCAGCAAAGAACATCACACCACCACACTAACACGGCATGAACGAGCCACTATAGCTTTTACACACGGGCTCCCACAGGATGGGTTAAACTGCACAGACACTTGGCACAGCTCCCAGTGCAAAGCAGCAGACTGCGCTTCTGGGAGGCAACACAGTCCTGTCAAGTGTGGCTGTGTGTGAACCCCGAGGCAGGGAGACTGCCAAATTAATCACAACAGCAGCAGAGAAACACTGATGCATGGGGAGACCAGGCCACCCAATGCTGTTGAACATGGTAAAAGCAACACCAAGGACCAACTAGAAAACACCATTCCTCAGAAAAGGCATTTCCTCTGCCTACGCTCCTCACCCACCTGCTGCTCTGATCGGAGCTCTAGGGGCGGTCCCCAGGCTGCAAGGTGTGCCACAGCTCCTCCTACCCCTTCACTTGCTTGTCTTAATCCTCTCCGACACTGCAATAGCAAGATAGCAACAGCCTGCCAATCCTGGTTCCAGCACAGCGGAAAGTATGCACTGCAACAATAAGCGCTTCCAGAAAACCAAGCTCCCCATGTCACTCTCCCCTCCCTTTGGGGCTTTGGCACTGGCTTCTAAACAGCACAGGAACTGCCTCTTTCCACTGCCCTGCCCAGGTTCCTCACCCAAGGATTCAGACGCAGGATGGGCCATGAGGAGCGTGACTGGATCAGATGGCTCTAGCTCCTGGTGCCTCAGCTGCTCTGACTCCTAGCATGGAGTGGTCAGAAAGAGCTGGACTGAAACCCCAAGATCCCAGGCCTTGTCTCTGCAGTGGGGGCTTGCTCTCCCAGGTGGCAAACGGCTGGTTCAGAGCACAGTGCTGGCTTGTCAATGTTAGCCACAGCGTCATGAGTGCAAATAGCAGCGAGAGTGTCTAGTCCATGCCTGATCGGAGGAGATTGTAAAGAGGAGCAGGGGGATTGGAGTCCCAGGTCATCCCACACTGCCATCAGCCCCAGCTTGCAGAGCAGCAAGCCCTTTGGTACCAGAAGGAGCAAGGCCAGTGTGTATCCTCACCCCACAGGGCAGTCCTCTTGGGGGTCGGACCTAGCTTTCCTTGCACAGAAAAGACCATTTAAATACATGAACCCCCACATACTGAAAAAGCCCTGTCCCATCCCCCGCTTCCAGTTTCTCTTTGAGGTGTCTATGCCCAGAACAGGGGCTTCCCACCCGTGGGTAGCTTTGGGTGCATCTTCTTTTTGTCCTTTTAAAGTTCTTAACGCGAGTGAAGGCCTGATAGTCCAAAGCAGCAGCCTCAGCTGGGGGGGAGTGTCACATGATCTCACAGCACGAGTTCTGCTTGCGGGCCTGAAGGAAGAGATAAGAAAAGATAAGGAAAAAGTGGAAAGGTTTCTCATTTATCAACCCAGTTTCTAGCAAGGCCACTCCCAGACAGACACATGGCATCAGGAGCATTCTGCAACTGGGAGAGCGCCACTGGCAACCTGAAACTGTTCCATGCCAATGTGCTGAGGTGACAAGTCAGCTCCAGATGTTTCAGGCAGGGTTTGCCAGGCAGTATATATTGTGGAGGTAGCACACCAGGCTTCTGTCTATAGTCTCATCCCACAGCCAAGGGAAAACTCATTACGAGTCAATCTCCTCTGCAGTGATTCACAAGATGACATCCGTTCACTGGCCCCTGGCTCTCTCTGTTGGGCACAGACAGCACTGACCGCATGTCTCTTTCTTGGCACAGGACGTCACAATGCCATAATTCCCCAACTGATCTCCAGAGTGTGCACTGACTGACATGGAGAGTCCTGATGCCAAGAGAGCAGAAGTGATGGCTCAGAAAGGCTGAGATACCCACCAGTATCTGCAGGATTTAGATTGCTAGCCCTTATTGTGGAAAGAAGCCTCAAACGCAACCTGATTTGCTTCTGGATTTGCAGTAACTTGAGCAATGGGAAGTTAAGACTACTTCCTTGTTTGCTTCCTTTCCAGTGGGAAAGAGCTCAAAATCCTAAAGAAAGTGTCACTTACTCCATAACAAGTACCTAGGTACTGTGCAACCATAAAGCTCCCCCCCCCCCCCCCCCCCCCCCCCCGCACTAGCACCTTCCCCTTCGAACCCCATCTGGGGCAGGTGTGGGGAGGGGGGCATGGCTACTTAGAGAAGTCTGGGGTGTGGAGATGTGTACATGAAGGCCAACAACATTGTACGTACTGGGGTACACCAGTCTCCTGTCCATTACTGAGAGCCACACAAGGAGACAGGAACAATCACTAGGGTAGCCTTGAACCAGGCTTTAGAAATGACAAACCCAACAACTTCAACTCCAACCCACAATCAAACGGGTGCCACATGAGACAGTCTCCCCTAACATAAGGAAGCAGCCAGAGTCTGCGCTAAGTGCAATTCTAAGAGTTTGAGAGCACCCTGCAGTCAGCCAGCATCTCTACAGTCAAGTGTTTGTCAGACCAAGGAGATGAAAGGGCTCTCTTGGGTTCCCCCTTTCTGCCACCGCTCCTCCTGGCTTCTCCCAACCTCTAAGCATCACTGGGGAAGCTGCTTAAAAGAGATCACACCACGGACTGACAGCCTTTGTAAACTCTCCTCCTAGCAACCCAACATACCCAGGAGAAGGGCTAACAAAATGGATCCTAGAGGAAAGGGCCCTTTGTGCCTTGCCTGGAATACAAGTACCGTTTTGTAGAAGGCTTTTGACTGTGTTCCAAGCACCTCTGATTTGGACACCAAGTCATCCAGTTTCTCCCCTCTTTCTAGTAGAGACTCCATCGTATTGTGCTGAAGGGGGGGAAAAAACAAAAGGTGCTAAAAACATTTGATGGCACAATGATGGTACAATGATCCATAATACCAAGAGAATTAATAATTGATTCTAGGTGAAGCAGTAGCAGTTGCCTGGCACTTTCCATTATAACTTTGCCAAACTTTTTAACATTTGGGCTAAGTTTTCCATGCCAAGTATTTTACACAGACCAGCAAGTCTAACTCTCCCCCCACCCCCAAGCTTCAATCCTGAACACAGACAGTCCTCACAGACTACACGCTAGGGGCAATGGAGGGGTTAAAGGCTATCTGGCTAGGATTCAGAGGTGCTTACCAAACCTTTTGCCTTAAACAGAAACCCATAATCCCAAACATTAACAGTGACCTGCAAAGCACATCCGCTGGGACCATGCCCCTATTAGAGATGGCATGACTGCATGAGGTCATGACCATAGTCAGGAACCCATGTTGCTGCAATCTGCAGCGATTTTTGCAGAATCAGCCAATCCTTGCAGTGCCAGGCTGAAATTGCAGTGAAACTGCAGTGGGAGCTGTTTGCAGGAAGTTAGTTAAGCAAATGTTAATGCTTGAGGTTAATTTACAGAATTTGGCTTTACTGGTTGCAGAATTCAAGGTTTTTTGGTGCAATGAACACAGGTCCGTGCCCCTAGTTTGGGAACCTCTGGCTTAGTCATTTTTACTCTAGCTGCTTCACACTATTTGGGCAGGAGAGTCCTGTACTGACCTGGACTTGTGATGGTCAAGCCCAAGCTGCAAATCCCTCAGCCATCCCAGCTCGCTCCATTACACAACAATTGCATATCCGCAAGTCTGCTCATTTACCCGTCTGCCTGCCCCCCACCCTCTGCAAGCTACCGAGCAAGAATCCACCCAGCTCACAAGCAGGGGATTCACATAGCACCGGGAAGCCACCTGCTCTGACTCGTAAGTTCAGAATAGGACAAGGCTTTCCTTTAAAACACAGACTGGCACTAAGTTAATTCGCCATCATTTTTATTTATTTTTTTATTTTCATAAATTTATACCCCGCCCCTCCTGCCATGCAGCTCGGGGCGGCTTCCAACATTAAAATACAATAAAAACCAGTAAAATTCTCATCAATAATATAAAATATTAAAACAGGACTAAGAAACAATATAAACCAAAGTAAACCAAAGTAGGTGGGGGAGCTAAAAACGCCCTTCCCTACCCACCCTCCCTCCCAAAGGCCTGGGCGAACAGCCAGGTCTTACAACTTCGCCGGAATGTTAACAGGCTAGGGGTAGATTCTGAATCAGATGGGGTTCACAGTACAGCGGTTATTCGTGACCTACTGCAAACTAGCAGCCAGCTGGACAAGAACCAAGTAAACTGGCTGAGCAGCCCTGGAAGGAAAACATGATGTTGTCAAAGAGCTGCTAACAACACATCCCATCACTAATAGCCTAGCTACCCCAGGCTTCAGTGCAACAGCAAGCTTCCCTCCCCATCTTCGTTCCGGGAGATTCAGGATGGCTAAGGCTACGCTCTTCTAGTGTTAAATGCCTTGTGGAGAAACACTCCCCAATTTGTGGTCCAGAGGTTTGGGGGAGCAAGAGCAATCAGAGACCATGCATCACTCAACCCAGATGGACTCCATGTGTGGTTTATGCAGACAGTAGATTCTTGTGCCCACTGGGTTTTTTCCCCTCCCGAGTTCATAACACATAGGTAGGGGAGTAGAATCTCAGAAGCATAATCCAAGATGCTCCGCATTCCAACCACATCCGATTTCTAGGAGGCCCAAACCAACTCTCTCTCCAGCCCATCTAAGGTTTCACAGACGCTTCAAAGATACACACAGCAGTCATCAGCCTACTGCTGCCCTCCCTGCCCTCCCTTACCAGAATGATTTTGGTCTGATCCAGCTCTGCTTGTACTCTTGTCATTGCGTCTGCGTCACGGGGATTCTCGGAGAACAAGAACACAGCACGTTATTCATGGAAGGCAATGCCAAGGAAAAAGAATAATCATCAGGAGTGGAAACCCAGAAGCTGGGCTCATCCTGAAGTGTCCCAACTCTGCCCACTCCCAACCCCTCCACATGCACGAAGAGAGTAGGAATCTTACACCCCAGCACTGACAGGGCTGGGAGATTATGATGGGTTCTCTGCAGCACAGGAAAAGGCTGGAAGAGGTACCATGGCCTCTCAATGGGAAGAAACCACATTGCTCAGGAGGCAAGGGAGAAACAGGATAATACACAGCCCTTCATTTTCAAACATACATTGTACCTGGTATTTACTAAGATAACCATCCAAGGCTGCATAGTTAATTGTAGATGGAGTTCCAGAGGGCCAGTCTATCCTGTTGACCTGCCTGGAGAATTCATCCAGCACCTACAATGATGAATCACAACAGTAGCCACCTCAATGGTTTCTTAGCCCATATGCCCACCATGTAGATCAAGATCTCATAATTATTACTGACACCCCCTACTGAGTGCTCAGAGGGAGGGAAGGAAATGCTAACCCAGCACTCGTGTCTTGCAACCAAGAGGCTCTTATGTCAGCACAAGTCTTGGGGGAATGCACACTGGGAATTAACCATGGTTTTCTTGTGTTACACTTACAATAATCAGACATTAGATGGCATCCCAAACCCTTCCCGTCCCCCAGTTCTCCTTGGGTCTGGGTCATTTTGATACCCGGGTCACTGACTGCTGTGGTCACTGCTGTATGACCTCTCTTCACACAGTCCTACTACCGTGCCTCAGCCCTGACTGGCAGCATTCAGGCAGTTATTTTCCTCAAACCCCCTAAAAACTGAGACAGCTCTGCAATAAGGAGCAATGTCCAATAGGTATCAGGCAAAGGGCATCCAAGTCATCTCTATTGTGGACTTGTCAGACCTGGTTCGGTTCTAGTGAAGGTGAAAGGACAAATGCAATCAGCCTGCTGCACCACTTGGCACACAAAACATTTTTAGGACTGGTTCAGATCCCGCTCAGCTTGGCGCTATTAACGCCTAACTGACTTAGAAGGGTTTGTCTGACAAACTGAACCAGGGTCTGGTTCAAAGCATGAGCAGAATAGCAAGCTTTGCAGCACATTACCAAGGCCCCAAAGCAGACACCACTTTAGCTGGGACTAAGGAAGATTCCATGCATTTTCCCATCTCTGTAGCTCGCAGATAGCCCATCTCAGCAGTGCCTAAGCTTACCTTCTCCAGCAAGGTGAAACAGACCCGGGACGGATATTCGTTATCTGCGATCACCACTCCAGCCAGTCCATCATTCCGCACATACACGTGGCAGAGGTATTCTGAAGCAAAAACCAAGGCCAGAGATTACACATCTAACCCCATGCTATGCTGTTTAGTTGGCACCATCTATACGCAAGAACCATGCATCAAAAGCCACAAGTAAAACAAGTTCCCATGGACTAGCCCTTAGATGCCCAACAGGTGAGTTTTGGAGTTCAGCACTATTGGATTTTTATATTTTGGAGGCTTATTTCTCAGTTCAGCAGCAGCACATGAGTTTCACTGGGGAAGAGGAACGCAATGCGTTTCCTTCAATTCTACAAAAGGACTCGGAAGCAGCATTCAAGGGGCACAGAAGCATCATCCAAGTGGCGCACATGGGGCTGGATGTAGTATAAAAAGCTTGTTTGTGCACTCTCTGCTCAAAGCAGTAAGATGGAGAAGAAACATATAAATCAGGAATTATCTAGATCAGGGGTGGGAAACCGGTATTCTCCCCGGGGCCACTTTGAGAAAACGAGTACAAGCTCCAAGGGCCGCACAGAAGTTGGGGCAGGGGGTGCATTCAGAAAGAGCGGCCAGATCATGGCTCTGTGCCATGTAACTGTCCCATAGCCTTGCGTGCATGCCCTCAACCTTGCTCCTTTCCCCTAAGCTCAGTCTTTCAGTGTTTGGGGGTAGGAACTGGATCCAAGGGCCAGATGCAGGAACTAGAAAGGGGCCAAATAAAAGCTAGCTGCCAGCTGCATTTGGGCCCCCAAGCTAATCAGATCATATGCAGGATATCAAACCTTACCATTAGGTGACTGCGTTATGAACTCCTCACCCACTCACCCCAAAACTTCCTCTACCTATTTCCATTGATAGCATCACCATCCAACCTGTTTCCTATGCACATAGCCTGGGATTCATCTTTGCACCTCAGTTTCAGCCTGTTCCTAAGTCCTGCCACTTCTCTGTGCACAGCACCGTTAAAATCCAGTCCATCTTTGCTGTTCCCAATGCCAAAACTTTAGGTCATGTTCTGGTCATCTCTTGCCTTGTTCTCACTGACCTTTCCCGCTGCCCAGGTCATCCACCTCACCTCTTGCTTTGATAATTTTCAGTCCCTCTCCCCCACCACATCCGGCACAAACTCCTGGTCTTGACCTTCAAGGCTCTTCCTGGTTTTGCTCCTCCCTATCTTTCTGCCGTTGTTTCCTGCTAGGTTTCCACCTGGGAACTTTGCTCCTCCTCTGCTGCCACCCTCACCTGCCCAGAGAGTCTCCTGATCCCTAAAGCATCTTTGCCCCTTTCTCCCATGCTGCCCTCTATGCTTGGAACTCCCTCCCTGAACACATACTCTTCTCTTTTCCTCCCAACTTTCAAATCCCTCCTAAAACCTACCTCTTCTGGCAGGCTTTCCCTAGCTCCTCGTCCCTCCACGGCTCACTGATGCTCCCCTACTCTCTTTTCATTCAGAGTCTTCTTCTCCCCCATAAGTAAGCCAAGCACACGTATTGCAACTTCTCAACTTTGTGAAAGTTCCCTCCTCTCAGACTAAGCCCCTAGGGGCAGGGACCTGCCTAATTAATGACTGTAGAATGTCAGGTACATTGCAGGTGCTATATAAATACTTAGTAAGAAGAAGAAGAAATAGGTCAGATGAAGGGAGGACCAATGGTAGCAAGGAAGCAATAAGGGCAGATACAAGCAGCAGCATCACAGAACAGAGCCTGCAGTGCAGTGCGGAGTCTGATCTCAATGCAGGGTGAGACAGGAAGTCAATACAGACTCAAGCAAGTTGTTGTGATGTAGTCAGAGCTTCAGTCTAAAACAATTATAGCTACAGTATGTTGGGGAGGGTGGAGAGGACAGACTAAAGGACAACGTTGCTGGACTGGAAATACACAGCCCAGTTCTGAGGCAGCACTTGAGTAGAATTAGGGCAAGATGAGTCAGAAATCAGCAACATCATCTGGCTACCAGGCAGGCTACTGCAGTACCCAATTTTCAGAATGGACAGTTAAAGTACCAGTCACCACGTGACTTGGCTGAAGCTCACTTTAACTGAAATCCAGAATTCTCCTTATTCCCCTTCTTTTGCTGTAATCACTTAGGATCCATCCCAGATGAAGTCAACATATTCTATTGAAAGCCAGTGCCCCCAGGAGTCCTGGACTATTCCAGAAAAGAAGGAAGTCCCCACAGACCAAATAATGCCCACATGAGCTAGCCACAGAGTACCAGGGACTAGATTTCCCAAGCACATGACAGAGTCAGTAGTGCAATGCCTGGTTGTGTTGATACATCACATTATATCAACAGTCAGAACCCTTGATAACAACAAGAGCGTATTTGTGACAGTGGAATGAAAGGACATGCCTAGGGACTGAGTACATAGGATTAGTCATGCCACAAAACAGAAGATAGACAGCAAGAGTTAGCAATGCAGACACCCATTTCTCATTTAGAGGGGGGTGGGGGGTAAGGGAGCTGGACCAAAGGTTTGATCAATACTATCTTGCTTTATCTGAAACTAGGCAGTAAACAGTGGCTAGTCAAAGAACAGCTTCTCCCAAAAGCAGTAGAAAGGGAGGGTATACACTCAACAATGGGTTCGTTTAAGTCTGGAGAAGCAGAAGCCAGGTGAAATGAAACACTGCAAGCTTCCGAGCTGTAGACTCCCTAGCTTGCAAAGTACACAAATCTGCATACTTGTTTCATTCTTGCTGTGATTCAGAAATGGGGAAACTCAGGCTTGTGGGCCAAATCCAGACCAGAGCTAGTTTTTATTTGGTCCCTTTCCAGTTCTTAGATCTGGCCCCTGGATTCAGGTCCTGCCTCCAAGCAATGGAAGACTGAGTTTAGGGTAAGGGAGAAGAGAGGAGGGCATGCACATAAGGAAAGAGGACATAGCTGGACCCTCCTCTTCCTGAGTACACCCCTTAAACACCCCCTCGGAGCTTGTACGCATTTTCAAAGTGACCCCTGGGAGGCAAAAGGCTCCCCACCCCTGATGTAATCAGGGCTATTGTGTCCTCTTACCTTGTTCCTTTACAGAAGCTCTGCTGCCCAGCTCTGAACGTTCGACAATCAGCTGACTCGTGAAGGTCATGAATTCCTGAACACTAACATACAGAGCATATTACTACCTGAAATCCTCTTACAACAGCTCCCCATGCCCCCAGAAAAACCTCTTGTGGGGGGATTCATGTAGGAGCCACAATCAAGAGTCCAAGAAGTGACTTTACTCCACAGCTGAAATGCCATTCCTGCTATTAGCCAATGCTCGGCAGTAAGTTAATGGGAAAACAGTTGCGGTACAGTGTATTTTGCAGGCTTCCTTAGAACTCGCATTCCAAATTCCTGCAATACCCTCCCACACCCTGTCAGGTGTGTCTCCCCTTGCCTCTCTGCTGGCCAAGGCCTACAGAAGGGACTCTCACTACAACACAGCCCTTCATGCCCCTGGAATTAACCGTTAACCAATTCATTTTCCCTAACTCACAAGCTCTTAAATTGTTGAACATGTAAGCTTTTAATATCGAGTTTATGAATGACTATCCCTAATGGAATCTGATGTAGAAATATTTAAAAATAGCCAAGTTAGTGTGGGAACATTAATATTCCATTTCCTTGTCTTTTTTAACTACACAACCTAAGTATTTTATTAGCAGTTTTTCCTGCATTTTAAGTTGGGTGGTTTGAACTTTTTAAAGCAAATCAAAAGAAACTGACTGTAGTTAGATAGAATTTTAACACTAAGTCAGTCAATTTGGGTTTCTACTAGTGTTTAGCAGTTTACATGGCATCTTAAACAGAGCTCTTTCCATTCCCATTCTGAGGACAGAGAAAGAAAAACTTTCTGAAGAAGTGAATTTCTGTTTTAAAATAGTTTGAGGAAGGACTTTTTTTTTTTTTTTTTTAAGGTAGTTTGTTCCAATTAGAAATTTGCAGCTGCCTTTATACAAATGATCAAATGACTTGTGCATGAAGGTGCTCTAGACATGCCAAGAAAGGGAGAACGCATATGACATTACAAAGATGTGGTGGTTCAGTCATTAAAAGATGCATCATTTTTAAAAGTCTTCTTAACAAATATGTTTTTGTTTAAGACACACAATCCATTGCACTAAGCAAAAGCCTCAGCGTCAGATCAATGCCGAGCGCAGTCCGTCTATTCTTTTGGCTATAGCCTTAGGATTTTAGGTATAAGATTAACTGCCATAGGAGCTACATGCTCTTTTTCCTGTAGAGATTATACTCATAGTAGCGTTCCTAGGCACTGGGATAACAAGGAGATGGGATTAACATTTGGCCTATAGCACCTTGCTTCAAAATGGTCAGCAATGTTCCCTCAGCACCCTAACTGTTCTTAGGAGGCAATGGGACAAGTCTGCATAATGCAAGTTCATCACAAGTAATTCTAACTTCTAGACAAAGATAGGATGAACTACAAGAGCTGGCCACCTCCCATTTATTTCTGAAATATTGTCATGAGCCAACAATCTACCACAATCAGCAGGTCTTTCACAAGTTATCACAATTCACATTAAGATGGAACAAAATATTGCCCATTTTATCATGTTGCAGAATTTAAAATAGAACTTTGCATCCCACCCATTCTCCATGTTACGGCCACTAATATTTTATTCCCCAGTCAAGAAGATAACTTGAACTGAGTTTTGCAAAGCTACACCATGCAACCGTTTGAAAGTCAAACCCCCTTTCTTATTATCCTTCTTGAATTCTTTGCAATAAACAGGAATTTACACTGGACAGGAAAGGGTCAGCTTCTCCCAGTATTTTACTATAAAAAGTGAGTAACTGTCATGCAGGGTCAGAGCAATAGCCAAGTATCCTTTCTCTGATGGTAGCCAGTACCGGATGTTTTGGAGTAAGTCCAAGAACTATTAAGGAGCAATCCATCCAAGCTTCTAACAGTGACAGGTTTAGTGATACCCTCATCATGAGGTTGTGTCAATGACCATTAGGGATGGAACAGAGACAAAATCTGGTTTCAGTTTTGTTTTGGTTTCAGATCCCTGAATTTCATTAAGTGGTTCTGTTTCAGTTCTTTTTCCCCCCCTTTTTAAAATAATATTTTAATTAATTTTTTCAAATTATTAAACAATCAACATATACACCTGTTTCAGTTCTTAACCCCATTGAAGTCAACGGGAAAGAGAACCAAGGCTCCGGGACCGAACAAACCCCCATGGTGGGCCGTCCCATCCCCACCACCCGCTCCCGGCCTCGGAGGGTGGTGATCCATGTCCCTAACACTCCCAACCCCGGGGGCCCCTGCACTTACCACTGCCAGTCCGGGTCCAGAGGATGGGGGTGAGGAACGGCTGCCAGGCCTCCTCTGCTGCTGACGGGAGCCAGCACCGCTGCCTGGCCGCCCAGCCTTCTCCGCTGCAGAGAGTGCCGAACGGCTGCCAACACCATTTTGGAGAGGGGTTGCACATGTGCAGAACGGCCTTGTGCGCTGCCGCTCTAGCAGCATTTTCTTCAGTGGTACCAGCGGTGCCAGCAGACCAAGTAAGACGACTCGGAAAAGCCCCGGCAGAGGAGCATTTCCATCCCTATCCTACAGACCTCGGTGGCGGTAAGTGCAGGGGCCCGGGGGTAAATTTGGGCCCCAGGGGCTAGGGGTGTTAGGGATGTGGATACCCACCTCCACCCTCTGAGGCCAGGAATGGACCCTTGAGAATGGGGGTGGGGGAGATTCCCCCAGCCAGCTCTTCCCATTGACTTAAACGGGAACATAAGATCCAAAAACTGGGAACGGAGATGGCCCAATTTCCAGATCCTTTGGTTTCAAACCAAAACAGCCATTTTGGGGCTGTTTCGGTTAAAACCGAAAGTCCCACACCTAATGACTATCTTGCAGCAGCCAATGGGTCTATCCTCTTTGAATGTGTCCATTCCTTTAAGAGTAATGGGCAATCCACAACATCTTGTGACCAGGAGTTCCACAGGTCAAACAAGTATTGCTTTAAAGGCATCCTTATCCCAGCAGCCATTTAATGCAGTTAAGACCTACCTGGATCTCTGGAAGAAACTAAAAGATGACACATCATAGGCAGCTTTCAGCAAATGCACTTTGAGATCCCCTTTGTAAAGGACACTTAGACTATAAAGTTTCATTGTGGTGACTCCCTAGGCACCCTCGTCTCTAAATGACCTAAGCAAGAGAGAAAGGGGGGGGGGGGAGAGAATCAAGTCTGTGGGAGTGGAGACACCCAGGAAATTAAGTATAATAAACATTTATTAATTCATTAAATATTCTTCTATCCCGCTCCCTCCTGCTCACAATTTTATTTATTATTGTTGATGAACAACATTTATATGCCACCCCCTCCTGCTAAAAGCAGCTCGGGGCGGCTAATATTTAAAAATACATATTAAAATGGACAACAAACCAAAATACAATTAAAACAATCCAGCCCAAACCCTCCCTAACCCATCCCACCCACCAAACCCTCCCTAACCCACCCAGCAGAACAGCCAGGTCTTGCATTGTCTACAGAAAAAGGGGAGGTCGGCAGTCAAGTGGACCTCCGGGGGGGTGGGGGGCAGTCTCCGAACCAGCACCAAGGGCAGCCCCACATAGAGTGCGTTACAGTAGTCCAGTCTCAAGGTAATAAAAGCATGGACGATTGTGGTCAGATCCCAGCCCGAGACGTACGGCCTAAGCCAACATACCAGATGTAACTGGCAAAATGCCCCCTTTGCCACAGCCTCCACCTGGACATCCAGGCAGAGCTGCAGATCCAGGAGCACCCCCAGACTCCGGACCCAAGACACCAGGGGAGGCCTGACCCCATCAGTGACGGGGGCCATCACTTCCCCGGCTTTCCCCACAACCATCACCTCCGTTTTGTCAGGATTTAACTTCAGGCGGCTCGCCCTCATCCAATCCCCCACAGCTGACAAACACTGGGTAAGCACCAAGACTGCCAGCTAATATGGTGAAGGCCACACCACAAGCTACATAGAGCCTGCCCAACTAAAATCTGAACAGTTACAGCTCACACACCTGCCCACTATGGGGAACGAATAGAAAGAGCAAAGTCCTGTTCTCATGGAACATAAGCCTATATGGTCAATGTCTGGAAGCACAGGATTTACCCTAGAGCAGCCATACAAGGCACAGATCCCATGGGGCCTATGGGAACAAAAAGCTTCCTCTGTGGAACAGACGGCTCATTTATGCTTCTCTACACACCATCTTACCCTCCAGAATCACACTCCGCCCCTTGTAACTAAGCGAAAGGCCTGGAGCGGCAGCTTCCCCCGGTTTTGAAGCTATCCCCGCCTTGCCCCGTGTGCCGCTTCCCCTTCTCGTCCATTCTAGATTGTAAAGCCATAGGGGCAGGGATCGGCCTCTGATCCCAGCTCTCGGCGCTAGGCACCCCAGGGGCCGGGCCGGGTGTCCTTTTCCTCCCGAGAGGGGCCCTCGCTCACTCGGGTGGGGAAAGCTCCCCTGCACGGATCCTAGGCCTGGAAAGACCCTCCCCTCGTCTAGCCCCCTGCGCCGGGGTAGCACCCCCCTTCCCCAGGCTGCCCGCGCAGACAAACCCCCAACAACTCGAGACAAGGGAGAGACCCAGCCGGAGGGAAGGGGCTGAATCAAACCTGCAGCGCCCCGAGTGCCACACCCTCCTCCTGCCCCCGGCTACTGGGGGGGGGGGGGCGCCTCGGTCTCAGGGCCAGGTCCGGGCGGCCTGTCCCACCTCCCCTGCCGGCCGCGGCCTGCCGTTACCAGGAGGGGCGGGGAAGAGATTCAGCGGGGGTCAGTCCCGGGCGGGTCCAGTCACAAAGCCTCCCGATTCCGGAAGTGGCTGCGAGAAACCCGACGAGTCGCTGGAAACCCCGGCACTAAGGGAACTGCCACGGAGCGTCCCTCGCCCTGCGCATGCGCTCGCGTGAGAGCACCTCTGACCAGTCAGCATCCCTCTGACAAACATCCTCACACACCCCTACCCAGCCAGCCAATCGGCGATCGCATGACATCAGCAGTGTCTCGGGAGGGAGGGAGAAGAGTTTCCCTGCGGGGATTCAATAGCCCCTGCAATTCCCCCTTCTTCCCGCTGCGGGCGTCCTTCCCCGTTCCTCTCCTGCCCTGGGGAAACCAAGCTGCTACCTCCCGCTGCTGTAGGGAGCATCAATCCACTCCCCCTCGCCCCTGAACTAGACACAGGGTCTAGGGCGGGGAGAGAGTCCCAGTGCCTCCGGCAATAGGGGGCACAGGGCTACAGCTCTGCCCCCCGTGTAAGCATTTCCAAAGTCCATTGGAGGGAGCTACGGAGGGATAGAGGCGGGAGTTCAATTTGATTGGTAGAACTGATAGCCCGGCTGGATCTCGAGCATATGTTCAAGTCTCCCAACTGGGATAGAACATGCAACATTAGGGGGAACCCATGACTTTAAGCAGCTTGGCGGCTGATGCCAGCCTCTCCAAGCCTTGTATGCATGAGCGCTTCTCTTGGGGCTGTGCAGGTCTAGAGGGTGCCGGGAGAAGAAGAGAGAATCTGATGGGGAGAATCAGCACATGGTTGCAAAAAAACCCAAAACAAACAACACCCCAAAAAAACAACAACAGGTAATTGACAATCATGAGCCAGGTTCTAAAAGTCATGAGATTGGCTTTAAATGCTGAGATTTTAATAAGTAACTATTCTCTCCATCTTCTTGTTTTGGGGCCTTTAAAACTTACTATAAATAAGCTACGGGTTAACTCCTCCACCAGTGAAGTCAATGGTTCAACTCCCTTACTGGGAGATGTCTGCGCCCTTTGATTAACAACATATTCAGGTTGAAAGTATTCAAAGACTCTGGGTCCTGTCCTCTGGGTGTTTGGCACTGGTGCAAGTCCTATTTGAAGTAAATAGGACTTGCACCAGTGCTAATGGCTAGCACCAGTGCAAAACAAACTGAAGATCATTCTGACCATCAATAAGAAAGAAAATAACCAGTAAAGCTATTGCAATCCAGCACTCCTTGACTAAGACACATCCTACAATCCTCAAAACACTCACTCCAGCACAGTCCCATTGACTTCAAATGGCCTGTAGCTTGAGAACTGCAGCCCCTCTGAAACCTTCACAAAGCTGAGATTCAGAATGCTGGAGCTGAAACCTGCAAACAGCAAAAGGTGTGTGGTTGAATTGGGAGAGCTGGCAATCCCAGTAATAACATGTTGCTGCTGGAAGTGTGGGAGCATGCAAGAAGCAGGGCTCCCTTCGATTCTCTGCCTGGATGTTACTGGTCTCTGATGAAACAGAGCAGCTGGAGTCTCTGGGTGAATTAATGACCAGGGAAGAGTTAGAGCTTTCCCATTGCTTTGCCCTGTACTACTGAACATCCCCTCCCACTCTGGATCTCTTTGCTCCTACAATCCTTCTATGATTCCCAGTCAATAAATTGCTTCCCTCTTCTCTTCCATAACTCCTTTCCCTTCATGTCCCTCCAGAGGCCTGCATGTCCCAAGACCGCAGACCCCTGAGTTTAGAGGCTGAGAGGGCACTGGAAGTACAAACATCTCCCTATCCCCCCCCCATGAACTCCTGTGGCTGCCCAAGGAAAGCTTCCCTGCCATGAGCTACAGGAGGTTAATTTGGACAGGAGCACAAGGCAGTTCTTGATTTTCCTACTCCCTGCCTAGCCAGCCTGCCTTGCTCTGTTCCCTCTCTCCAGATGGGGTGTCTCATCCATCCTCCTCAGAGATTTGCTGCCATCATTTCAATTGCCCAGTAATGGGATTGGTTTGGCCTCACTGGTGCCTTAAACCAAACAATTCTTTGTCCATTTCACAACCCCTCTGATTGTCTGGGATCCAAATGGAAGTGACAACATACGATGACATGGAGATGGCTGCGGTGGATCCTATCCCAGCCTTAACGGGCACCCTCTCTGCAGGCACTCCCACCTGTCCTGGCCTTGGCTCAGACTGCTCATGTAAGCATCTTCCTGCTTTTTGTTAACCTTTGTCATTTGGAAATGGGTTTCGTGACCCAACATGGTCGCCATGGGAGCCAAATCCGTTGCTAAGTCTTGGAGTTGAGTGGTTGCTGCAGCAGCAACAAAGAGATAATGTGGTTGTTATGACAATTTGAATTAGGGCCCATCCCCATGGTAGCAGCATTCTGCATGATAGCCTTTAATGGCCAGGTCGGGAGGGGTTCAGGTGCAGCAACAAAATTTCCATGGTTGCCACAGTAATGTAGGGTTAATCTCAAAACCCCAGGAAGCAGCTTGTAGAGGGCAAAAATGGGAGATAGTCGCCCACTGGGAAAGTAAATAAACTTAATGGTAAGTTCAGAAGCGTAACTGGATCAGGAGGAAGTGGGAGGGTGAAGAAGGGGGAAGCAGAGCAGAGCTCCCATGCTCGGTTACCCGGAAGGGAAGGGAGAAGAACTTCTCTCACTGGAAAGGGGCTCGTCGCTTTGCTCTTGACAAGATGCAAGGTGACAAAACG
Source organism: Sphenodon punctatus (assembly GCA_003113815.1). Classification (NCBI taxonomy): domain Eukaryota; kingdom Metazoa; phylum Chordata; class Lepidosauria; order Sphenodontia; family Sphenodontidae; genus Sphenodon; species Sphenodon punctatus. Next base: position 347,709 of record QEPC01005433.1, on the reverse strand, counting down.
GATCCTAATGCGATGGACATTCCTTTCCCCCATCCCACCAAGTGAAGCACGGAACAAGAAGGAGCCCAAGAGCAGGGAGGTTGGGGCAGGGGGAGCAATCCAAAGAACGAAGGCCAAAGGAAAGGGCAGTTTTGATCCTGGGCTAGGAAACATCAAAGAAGAGGAACCAGAGAAACTTCCCCTTGAAATAAACAAGCCAGGAAAGTGGAGTATTCTCAGCACCAGCAGGAACCGTCTCAGCTGAGGAAGGGCCGCCACAGGGGCAAGAGGTGGAGTATTCCTGTGGCCAGGAAGGAAGGCAAATTGGTGCTGCGTGCCTGGATTTTGTGGGTGACGGGTTTGACGGCTGCCCCCTCCCTTGCAGACAGCTGCCCCAATGCTGGATCGCAGAACTAGGATGGACAGCTCCAAGAAGGCGAAGGTAATGTTTGGCATTTGTTTGCTATTCTCAGCTATCTTGTAGATTTGTCGGATGCATTTTGCAGACAGAAGGTTGAGGCCTTGGTAATAGAGGATTCTAGCATCCTATTTATTCCTAGGCCGCATGCTGCCAGCGGAGGGTTCCACTGGCTCATACGCTAGGAAAAACAAAGCTTACTTAGGAAGTTTAGTCACCAAATCTGTATAATCCCTAGTCAGCCTTGATCTCCTGACTCCACTCGATTCCAAAATCCTACTAAAAAGCAAGTACAACCAACTTCCATGGGGCGTCACTGATTTTTAGGTCCTCAGTTCCTGGAGCCACAGGATCTTGTCATCGGAGAACTGGGGTCCCCAACATTTTGACTATGTTTGGAAACTTAATTCAGTTTCAAGGCACTGAAGTGGCACAAGCCTATGGATGTGAACGGAGATTGCAAAGGAAGAGTGCTTTGAGGATCACAGCATTACATTACAATTTTTAGCGCAAATAGTATCGGTGCTAGCAGTTAGAGCAGGCATGAGTTCCAGTGAAGTGAATGAGACTTGTACTGATATTCAGTGCTAGGACTGGCACTTTCTGCTAGGAGAATTGTGCTGTTAGTCTCCACACACACTACAGAAAGCTATGTAGGCCTTGATCCAGAAAACACTTGCACATATGCTTCTCTTTACTGGACCTTCTCAACTGCAGCCATCATCTGTCTATATAGCATTGACTCTGACCCCACCATAAAGCCTCAGTCCTGTAAACACATGATAGTGGGGTCACAGCCAGTGCCATATGAACAGATGGAGAAGATGGAAGTGGGTCAAGTATAAGATGACTGCTAGCCGCCTGCACTTCTGTGTTCAGCTAGAATTGTGCCTCACGAGTTTGAGGAACTTATCACAAGAGCACAAAGTGCGGGTGTGGATAGTCCCTTGCTAGTGTCTCATGCCCAAGTACAAAACCTGCTCAGACTACTGAGAGAAATGAAACCCCTCCCTCCTTAGATGTGCAGCCGCTGGTTTCTGGTTTATCTTTAAACAGGACTTTTTATGCCAACAAGACTCCTCGCAGCAGTAAACGTAGGCACATGCAAGTATTTGCAGGATTCTGACCTAACGTTGGTAGCAAAAATAAAGCCAACAGGACTCTTCCCCAAAGCCAACAGGGTATAAAACTATGTTCTTCTGATTAGCGGATACCAAAATGTTATGCGTGTGTGAGTTGGTCAATCAAGCCCAGAGAGAAAGCAAATGAAGCAAGGAGACACATCCTGTCAAGCGAGGCTTCTCAGCACACCACGTATGACACAGAGATTTGCTTACCTCTCTGAGGGCCTTATTCTGAGTGAGGTACTGAATGTTCTGTCCACCCTTCTTAGTTGACAGTTCAAAGTGCTGTTAGAAACGGAAGTCAAACACAACGAGAAAACCCACCACCACACACATATCCTGGCCAGGGCATCTTCTTTATGGCTAGTGGGGCATTTGGAGAGGGGGGTTCCCCCTCCAAAAGTTAGATACTATCAGATCTAAGTTAATTTTAAGTGCAGCTGAAGACCTGGGCAAGATGTTTGGTTTATGCCAATTACATGCCCCAGACTGTACGTTGCACAATCTGGTAGAGGGCTCCACCACACCATGGCACCGAGGGGCACTTTCCAATGAATGAAGTGGGATAGTTTTGGTGGTTTGGGGCCCATCATAATATTTTTGACCTAGGATCATTGCTGCATATGGCTAAAAGGTGGTAGAAAACACCCTTGAGTTATACTCTGTTAAAACTGAATCAGTGTATATAGCTAAGAAATGGATCTAATATTTATGAACTTTGGCAAGGAAGGGAGCCTCCTCAGGGTCTTGTTTCCAATTGTGACTATAAAAGTGATTTGTGCATATGATTTGGAGGAAGGAGGCTGTCCCACGAAGAAAGGGCAACATGGAAGAGCTGCCATGAGGGGGCTTCCAATGTTGCCAACTCCAAAATAAATGTCTGAACATCATGACACCCCAAGAACTCCTAATGTTTTCCAGGTGCTCTCTATGCCCTTGTCCCACTGACCTCATTCCAGTGGCATATGCTAAGGGGCGTAGCTTGCAGCGCCAGCATTGCATGACTATGGGAGGATCTAGAAGTAGAGCAGATGGTTCAGCTGACCCTGAAGCTGGCAAAGAGTCTCAAGACTCTCCCACCCCAAGAGTCTTGTGAGCTAGATAAGGTATCAGTAGGCCTTCCTTGTACACAACAGCTACCTTGGGACACCCTCAGGGTACAGCTGCAAATCAACATCTGGCAAATCATTTTTTCCTCAGAAGTGCTCTTACTCCCAATGCCCATGATTGGCAGGTGACAATTATTCTAGGACAGAGGTGGCCGCCAGGGAGCGTCATGTAGCAGCCTTACCCAAAGTGGGTTAAAGGGCCCGCCTCCCATGTGGTCAGGTTGTGCAGCCTTGCCACAATCTGGGGTCTGTGAATCTAGCCCAGAGAAGCACACTCCTCCCCCTGCCTAACAGCTGATCACAGGGGAGCCAAGCCTGGGAAGAGGACGCACCTTCCTCCCTGCCACCTATCAGCTGATCAGGGGAAGGGGAGCCTGGGAAGAGCACACACCCTCTTCCAGGCCTCCCTCCCCCATGATCAGCTGACAGTCAGGTGGGTTGGGGGAGAGAGGAGCTTAGGAAGAGCGCAGGCTCTCCTACTCCCCCCCCCCACCCCCCAGTTCACCTGACAAACAGATGATACGGGGAGGGGACAGGTTGGTTGGTTGGTCAGGTGGATGGGAGGGGAGCTTGCACTCTTCTGAGGCTCCCCTCTCCCTTGCTCCACCCAACTGACAGCTGATCACAGGGGAGGGAGGCCTGGGAAAGGGGTGTGCACTCCTCCCAGGCTCCCCTTCCCCCATTAGCTGTCATTCTGCACCGCAGCAAAAGTCCAAGCCTCCAGCCCTGTGTATCCTGCTCCTCTGCCCACCCCAGGTCACGGAGAAGCTGGTGATGGCCACAGGGGAGCAGAACGTGTGTCCTGCTCTCCCCAAAGTGTGGCACTGTAATTGCCTGCCATGGGACAAGAGGGGGATCAGCCCACCACTCCAGCTCATGTGGCTGCCCCCTTAGCTCTGTCCCTTGCCAGTTATTCTGAGGGCGTGGTGCATGTGCCCTTATAGTGAGATGGAGGGCAAAAGTGTGCCAGATTCTTTCCACTGAGCTCTGGCAGAGGAAACAAAGTGTGCTCCCTTGCCTAATCACCACCTTCCTGCCAGCATTGTTTCAGGGGGAAAACTGCCTGACGCAGAAATTGTGACATCCACTCCTGCCCCTGGCAGCTGAGCCAATAACACTGAGTGGAGTAGCCAAAGCGCTGGCCCATGAAGTGATCTTTTAAATATTAACCTTGCGGCAGCAAAGCCCAGGAACAGCAGCCACGCAGCAGATCCAGCAGGCCCACACCCTGGAATTGTTTTATCAACCCAGAGCGTTTATGCAGAATAGATGCATCTCCTGAAAGAAGAGCTGACCTCTTTCGCTCCATGGTTCTCATCTCATTCAAGAGTGGCTTTACTCCAGAATATACCTTCAAAAAGCAGAGGGGAGTTACTCTTGATTTACAGAGGTGTGAGTGAGAGATTAGTCAGGCACAGCCCGGAGTTGGCGGAATATGAGTTTTGAAGCTAGGGCCACATTCCAAGGAACATATATTTTGCAGTGGCTGAGCTTCAAATCACTTTGACTCCTGAATCATTCACACATCTGGAGTTCTAAACCAAAGTTACTTAGGAGTAGGAAGAGGAGTATGTACACCTGAAAACAAGGAGAACCTACTTCCTTTCACTTTTTACTTGGTGTTTTACTGTAGTGTGAAGAGTTTACTACAAAGTAAAAAGAGGATAATAACACTCATGATCATTAGGGGGAGTTTGCACAAGTAACTACATCTGTTTGCAGCTGCACTGTGAACTGTACAAAAGTGGAGTTGTTACTTCGGTTTAATTAAACTTAATTATTTTTTTCTCACTTTGTCGGAACATTGCCCGAGTCCGCTGGATCCTGACAGGTGTATTGTCCTTAATCACGTATTCCCATTCTGTTTCTCTAATAATAACCCAATAGCTGTTCCATGCAAACAAACAAAACAAAAAATAACCCAAACTTCTGGTAATAAGGCTGAGAAATCTTACTCTCAGAAAGGGAAGAGATAAGGGAGAAAGTTCAATTATAACTCACTTCTTGTGTCTGGGCCATGAAATGGGGCCTTTATGGCATCTTACATTTTTAATTAATACAATAAAAAGTTGCATTCAATTTACTGGAAACTCTAATTCACCAAAGTGCATCACATACAGTAGGGATTCTCAACCTGGTACTTGGAAGTACCGAAGTGCTTGGGCAACAAGTGACAGTGCTCCCCAAGCTCATTCATGCAAATTATGCAGTGCTCCCAAGTAATCCCATCACTCCAGTGCTCATGACTGGAAAAAGGTTGAGAACCGCTGACATACAGCCATCTGGCTTGACATGTTTTAAAGTTTTAGGGACAAAAGAAGCGCTAGATCCGTTCTTTTATTCCTAAAATGCTACTACAAGCATTGGTGCTGTCTCTTAGGAGCATAGGAATGGCAAACCCAGGTCTGGCTGGCAGTATGTCAGACAGGGGCTCCAACAACATGCTGGACGGACACCTCCCAACGTCTTGTGCCTTAGAGCAGGAGGAGTTACATCCCTTGCATTCTTTGTCCCGTTTGAAGTTACCCTGGTGGTTGTTATTTAAATAAACATCTGTTTCTCTTTGAAGCCTGCTCAGTTCTTGGCTTCACTGACACCTTTGCAGTTGCGAGTTCTGCAGGGTGAGGTTCAGACCAACAGGCGGATCTCCCCAGAGGAGATACTGCGGTGACTGTAGAGGTCACTCTTCAGTTGTTTGCATGAACACAGAGTTCGCCCAGTGGGGGAGCTAGTCTGGAAAGTTATTGAATAGTTTGGTGTTAGATGTTAAGTGTCTTAACCGGCTTTTAACAACACCCTTTTCCTATTCACATGTTACTTAACCCTAGTATGGTTAAGCATGGCTCCTCATAGTGCCTGGAGGAGGCAGCAGCAGCACAAGGCAGGCAGCAGCAGCAACCAAGGAGGCTTGTCAGGCATGGCCTCAGGATTCTCTGTTCATTGTGCTTGTCTGTGTGGCCCTGGGCACTCCCAGCCCCAGCTGCTTTGGCTGAAAAAGGAAACTCGAGTGAGCCCTGCTAGCTGTGGCCAACACTTAGCAGGTCAAATAAGGGGATCAGAAGTAAAGCTGAAACAGTTATTATCCACTGCTATCTGGTAGCCAGCCAGAGATCCATGGTATCTGATCTGCTCTGGCAAGGACCACCAGTTACTGTTTATTGTTCAGTGGTTTAACAGTTGTACTAATTGACTGTGTTACTGCATAACACTGCAGTGTCCGTTTACTGTATTCCTATTTACCGTTTGTCCATAATTCCTTTCCTGTTTACTCCCCATCCCCTCTGGACCTCATTTCAGATTAGAAATGGTAACATTCCGTGATGAAGTAACATGGTACGTCAGTTAACTGTTGCAGTAGTATCCACTTATTCAGTTCATCAGTTAGTGTCTCGGTAATCAGTCAATGGTCAGATAATCATCAAGCTATCCTGAACAATGGATATTAACTGCAGATAGCAAACTTACCATTTGTGTTGCCTCTTATTAGAATGCGAAGTGGGGAAAGTATTATCTAACCCCACTCAAAAACAGAGAAGTGCATTATGCTGAGATATGACAAAAGAGTTCCTCTTGAGTGAGAAACCAAGACTCGTATAGCTACAAGTGAGCGAGAAGTAGAAATGATGGGGGAAATATTTTTCATAGCCTTCTCTCACTGAAACATTAGAGCATGTTAATGGGAATGGGGCCTGGGTTTATTTTGGAAAGCATGTTGTGACCTTAATAACCAAAGGGTCTCACGCTTTACCCCTTACATTGACCAAGCTTGTGACTTAGCAATAGTCAACCAAAAAAAAAAAAATCCAAGGGATTTGGATCCTAGAGCAAGCCTTGCTTATGTGCTCTCAACTGCAGTTTATGCAGGGCCTGAAAGTTTACTTGTTTAAAAGTTGTAATCCCTCCCCCGCGGCTTGTTTTACTATCTTCAAAATAGGTCTCCTTGGAAGATTCAGAAAAGGGCCTTAGGATCTCAGTTCTTTAATGGAAGGGTCAGGGTTGTTGAAACTTCAATAAAGGGAGGTTTTTGTAGCATGTTTGATCTAAATAGTTATTAACAAAATCAACCTGTTTCCCTCCAGATTGCTCAGGTGTCCTTCGATATGCAAAGCCAGAATTCCACCAGTTGCTTTCCCCATCTTCCATACAGTCTTTCAGGTACCGCAGAGCAGATGGAAGAGAAGATGCATGGCACAGTGGGTGTTTTTACATGGATGCAGGGGTGCTCATCCCCAGAGTAGGCCCAGAGGTGCACCCCTGCTTCTGCCCACTTGGGTCCATTTTAAATGGACCTGGCAGTTGCTTTGGCCCACAGCCTGCCCGTGTGGCGCACTCCTCCCCCACACCATAGAGTTGCAGGCGAATTGCCTGCAGTTTTATGGCGTTGCCATGGTAACCCCCGGCTGACAGCAGGGCTGCAATGGCTGTCTACCGAACAGACGGACAGCAGCCCTGCCTCTAGCCAGGGCCCAGGTGTGGGCTGTCCACGCAGTTGGTGGTGCTCCTGGATATTCCGGAGCACCGCCGATGGGGCTGCCACAGTGCAGGAACAGTCTGCTCCGGCTGCACATCTGGTGGGCTGCCTTTAAACAGACAGTTCTGGGAGAAGGTCTACGCAGAAGTTCAAAGAGCCGGATGTTTAAGATCTGGGTGAGTGATTCAGACACACAGAAAGTTCAGGATGTAACAGCAAAGATGCAGGAGAAATGTGTGTGTAAAAACACCCACTGTCACAGCAACCTAGTGCCCTAGTGACCATGAGGCTTGATTTTTGTAACTCCTTCTGTGGGCTTCCAGCAGTGCTTCTGAGTTGCTTGCAGCTTTTAAAAAATGCGGCAGTGCAGCTGCTTACTGGTTTGGGCAGCCATACATTACGCCCACCCTGCCTTCTCTGCACTGGCTGCCTTTAGAGCAGCAAGTTGAATTTTTAAGCTTGAACTGCTGGCCTTTCCGGCTCTGAACGGTAAAGCTTTAGTTATATTTGAGACCTGCTCTTGGAAGCTTGCTGCGATGGCTATCAGCGCTCTGACACTACTCGCTGTTTGGGGATTCCGCCATCATGCCTTACATCCGCAATGTGATCAGACCCCTCTGTGCGGAACTCATTCCCTTCAGATATTGGGGGGGGGAGATCAATCCCTGCTGATGTCCCCAGACCCCACATTTGACCTATGGAGCTAGACAAAGCAAACAATGGCATTTTAATGTAAAGAAAACACCAGCTTAAATCTAATACACTGTGCATGTGCTGAAAGGGTAAAAGCCAAAGCCCATGTTTCTATGGATACAGGGCTCTGCTGACTGTACCAGCAGTTACAACATACTGTACGACTGTGTGTAGGTGGTGATGGGAAAGCTCTGCAGGAGCAAGTGCTGCCTGCTCGTCACCTCTTTGGTATGAGCTGCCTAGGGAGACATCGAGTCCCCTCGCCTCCTATCCTGAGGCCCATGGTGTTTTTTTCCTAGAGAACGTTGTCCCTGTCACGGGTTGGAGGTCCGCACCCCCACTTTACCGGGTTTGAGTGACTCAGTTACCCTCGCTTACAGCCCACTTGAATCAGTTTTCTCTCTGGCTGATTCAATCCTGCCGCAGGGCCAACTCCTTTGTCACCCAAGGGCCTGATCCTTCCCGTTCACAGACTCTTTAATCCCTTGGGTCCCAAGAGCTTGAAAGCCCTTGTTGCTCACTTGTGTGCCAATGTTAGACACAGACACTTCTTCATAAAGATAAGTTAGTTTATTGATTTACATAAGCAAGATTGTTGATACAGAGCGGTTACTAGAAATCAAAAGGTAAATATAACGCATTCCTAATCTATACTGGTTGAGTTCCTAAATAAGCATCTTACCCGACAAGGTCCATAAGTTCTGGTTCCTCAGTCATAGATGTAGAATGACTGGACATGGGTCTCTTAGTTGGTAGAAAGCAAAATCATGCCTCTCAGTCCATGTCTTTCAGCCTTGCTTGCTGGCAGGATCCAGGATGCAGATGAGAGTGCTCAAGGTGACTCTGACCAAGTGATAGTGAAGATGGCTTAATGGCCCTCTTAAATAAGGATTCTGAGTCCTTTGTTTCTCCTTCCCGCTTTGGAGAAATCTGAGGTCCGTCAGGTACACGGAAAGTAACCTGGAAGATCTATTTGCATCTCCATAGGGTTCTGTCTGGCGAGGGTTCCCAATACACATTCTTTTAACAGTCTCCACTTCCTAGAGTTTTGTCAGTGTCACAGTCCTGATTTGAGTTTTATAGTTCTTAATTGTAACATTACATACATGTTGAACCTTTTGCTTTACATATTTACTAGACTTGTGGTCTACATGTAGGCCAGTATCACACGAGTGTGACCCTATGTTCCTCCATGACAGTCCCTTTCAAGGTTCCCACCAAGTGCCCTGAGCAGATTTGCTCTGGACTGGTCTGCACAGTAGTCCAAATGACTGTGATCTGCATGGTGTTCATTGGTTTTAGGAATCTCCACAGTGTTTTGAAAATGGCTTTTTCTCTTGTAATAATAATGATCCCCTATCTGGTCATTTAGCAAAGCCTGGGACGGAGGTCATTGTTATAGCCTCCACTTTTCAGATGGAGGGATGGCTTGAGCGTGTGCAGCTTTTAATCTGCTCTATCCATAGGAATTACTCACCGCACATGTGAAACGGCTAATGCAAAACACTGCCCCTTCACCTCTAGTTCAACTGTGGCAGTAGCAAATTTTTGTAAGGCCGTGATGCAAATAAGAGTTAGGAGGCTGGACCAAGGCCATTGACGGTTTTGGGACAGGCCATTACATGGACCTACCGCATGTGAGTGCTGGGGTGTGTGTGCAGTTCTTATTTATGGAACCCTCGGGGAGCCTATAGAGGATGTTTTGTAAGATAATTTTGGCCGGAAGTTCTTTCCGGTGTAACGCCCCGATAGGTTATATGGCGGTTAACTTATACTATGTCTGGCTGCTTTTTGGAAATACATTAGACTAGTTGTAGGATAGTGGAATTCACTACGAGCAGCTATCTAGTAGGGTTATTTTGACAAATTACGGCATTTCATTTGGCACTGTACGTATTGTACTTTGGAGTATGTGTTGTCAGTCGTTGGGCAGTTTGTTTTATACTTTTGTATGATGTGGATATTACTAAGGCCTACGGCCGCAATAAATAAATATTATTATAATGCAAAACACTGGCTCTGTGCCACTGAAGGCTCATTCACACAACACTCTTAACATAGAGAGTGGCCAAAAGGCCAACCTATCCAGATAATTTTAAAATTTATTTCTGTCTTCTATGGTGTTAGCTAGCCCTGCCAATTTTGTGTCCACTGCAAATGTAATAAGCATTCCCTCTACTCCCTCATCCAAGTCATTAATAAAGGGGTTGCAACAGTACCAGAGCCCTGCAGCACCCCGCTCAACACCTCCCTCCAGACTGATCAGGAACTACTGACGAGTATTCTTTGAGAACAATCCTTTAACCAGCTGTAAATTCATACTTCACCAGCTTGTCAACAAGGGGGGGCAGGGGAGGATTTTGTCAAATGCTTTGCTGAAATCAAAGTAGATTACGTCCATGGTGTTCCCATGATTCACTAAACTAGCAACTTGGTCAAAAAAGGAGTTTTGCTCCTTGATGATCCCCTGTTCATTGACATCTGACGCAAGGGCTAGGCCACTGAAATGCAGGGAAATCAGCCACTCCATGAACACATTGCTACTAGAGGGGATAAACACAGATGAAGGAGCAAGTGGCGAATTTACAAGAGAGAAGGATGTTGTGTGGATGAACCCCAAGATTAACCCAACGTGTCGTCTACTCCCGCTGCCTGGACCTCCTCTCGGCCAACTCCTCCCTGGACCCTCTCCAGTCTGGCTTCCGCCCCCTCCACTCTACTGAAACTGCCCTAGCCAAAATCACCAATGATCTACTTGTCGCTAAATCTAAGCGCCACTACTCCGTTCTTGTCCTCCTTGACCTCTCTGCTGCCTTTGACACTGTCGACCACTCGCTCCTCTTGGACTCGCTTTACTCTTTGGGCTTCCACGGCTCTGTCCTTGACTGGTTCTCCTCCTACCTCTCTGACCGCTCCTTTAATGTCTCCCTCCCTGAGTCGACCTCCCCCTCCCTTCCCCTCTCGGTTGGGGTCCCCCAAGGTTCTGTCCTTGGCCCTCTCCTCTTCTCTATCTACACCCTGTCCCTTGGCAAAATTATTGCCTCCCACGGATTCCAATACCATCTCTACGCTGACGACACCCAACTCTATCTCTCTACCCCCTCTCTCTTCTCCTCTATCCGCTCACGCCTTGTTGACTGCCTCTCTGATATCTCTGCCTGGATGTCCCGATGCCAACTCAAACTAAACATGGCCAAGATTGAACTCCTCATTTTTCCTCCATCCCCTTCCTCTCCCTCTAACCTCACCATCCGTCCTGTTCTCCAAGCCCGCAGCTTGGGCTTCATCTTTGACATGCACCTCTCCTTTAAACCTTACATTGACTCTGTGGCCAAATCCTGCCGATTTGCCCTCCTCAACATTGCCCGCATCCACCCCTTTCTATCTATCTCCTCAGCCAAAATCCTTGTTCATGCCATGGTTATCTCTCGCCTCGACTACTGCAACCTCCTCCTTGGCCTCCCTCGCTCCCACCTGTCCCCCCTTGTCGCAATCCAAAACTCTGCTGCCACGGTCATTCACTCTGCCCGTCGCTTCGACCATGTGCAGCCTCTCCTCCTCTCCCTTCACTGACTCCCCCTTCCTGAACGTATCCTGTTCAAGCTCCTGGTTTTCACGTTCAAATCGCTCCACGGCCAAGCTCCCCCTTATCTCTCGGACCTAATCTCCCTACGCACTCCTGCACGCGCTCTCCGCTCTTCCATTGTACCCACCCTTACTCTCCCTCGTTTCTCCTGCTCGCCCAAGCGCCTTCGTCCCTTCTCCCTCGCTGCCCCACATGCCTGGATCTCCCTCCCTGCCCACGTCCGCCTTGCCTCCTCCCTCCGTTCCTTCAAATCCCTCCTCAAGACCCACCTTTTCCATGCTGCCTTTCCCAATGCCCGCTAGCCTTTCCCCTTACTCTTACTGTCAGCCCTCCTCTACTGACTGCTGCTACCAACTTCATTGTAACCAAGCCAAGTACACGCACCTGAGACTTCGCATCCGCCTGAATGTTTGTTTGTCTTCTCCCATGTCTCTCCCACTGTCCCCTCTCCCTGTCTCCCCCCCCTTTTGTTTTTGTCTCTTAGATTGTAAGCCATAGGCAGGGACCGTGTCTAATTCTATGTTCTGTACAGCACCAGGTCATGCGACTGGCACTTTATAAATGTCTAATAATAATAATAATTTACTCAGTTTGCTTTGTGACTTTAGCTGGTAGCATGGAATTAAAAGAAATGCATCATTTGCCTTATAAAAACATCGAAAACCCCAGGCCATTACTTCCAATTAGAACTGAAGCAGGTAGTGGTTTTATCTGTGGGTATTATTTGCATTTTCAGGTAGCCCTTTGAGTGTTTAAGCAAAATTTGCAGCTGGAACAGGTGTTCTGTTTCAGCTGGGGTGGGTGGGTGTTTTTTATTTTTTTGGTTCTGTTATTTGTCATTTCAGCATTCTGTCATTTCAGCATTTTGGCGGCATAATTTTTGGCAGTTGAGCATCCATAATAATGGAAGTATGATGAAATGATGCAACCAAATTATCAAAATACTGAAATAACCAAAACAAAAAATGGGGGAGAAAATGAAGTGGAATAACAAAAATAGATACTCTGAATGAGAACTGATATCGGTTATTACCGGAACGGCCATTTTCAGTTTGGGTAGTGGAGATTCCAGTTTAACCAACGGGTTAACCAGTTTTTCAGGTACCCATTTTAGTTCTATCCCTATGGTACTCAGTCTCTACATGTCAAGGACATAGCTGTAACAGGGAACGGGTGGTGCAACCAGATCAGGGCCCAAGCCTGCATGGCCTATACTCCTAGGAGCAGCCACGTCCCCTGTACCTGGGAGGAGGTGCAGTGGGGCCCCATTCCATCTCAGGCACCAGGACCCAGGAAATTTAAATACATTTTGCTCTCTTCCTCCTAACCTTCAAATCTCTCCTAAAAACCTACCTCTTCCATCAGGCATTCCCTACTACCTCAATCCCTCGGAGTGCTCCTTTGTGTTTCTCTTTAGACTGGGTATCTTCACATGGCAGCTGCCCAGTCTCTGCCCTGCCTCACGCCCAGGAGGACCGTCTGTTAAAAGGTGGCCCACCAGATGTGCAGGTGGGACAGAGGCAAGGCAGGCTGTTCCTGCTTCGGGACTGCCCCAGAACATCCCAGAGCACCACCAGCAGAGCAGGAGGCCCAACAACAGCCACTGCAGCCCTGCTCTTGGCCAGGGGTTGCCCACAAGGGTATGGCATGGGGGAAGGGTGCTGCACGGGTGGGCCGTAGACCCCAGGAGCTTGTGTTTCCATTTAAAATGGACCCAGGCATGGGCTGCAAGCAGGCAGACACGGGGGTGCACCCCCAGACGTGTTCCGGAGTTGAGCAGCTCCACGTCTGTGTGAAAATACCCAGTGTCTCATCCTTCAGGATCCTCCTTCTGCCTTATAACCTAGGCTGCTTTCCCACGAGACTCCATGCGCAGCCTTTGGCACGGCAAGAGCCTGCACGAGTCAAATGACGCGCAGCTCCTGTCTTGTGGGAAAGGCAAAAGGGCAGCTCTCCCACCGGCAAGTTTGCACATCAGACAGGGTAAGTTTTAATTACTCTGTCCAACGCACAAACTTGCCAACCACACTTCCGCCTTTCCCACAAGACGGGAGCTGCGCATCATTTGAGTGGTGCAGGCTCCTGGAGCGCCAAAGGCTGCGCATGGAGTCTTGTGGGAAAGCAGACTAAGCTAAGCATGTGCACCTGCAGCTTCTCAATTTCATGAATGTATCCCTGCCTTCCCTATGCGCCCCTTGTCCATTCTAGAGTGTAACTCCTTGGGGCAGTGACCTGTTGGTAATAATCACAACTGTTCAGTGCCAGACATATTGCTGGTGCTAGGTAAATAATAATAATAAATGTAGAAACTAAGCCCAAATGAATGCAACATTCAGGCTAAGAGCTCTTCAGGAAATGCACGCAGCTCTGCCTACCGAGGCACTTTCAGTCACTGGGTTTTCTTTTTTAGACAGCCAGGGAGGGTTTCATAAGCAGGTTGGAGGGCCAAAGAGCCTCCCCGACTACCAGGACGACGCTCCCCTGCCCTACTGAGTGCAGAGACCACTCTCTGCTAGCACCCACCTGTATGCAAGTCGGGGAGTCCCCTTGCTACGGATAGGAGATGTGCACAGGGCAGTCGGAGGGGAAATGCATGAGCTAAAGAGAGTCACAGGGGCTGCACTGCTCAGCAGTCTTGCTAGGCACTGTATCTCCTGGAGGCTCCCCATAGCCAGGGAGCGATGGGATTCTGTACCACTTCACCTTGGCCAGTGCTGTAGGGCCCTTTCAAGCAGCAACACAGCAGGTGACAAGCAGTCAAGTGGCAGACATTTTGTGTGATGTGTAACAGGCAGTTAACTCTTGCCCTGCTTGCTTGCCTTCCCAGGTGACATCCCAGAGTGCATTGTTCCGACCTGGAAGAAGGCAGAGCATGCCCCTGCTGGGATCTTTCCCTCCCAGTCTCACCTTGGCTGGGTGAAATATCTTTCCCCTTGGAAAAGTGCATTGGGTCAGACCAGATTGGCCAACTTTTCTTCTAGTGCCACAGAAGCGCATAGGGCCCCTGAGAGCAAAATGCTCCTGCTGGCAGTGCATTGTGACTCTCCTGGAAGGGGGTGAGGGGGCTGGGCTGGGGGCTGCTATGTCAGAGGCACCATTATGCAGTACTCACTAACGGAGGCTGAGCAAGGGGCCACTGCAAGGAGTCTGGAGCATCAATGTAAATACAATTCCTAACCGACAGCAACTCTCTGTAAGTGGGCTCTGCAATTCTGCCTGGCAGCCGAGCAGGTATGGAGTCCATATGGAGCTCCTTATGGCCTTGTGTTTGTCTTCATAGTGATTGATTATTGGCTGGCACTTCTAACGGGGCTGCCCTTTCACCTACACTCCATCCCCAGCTCTGGCTTCACAACAACAGCCAGAGGCTAAGCTCTCCTCAGCGTAATGTTGACTGTTGTCCAAGCCCTGTACAAGAAACGAAAATGCCTTTGTTGTCCTGTTTCCTTCCTCTTCGTCTGCCCTGGCAGCCAGATATGACCGGAGGAGGAGGAAGTTGAGCTTGCAGTCAAATCAAATACTTTAATTTCGCATAGCCTCAGCCATAGCGTATAATACAACCAAATGATTATGCCAACAGGCAAATACATAAAAAAGATGAATACATCAAAATAAAACTGAATATCAAACATACAAAGATGATAACTTATAAATTAGGCATCATTAATAGACTTAAAAGTGGGAAACTTCTCCTGAACGATAAAAACATCTACTAAAAATGACATAACTGCCTGGGTTGTTTCCATGGTGTTATCCAACAAAAGAGGATTCACTATTTCTGAGGTGGCTCTACCCAGAAGGTTTTCTAATCTCTTTGCCAACCATAGAGTTCTAATATTATCATATAAATGACAGTGGCAGATAATATGACCCACAGATTCCATTTCAAGGTTGTTGAAAGGACAAAGTCTCTGATAAGGCAAGGCTCCGAATCTCCCTTCCAAAACCCGCGAGGGAAGAGCATTTAACCTAGCACACAAAAATAAATATATCTTGCTAAAAGAACAGGCATATGATAGATAGTGAGCCTGCATTGCTACGTGCGGGGTCAGATCTTTAGAAACCCACTAGAGAAACCCACACGAAGGGATAGAGGCCAAGTCCTCCTGCCTGCTAAGGTCCACTTAAGAGCTTGCAGTCTGTAAACTGGAGATCTGAGAGGTGAAATATTACACTTCAGAACAAAGACCCTGGAACAAGTGGCATGTTCACACAAAATGATTTCCCTGGAATAAGCTTGGAAAGCCCACAATCCACCTTGGGGCATTCTGGTCACTTCCAGAGTAAAGGGGTCCCAGGGTAAGGCAGGGGTCTGTCACCCTGGAGGGACCGGTTTACCCGGAGCACTATCCTTGAGAAGCAAAGTAGGGCTACTCTTAATCTATAGAGCCACGTGAATGCTCCACAGTTATTCAGAGGCTCCGCTTGGGCACTTTGTTGCTTTGTTCATATGAACCTTCCAGGGACATGGCTACCATAGAGCAATGGGGCTCTGTTGAATCCATAGTAGGGGGCCTTTTGAGAGTGGCCTGAGAGTCACTTAGACATTTTCAGAGCGGGCAGGGGAGGTACTATGGCCTCTACTGTAGCAGCCAGGGCCACTGTCTCAGGGTACCTCTGTGGCTCCAAACCCCCCGCCAGCTCGGGCCCACACAGGAATTAGCTTCACAGTGCCCTTTATTCATACACGTGTCCAACCCTCCCCCAAGTCTATACATACACGGTCCACAGCCTCTCTGGCTCTCTGGATGCCTTACCCTAGCTTACTCTAGGGCTGGGCTGGCTCCTCCGCTCTAAGCCCTACGCCTGACCAGCTTAACTCTGCTGCAGCCAGGCAGTCCCTTTCTCAGCCCATGAGGCAGAGCCCCCTCGCTCTGGATTCTGTCTCTTTACCAGTCAGTCTCTTCACCAGACTGCAGATTCCTTCCCAGCTTTCTTCCCCTCAACTGAGTGAGCTCTATACAGTCTCTGGTCAGTCCCAGTTATAGGCCCTTTTTAAACAGGCTGCAGCAGAGGGGCGGGCATGGGTGCATGATTGTAGGGTGCACACAGGCCCACACCAATCCCCCCTGCATCCCCGTGCACAGAGCAACCTGCATTGGCACCAGTTGCTCTGTGCGTGGGGTGGGCTGTATGGGTTACAGGAGTGCACCCCCACATTTACACAGGAAGTTTCCCCACATGGGCAATGGGTGTCCATGCCAGGGAGCGTCTTATGTAAAAGGGACCATATGCACAGAACCCCACTTTAGGGCTCTGGACTCCCCCGCCCACAGTTGGCCCCTCAGCTGAGGCACTGTTCCTTCTCTGGACAGAGGCTAGTCTGTCTCTCTCTCTCTCTCTCTCTCTCTCTCTGCTTGATAACACATTTCACTCACAGTCCTGGGGCCCAGGCAGAGCCCCTCCTGCAACCTACCAAATCTGGCACACTTGTCTAGACTGCCAGCTCATTCAGCTGCAGCTGTTGTAGCAAACCATTCTAGGCAGAGCTCTCCTCACCGTCTCCTAGGCTCTGGCCCTAGGGCTGGCGCCTACCACACCCAAGCCCAGCTCCATTCAATCAGGCAATGTCCTTCACTATGTGCAGCACCTGGAGCTATGCTAGCACCTGCAACCCTGCCGGTGCTAGCTTTTTTAAAGGGCCAGTGTTTCCTTCAGACTGTGCAAGCCCTTGATGTACAGATATTATCTTACGTATCCCCCAATTATAATTCCAATGCAATAGGACATTTCATACAATATAACCAGTTTCCCACAGTCTTTACTTCCAAATTGGCCAGCTCCATCACCCCCCTGCCACTTGGGGTCTGGCCTCCTCCCCTTTAGCTATCCCAAACCTCCAGAATATGAGGGGACTCTGACCCCATAAATACTTAAGGAGCCTCTAACCCCATATTACCCAATCAGGGACTCCAGCCCCTAATTAATGCTATTGGGT
This sequence comes from Sphenodon punctatus, assembly GCA_003113815.1. Taxonomy (NCBI): domain Eukaryota; kingdom Metazoa; phylum Chordata; class Lepidosauria; order Sphenodontia; family Sphenodontidae; genus Sphenodon; species Sphenodon punctatus. The sequence continues at coordinate 330,391 of QEPC01005433.1, read as the reverse complement.
CCCTGGAGAAATCTCTCCCTTTGGCTTCTCCTTTATCTGTGACCCCTCTGTCAGGTTACTGGATCCATCACCCCCCTGTAACCTTTCATATTCATTTCCATTGCTGCTGAGCCCTTTATAATTTCTCCAAAACAGGTGGGAGCCAGGCCTACCCAACCTTCTCCCAGCTCCGAGGACCTCAGTTGCGGGCTACCGATGCGCTAAACAGTTCTTCAGCTATAGGTTCATTCATTCCTCACGTTCCTTCCCCAAGACGTCCCTTAAATCTTTCATAATTTGTATAATTTAATTTGTCCCATGCTCCACACCTCTTTCCCCCCCCTGCTACAACGCTTTCAGGTTCCCTTTTGTGGGCCCCATTTCTGGGCCCAGAAAGCCTCCATTTCTGCCTTCCAGCTGCACATTGGACAACCTTCTGGTACTGGCTGCATTCCTAAGCTATATCCTGTCCAATTTGCAACATGTATTTATGAAAATACATGTTGCAGGGCTACACTGGAACCAATGCAGCCCTAGACTATGTATTTTTCATAAACATCCTCTTTTAAAGGGGAGGTATGGTAACTCTATTCCTTGGATCCCCCCCAACTCAGTCCCTCCAACTCACAAGAGACTATGCTGTTACCCTTGCCTTTCAACCTTCTTTTGGGCAGATTTTTCCCATGTCAGATTGCTGGCAGTTCCTGCATATTTTAACACAAACCCAAGCATGACAAGACTTATACCACTTTCTCATGTGCATGAGAAATGCAGATCTTTGCCAGCAAACTAGGGTGGCCATACCTCCCCTTTAAAAGAGGATGCTTATGAAAAATACATGGTGCGGGGCTGCATTTGTTTCAGTGAAGCCCTGCACCATGTATTTTTCATAAGCATCTTCTTTTAAAGGGGAAGTATGGCCACCCTACTGCAAACAGATGTGTGCTGGATGCACCTGTCTGCAAGCAAAGATCCACATTTCCGCCATTCTCACAAGACAGAAGCTGCAGGTCTTTTGAGTCTCTGACCTCCTTGTGGCGCCAATGAGTGCGTATTATTAACTCACATGAGAAAGCAGTCTTAGTCAGCAAAAGCAACCCAACTTTGAAAACTCTGGGTCCCTCTCATCAAGGAGCAGCCCTCCAAAGTGTCCCACCTGTTCACAATTAAAACAAAGCTTCAGGATACTCCTGCCTCGGCCCTCCAAAATCCATGTGACTCCTTAAAGGACAGGTTGTCCCAACTGCCCACAGGTGTGGTGGGCTATGAGGTTATCTTTCCTCCTCAGGGATCCCTGATCCCTCCACTCTCCGGTAGCTTTCTGATGCTCCCCCAGAGTTCTCTGCCTCTCTGCGGTTTGGGTGCATTTCTCCTGGACTCACAGCCGCAGCTGTTCCCAAAATTCTGGAATTCCTGACCCTCCTGCAATCTCTGGATCACCTGTTCCAGAAAGCTCCACAACTCCATCACTGCCTCACAATTAGCTCAATCTCCCCTTCGAGGAGCTAAGCAGTCGCAATTTTCCTTTTCAGCATCAATCCAGTTCTCTTTTTGTGGAATTAGCGCTATGCCCACATTTGCTATCACTGTAGCAGGGTCATATGGATTTTGGGCATGTTTCTTTCTTTGCCAGCTGATGTCTTTCTGAGCAGATTATCCCTATCGCATTCAAAGTTTTCACTACACCCACTTCAAAAGTTCAGCCAGAGATTTTCATGGACCACAGGCAGAGTCCAGCGTCTATAAACTATGGGAAGTACATGTATAAGTTAGTAACAAGTTCATGGGAGATTTACATTTGTCTCCACTACTGATACTTATTCATCTATATAACGTCATGCCCATGTATATGGTGAAGGCAGCGAGCAATGCCCCCCTCCCAAGTTGGAGGCAGCATGGGGAAAAGGAGTCGAGAGTCTCTGTTCCACTCCAGGAGCTAGGGAGACAGTGGGTGATGTGGTGGCAGGCATGTCCTATGGGGGGGAAGCATGTGATTGAATCACTTGACTACCCCAAAGCATATGCAGTAGGGGGCAAAGGGTGAAAACAAGTGAGACATTGGCCCCCACACCAAGTGCGTGTCCACCTGTTCCTTTGTTAGGTGGTTGCTAGATGTTAGCCTGCACCTGCCACGTGGCCACCCCCCCACTCACAGCATCTTCGGGGAGATAGTGGGCCCACCATTTGGGTGAGTCCAGGATAATCTGCGCCCATGTGTCCGCATCTCGTCAATGACGTTACTCACAGCCTTGCCCGCATCCAGGTCTGCCTAGCACGCCCAGCCAGTTGACAGGTGGCTGGGGTGAGGAGAGAGCACTAGCACTCCCAGCCAGCTAACAGGCAGGCTGGGGAGAGGGAGAGGGATGGGGGGGGTGCAGGAAATGGGATGGACATGTTAAAGCTGGGGGGGGGGGGGAGTGGTGGCTGCACGGACCGAACACAGACTCCAGTGGACTGACTTCCCATCTGTTTTCACCCAAATTCAACATTGACGGATAGCCATAATTCTGGCATTTTGTAACTGCTGAGCGCTTAGAACTCTTTACGTGTTAAATTTTTGAAGAAGCTATCAGCCCAAACCTGCTGCTCATTGTCTGTGTAGAACCTCTACCATAGGTTTTACAGATGTTAAAACCTTGCTTACCATATCAGCCTCCGACTATACAATTCCCTAACACATAAACCAAGTAACATATACATGCAATTTACTGTACTTTGCCCAATTTCTAGTTTGTCAATGTCCATAGAGGTGTGGTGAAAACGTAAAACAGAAGAGTTCCAGGAGGGGCATTGTGCACTGCCTTCTGGTCAGGAACAATGTAAACTGGGAAACCATCTGGGAATGCACAAATAGCTGTTTAGCGTTTACCACCTGTCACCACGAGTAGCTTCCACAGTGGTTCGTTATTCAGGATCTGGGCCACTGGTAATAGCCGGAGGCTTCCACGGTGCTAAGTTGCCCAGGATCCAGACCCCCTTGGAACGCCCCAAGATCAGCACACCAGGATCAGTAAATGACAGCTCTTTTACGGATTCACCCTGCTGGGCTTAATCGTGCCCAGGGGGGCACCTCATCTTAGGCTGCATTCCCCTCTGCAGTGGCAGTGGCAGAGGGAGGGGCGAAGGAAGACACGGCAGTGTGGAGGAGCCGGCTGACAGAAAAAGAGCCTGCTGCGGCTTCTCTCGCACATGTCAGGGCGCAAAATCCTGCCCTGACATCAAAAGGCCTGACATCAAAATCCTACCCTGACATCAAAAGGCCCTGGCAGGGCGCAAAACCTTGCTTCACCATCAACACGTCAAATCAAATCCCATTCACTCGTATCGGGATAGACCAGGCTATGGAACATCTCAACAAGGTCACAAAGGGGTCATGATGGTATCACTGGTATAACTTTGTGCCCAAGCACGCTCCTTAAATTCTGTCTCAGTGCCCCAGAGTTAGCGCGCCTCACCGATGAGACAGAGCAAATGGTGAATATGTCAAACTCAACTAGAAAAATACATCATGCACTCAGAGAACCAAAGGTAGCTCGACAAAAATGTGCAGTTAAACAGTTGCTCCATGTGGCATTTTCAAAATTCCTGAAGTCAACTCATGACACATGTTCAAAATAATGTCCAAGGAGGTAATTGCCCAGGATAATAATAATAAAGTTTATTTATGGCGACAGCCAAATACAATTGCCCAGGAAATACAATAAAAGTATCCTGAATACCAAGTAGGTAGGCAAAGAAGCATTCAGGACATTTATTCAAGATCCACATTTTATTTCATTATGTGGTGATGGTAACTTGTGAAATAAAAAGACTAAGGTAAAAGTACTAACGTGGAACTCAACAGCTAAAGAAATAAAAGTTAGGTCTGAATCTGAAGTCCCAACGCTAAAGACAATCACGTCTCGTTTTGCACGACTGCTTGTGATTGTACACTCATCTTGGGGAGAAGTGAACCTTGAAGAAATAATTGAATTGTATGCATTTTCATCTCTTAACTGTACCAACCAGATGGCTCCCTTCATCTAACTAAGGACAAGAGTAATTTGATTCACCTTCTAGAAGACCTCAGTAAGACTGGCATCATCCAGTCACCATGACCTGAACTGCCACCACAACATACCCAGGAAGATTTTGCTGGCTTTACACCCGCCTGTTCATTGACAGAATGGCTCTGGTACAGGAGCAAATGGCAGTTAGCAAGTTTAAGACCTGCAAGGAACTTGCAGAAGCTTTTCTGAAGCATATCGATGCCAAGCAAGGGCTGCAGTTATAACCAGTTTTGTGTGGTTTTTGATAACTATGCTACCAAGCCAAGCACACGCACCCGAGACTTCGCATCCGCTTGAATGCTTGTTGTTTGTTGGTCTTCTCCCCTGTCTCTCCCACTGTCCCCTCTCCCTGTCTTTTAGATTGTAAACCACAGGCAGGGACCGGTCTATTTCTATGTTCTGTACAGCACCAGGTCACATTACTGGCGCTATATAAATGTTTATAATAATAATAATAATAATATTGAGTTTTCACTCAAGGATGCTACATGAGAGCAGTGTGCTGGCAAGGCAACCTCCATCAGATCCTACAAAGTGGAAGACTCAACATGTATTGTTGATTCAAAGATGTTTCTTTCAAGCAGTGCAACCAAGGACTCACTCATGCTGTACCTTGCACAACAGCTTATTGACAACTGCACAGTGCATGTAGTGACAGTGACCTGCAAGAGTGTCATGACCAACAAGGCTTGCACTACAAGTGGTGTAAATTCACAAAAGGAAGCTGATACATTGATGAACTTGCATGCTACTGTGGTTGCCAAAACAGGTTTTACAGTACACAACTACTTCCAGGACAGATGTTTTGCTGTTAGCTGTAGTAAATTACCTGAGCATGCATGCATACCAGCATGCAGCTCGTATCGTGGGTGCAGGTGAGCATCGGCAGCAAGTGCAACCAGTACATGATGCAAGTGAAGCCAACAAGTGCAGCTGCATTAATGCAATTGCACGCTCTGACTAGCTGTGACACCACTGGCAGTGGCTACATACAAGGCAAGGGGAAGACAGGATGTTTCACTGCATTTATGCAGGCTAGTCCAGATGTTCTCTCAGTGCTCTCTCAACTTCGTGAAGGAGATGAGCCTTTGGAAGATGTATTTAAGGGATGTGAAAAATTCTTGTGTGGTCTCCAAAAAAGGCTCATAATTACACAGGCAGACAAGTTGAGATGGCATATGTTCAGACAGCTGAATCCTGATCACGGTGTTGAAGAATGGATGGGAACAGGTTGATGGAACGTTTTTGCATAGAGTGTCAAAGGTACCACCAGCTCCAGCATTTATAGTGCAGTTAGTGAGGTGCAACTGTGGGTATTTTCAGACGTTACGAGATCACACTCAACCACGGTCAATTCCCATATGGGGAGCATGATCTCGGCACGTCTGGTCAGTGTTACGCCAGATGTTCAGCCCCATGAATCACGGGGTGGAATCAGATTTACCACGCGATCGGAGGTCCTGGACGGACCATCCCCGATCTCGTGGTGAATGAGATTCCCCCCCGTGATGAAGGGGACAGTAACGTCTGTCCCCTGACCACGGCCCGGAATCCGCGGTGGGATTCCGGGGTGTGGTCAATGCCGGCGCTGCGGCCGCATTGGCCGCAGCGCCCACCCGTCTCCTGGAGTGCGGGCGGCCAGGGCAGTGTGTGTGGGGGGGCTCTGCAGCCACACGTTGTGCCGCGCAGCCCCGCCCCCTCCCCAGATTCCCCGCCGGGATTGGCCACCGCGTCTGTTAGCCTGTGACGCGGTGGCCCCGGCGGGGAATCAAAGGGTTGTTTCCGTGCCGGGGCCAATTGGCCCCGTCATGTCTGAAAATACCCTGTGGTAAAGGTAACCCCAAGTCGACTCAAATGAGTTCATCAGGAAGATGTTCTTGCAGGTCAAAAGGGCTCCCCTGCACTGAACTGTGTGTGTGTCAAGGGGGTGAGATGTGTTTCAACACCGAGAGCATCGTTTCTCATGAAGAGTCCAAAGAAGATTATTAGTTTAAAAAAAGACTAGAATTACAAAATAGACAATTTCAGTGATTTCAATAATAGCTTACACTTATATATGTTATTTGTATATGTAGTTACACTTGTATATGTAGACCATAATAAAATAACAGATTTTCATGTGCACTTCAAAATGTTTTCCTTCATAATAAAATAATTAAGGATCCTTTGAGGCCTGTAATGAGCCACTGGGGTAAATTGCACAAACGGCAACGAGTAAGTTTCTGTTTCCAATCACATTTAGAGGTCTTTTCACCCTGTTTCCAAAACTGTACCAAAGTTTTTGCCACCATTACACAACCAGCACCCTGGTTAGTGCACAGTGGAAGCTGCCTCAGCCTAGGTCTTTTCAGCTTGGCACCCAGACTGCCTGATCCTTGTTTTTTGCTGTCCTTTTATACTTCTCGGGCGTGGCTTAGTTGTAGAGCAGGCTCCTTTAAAGGGCCAGTAGCCCCACTTTGCCACACCACCCATTCATCACTAGATGAAATGCATGTGTAAAAAATCCTTGTTTCCTGATGTGTTACTACTTTAAAATGTTATGTGTACTGAACCATCTAGTACAAAGGTTTAAACAGAAAAAACAGAAATTGTTCGCCACTTTTATCGACCTTAAAGCGACTTTTGACACTATCCAGTGAGATAAACTTTGGTTCAAAATGGCCTCCTTAGGGATTGAAAACAGACTACTTTTTCTCATTAAGACTTTGTATACCAACTCCTCTATGAAGGTGCGGTTGAACAACAGAGGGGTCCTTTCAGACTCTATTAAAGTCTGTAGGGGGGTCCGACAAGGGTGTATCTTGGCCCCTACGCTGTTCAATATCTATGTGAATGATCTCATTGTAAAGCTAAGGGATCAAGGGAAATATATGGCCCCTAAGGTAGGGGAAAAAAGGATATCCTCCCTGGTTTATGCGGATGATGCGGTCCTACTTTCTTCATCCAGATTAGGGCTTAAAAGACTGCTACAAGATTTCAACTCTCTCAGTCATGCTGATGGATTAATAATCAATTATGGAAAAATCTAAAACTATGGTTTTTGCTCCAGCATTCAAGGTCTATCATTGGAGTATGGGTGGGGTGGCTCTCCAGCAAGTCAAATATTACAAATATTTAGGCTTGATTTATTCTTATAACAGTTCTTGGAGGTCGCATATTGTAGCCATAAGGAAAGCGGTGGAACTGGCGGTTGTTATAATAACTAGATTCTATTATACCTACGGGGGCCAGCAGGTGCTCCCTGCGTTAAAGATGTTTGTGGCAAAAGTTGTTAGTAAGATGACGTATGGCATTGCTGTTTGGGGGGGGGGCAGGGGGAAGGGTCTGCTGTGAAGTTGTTGGCTCCAATACTAAATAGATTTATCAAAAGATTGCTGGGTGTTCCTAGGTCTACTTCCTCCGCAATGATTAGTCTGGAGACGGGTTTTGGCTCATGGGAATCGATCTGTGATAAACTAATACTCACCTTTTGGCTGAAGGCCCATTTTCTTTACCCTGAGTCTTTGGTCAGGCTATGTCTGGAGGAGTGCTATGAATGCTCGAGTGTTGGGAAACCTTTGGAGAAAACCAGTCCAGTGTGCCCATGGTGGAGGACAGTTCTTAGGAGGATTAAGGAACTGGGCTTTTCTGTAGACTTTTTTTTCCTCACTCTCCCTCATGCAAGCCTTAAAATTACTACATCAGAGAGTGAAAGATGTGGATCTCCAGTTGCGTAGGAGTATGATGGGGGAAATAAAGACTGCCCCTTGTTATAAATACTAGGTGGCAGGGTTAAATCGGCCTGCTTACTTGACTGAGCTTCAGCAACCTAAACTCAGGCTGGCCTTTACCTCCCTAAGGTGTCAAACTATGGAAACCGAAGTCCTTAATGGGTGATATAAGGGGGTTAAATATGTGGAATGCCTATGCATCTGTGGAATGCCTGTTGTTGAAGATCTTGCTCATTATGTTTTATTCTTCCCACTGAGGCGAGAAAAGCATTGTGGGCTTCAATTGGGGATCTGAGTGGGAAAACCCCTATACAGAAATTGATTTTTTTGCTACGGGATACGATGTTAGAGACGACTAGGGCAGTAGCCACTTTCGCCTATAGGGCAAAAAAACTACAGAGGTGTAAGTTACAAATCAAATCTAATTAATGTAATGTAATCTGCTTCACCAAAGGAACTCTGTGAGTGTGTCTTTGACTTGAGAAACCCCGGAGGAACCCTCCATTAAATATGGGAGGTGCTACTGCTAGGGCAAATTGCTGTTTCCTTTTATAATATTATTATGTGTTTTGGTCATGTGTTTTATTTATTTGTATGTTTTCTGTTGTCGAGGCTGTTAGGTCAGTACAATAAACTTATTTATTATTAAAATGTTATGTGAAAAAGTGTGCTTAATTGACTTTGCAACCGTATCACATTGTTTTAGGTTGTATTTTTGGTAAACTGCAGATTTTTTTTAGGTTTTTTTAAAAGTAACCTGGGAAGAAAAGCCCAAAAGCTCACCATGTGGAACTGTACTGTAACCATATGAGTCATCAGCAGGGTTGGAACTAGAGGTGAAGCGAACAGCAGAATAACTGCTCACAGGGTTTCCGCCCCCCCCCCCCCCATTTTGAGCAGGTTGTAGTCGACCCAAACAACATTTGTCAAAACATGTGAGCAACCCATTTTTCAGAGTTTCAGTTTGTTCAGTTTGTTTATTTAATCCATTTCTGGTTTTCTGATCAACAGTTAGAATGAGTGGCGAAAATGGGTGGTAAAAACTGGAAATGGCCAAAACAAATTAACCAAATTAACCCACTGAAATGGATGAACCAAACAAAACGAATGAACTGAAAATATGAAAATGGGTAATCAACCAAATCTCAGACAGGTAGTGTTTGTTCCATAGTTGGCTTGTTCGTTTTGGGTCAGATCATTTGGATTCAGCAGGTTTGCTTGTTTTGGTGGGTACTCATTCCAGTTCAAGTGGGAACCGATGTACAGCGTACAACCTGCCACTTGAGCTAAGGATGTAACTGGTAGCAGTAAAGTCAGCCACGAGAGCAGGGGTGGAGAACCTCTGGCCCATGGGCTAAAGCTGGCCACAGCTGTTTTTTTTTTATCTGGACCCTCGCTGATTCCTGGATCTGGGCCATGGATCCATTCTGTACTCCCAAACACTGAAAGAGTGAGCTCAAAGGAAGGCAGCAGAGATGAGGGCATGAGCTCAAGGACAGAGAAAGGACCCACGCAGGGCTGGGGTGACTGTCTCAGGCCCTGCTATTTTCTCTCCATCCAGAGGCCCTGTTTTCACCAGGGCAGAGTGCAGGGCCCCCACTCCCTGGAAGACCCCAAACATGACCACCTCTAGGGCCCTTTGGAGGATGCCCCCAAGAGAGCAGGACCACAGGGGAAGGGAGGAGCAATAGGGAACCCCAAATTTTATCTTCACCCTGGGCCCTACAAATTTTAAGGCTGACCCTAGATCTATTATTTGGACCCTCCCATTCCATCCCCCATCCTGAGCATACCCCTTAAACACTCCTGCCCCCAACTCCTTTCCAACCCGAGGGGCTGTGATGCACAATGGCCCAGCCTGACCGCAAGTCTCTTATTCAATTTATTTATTTATTTATTTATACATACAGATTTTTTTATCCCGCATCCTCCTGCACACTGGCAAAATATACATCATAAAACTTTTTTGCTGCAGCAGCTAAGGCAAAATACGCCCCCCACCCCCACCCCCAAAGGCCTGGTGAAACAACCAGGTCTTACAACATCGACAGAAAGAGGGGAGGTCCAGGGACAGACGGGTCTCCAATGGGAGGGAGTTCCACAGCCGAGGTGTGGCCACTGAGAATACCCTCTCCACTGTCGCCACCTGGCATACCTGGGGGACTTAGAGTCGGGTGTCCCCGGTCGACCACAAGGGCTGCAAAATGACCCGGAGCCTGAGGTGGTCTCACAGGTAAGCGGACCCAAGCCGTTTATTTATTTATTTAATTATATTTATATGCCGCCCCCCCCCCCATGCCTACGGCATCTCGAGGCGGCTTCCAGCATAATATAAATCAATTTTTAAACATAAAAAATCTACAATATCATAATTAACACAAATTTAAAACACCCCCCACAAAAATTAACCCACCCACCCCACCCTCACCTCCGAAGGCCTGGGCGAACAGCCAAGTCTTACAGATACATCAAAAGGCCAACAGGCCCGGGGCCAGGTAAGCCTCCTCCAGGAGGGAGTTCCACAACCACGGCCCGGCCACCAAGAACACCTCTCCATTGTGGCCCCCCGTCTTACACGGGGGACCTCCAGAAAGGCACCCCCAGTGGACCGAAGGGATCACTCTGAGGCGTGGAGGGCGAGGTGGTCCCCGAGATATGAGGGGCCCAGACCGTGCAGGGCTTTGTAAATCAATACTAACACCTTGAATCTGGCTCGGTACGCTATAGGCAGCCATTGCAGAGTGCGGAGCACCAGTGTTATGTGCTCACGCCGCCCCATCCCCGTCAGGAGACAGGCTACCGCATTCTGCACTAGCCGCAGCCTCCGAACCAGAAACCAGGGAAGCCCCATGTAGAGCGCGTTGCAGTAGTCTAGCCTCGAGGTGATAAAGGCATGGATGAGAGTGGTCAGATTGGGCCCCCGAGAGGTAAGGTCGAAGCCTCCGTACCAGATACAGCTGGCGAAAGGCGGCTTTAGCCACCGCCTCCACCTGCCAATACAGACAGAGGCCCAAATCCAAAACCACCCCCAGACTCCGAACCTGAAGAGCAACAGGCGGGCGAA